>CM077672.1:281408580-281911080 GCA_039707655.1 Elymus sibiricus
GGGGTTATAAGTCATGGAGAAGTTCGAGTACATCATCATTATGCCAATATTAAATATGAATCAATTTATAACAGTACCTAAAGTTTAAGATTTGTTTGTTATACTAACGGATCTCACGAGGTTTCTGTTGAGTTTTGTGTGCTGAAGTTTCAAGTTTTGGGTGAGACCACGATGGATGAAGGAATAAGGAGCGGCAAGACCCTAAGCTTGGGGATGCCCAAGGCACCCCAAGGTAATATTCAAGGAAGACCCAAGCATCTAAGCTTGGGGATACCCCGGATGGCATGCCCTCTTTCGTCTACAATCTATCGGTATATCACTTGGAGCTATATTTTTATTCATCACATGATATGTGTTTTACTTGGAGCATCTTGTGATATAGTTTTATTTTCTTTGTTTGCTTTTTAGTTTGCCACAATCATCTTTGATGAACACACTTTTGAGAGGGACACACATTTATCGTGATTTGTTAGAATACTCTATGTGCTTCACTTATATCTTTTGAGCTAGACAGTTGCTCTAGTGCTTCACTTATATCTTTTAGAGCACATTGGTGGTTCTATTTTAAAGAAATAGTTGCACTATCATGCTTCACTTAAATCTAAATAGTAATGGCAATTTGCACGGGTTACAAGATTGGTCCATAAAGGATAGGTATTCAAGAGGGATATAATAAAAACTTTCATGTAGATCACTGAATATGATAAGTTTGATTCCTTGCAATAGTTTTGCGATATTAAGATGGTAATATGTGGATGTACTAGTGAATGATTGTGGTTTAGTAAGAATATTGGTGTTAAGGTTTGTGATTCCCGAACCATGCACGTATAGTCCTTAGTTGTGTGATGAAGTTGGAGCATGATTTATTATTGATAGTCTATCTTATGAGTGGCGGTCGGGGACGAGCGATGGTCTTTTCCTACCAATCTATCCCCCTAGGGGCATGCGCAGTAGTACTTTGCTTCGAGGGCTAATAGACTTTTACAATAAGTATATGAGTTCTTTATGACTAATGTGAGTCCATGGATTATACGCACTCTCATCTTTCCGTAATTTGCTAGCCTCTTCGATATCGTGCATTGCCCTTTCTCACCTTGAAAGTCGGTGCAAACTTCGCCGGTGCATCCAAACACCGTGATATGATACGCTCTATCACTCATAAGCCTCTTTATATCTTTCTCAAAACAGCCACCATACCTACTTATTATGGCATTTTCATAGCCATTTCGAGATATATTGCCATGCAACTTCCACCGTTCTTTTTTTATGACACACATCATCATTGTCATATTGCTTTGCATGATCATATAGCTGACATGGTATTTGTGGCTCAGCCACCGTTCATCATTTTTTATACATGTTACGCTAGATCATTGCACATCCTGGTACACTGCCACAGGCATTCATATAGAGTCATATTGTTCTAGTATCGAGTTGTAATATTGAGTTGTTAGTAAATAAAAGTGTGATGATCATCATTATTAGAGCATTGTCCCAGTGAGGAAAGGATGATGGTGACTGTGATTCCCACACAAGTCGGGATGAGACTCCGGACGAAAAATATAAAAAAAGGAAAAAAGAGAGAGGCCAAAAAGAGCCCAACAAAAAAATGAGAGAAAAAGAGAGAAGGGGCAATGTTACTATCCTTTTCCACACTTGTGCTTCAGAGTAGCACCATGTTTTTCATATAGAGAGTCTCCTAAGTTGTCACTTTCATATGTTAGTGGGAATTTTTCATTATAGAACTTGGCTTGTATATTCCGATGATGGGCTTCCTCAAATGCCCGAGGTCTTCATGAGCAAGCAAGTTGGATGCACACCCACTTAGTTTCAGTATGAACTTTCATACACTTATAGCTATTAGTGCATCCGTTGCATGGCAATCCCTACTCCTCACATTGACATCAATTGATGGGCATCTTCATAGCCCGTTGATTAGCCGCGTCGATGCGAGACTATTTTCGTTTTTGACTTCCCATTATTAATCTCTATCATCATATTCTATTCCACCCATAGTGCTATGTCCATGGCTCGCGCTCATGTATTGTGTGAGGGTTGAAAAAGCTGAAGAACGTTAAAATGTATGAACCAATTGCTCGGCTTGTCATCGGGGTAGTGAATGATTAATACTTTATGTTAGGAAGACTAAGCATGACGGGCTATATGATTTTGTAGGGACAGCGTTCTTTAGCATTTTTATTTTAAAAAGCATGATTGTTTGTTGGTATGCCTCAGTATTGATGTCTTTATATCAAATTAAAGACTATTGCTTTGAATCACTCATTTCTTAATATTCATAACGTAAAAGAGATTACATGATAAACATGTTACGTAGCATTCCACATCAAAAATTCTGTTTTTATCATTTACCTACTCGAGGACGAGCAGGAATTAAGCTTGGGGATGTTGATACGTCTCTAACATATCTATAATTTTTTGATTGTTTCATGCTATTATAGTATCAATCTTGGATGTTTTATATGAAATAATATGCTATTTTATATTATTTTTTGGGACTAACCTATTAACCTAGTGCCTAGTGCCAGTTGCTGTTTTCTGCTTGTTTTTGGTTTTTCAGGAAATCAGTACCAAACGAAGTCCAAATGCCACGAAACTTTTTGACGATTTTTTTCTGGACAAAAGAGACCCTGGAAGCTTCGGGAGGATGCCAGAAGTCTCACGAGGAGGCCACAAGGTAATAGGGCGCGGCCCAAGGGGGGGCGCGCCCTGATGCCTTGTGGGCCCCTCGTGGCTCCTTTTGACCTAATTCCACTTCTATAAATTCTCAAATATTGGGAAACCAACAGAGAGCCCCACGAAATAACTTTTCCGCCCTCAAGCTTCTGTTCTTCCGCGATCCCATCTGGAGTCCTTTTTCGGCGATCTGCCGGAGGGGGAATCGATCACGGAGCGCTTCTACATCAACCTTGCCGCCCCTGCGATGATGTGTGAGTAGTTTACCACAGACCTACGGGTCCATAGCTAGTATCTAGATGACTTCTTCTCTCTCTTTGATTTTCAATACAATTTTCTCCTCGATCTTCTTGGAGTTATATTCGATGTAATCTACTTTTGCGGTGTGTTTGTTGGGATCCGATGAATTGTGGGTTTATGATCAGATTATTCATGAGAAATATTTGAGTCTTCTCTGAACTTATTTATGCATGATTGTTATAGCTTTGTATTTCTCTCTGATCTATTCGTTTGGTTTGGCCAATTAGATTGATTTATCTTGCAATGGAAGAAGTGCTTTGTGATGGGTTCAATCTTGCGGTGCTCTATCCCAGTGACAGAAAGGGACAATACACGTATTTGTATTGTGGCCATTAAGGATAAAACGATGGGGTTTATTCATATTGCTTGAGTTTACTTTGTCTATATCATGTCATCTTGCTTAAGGCGTTACTCCAGTTTTATTAACTTAATACTCTAGATGCATGCTGGATAGCGGTCGATGGGTGGAGTAATTGTAGTAGATGCAGGAAGGAGTCAGTCTACTTGTCTCGGACGTGATGCCTACATACATGATCATTGCCTTGAATATCGTCATAATTATGCGCTTTTCTATCAATTGTCCAAGAGTAATTTGTTCACCCACCGTTGGCTATGCGTTCGAGAGAGAAGCCTCTAGTGAAAACTATGGCCCCCGGGTCTATTTAAATCATGTAAAAAATCTAAAAATACCGTGCTGCAATTTTATTTACTTTATTTTCTTTTGCAATTTATTTTATTTATCTATCACTATCAGAATTAATCCTTGCAAGTAACCGCCAAGGGGATTGACAACCCTCTTGTTTGCGTTGGGCACAAGTATTTACTTTTGTGTGTGTAGGTGCTGCTAACGAGGTTCTGCTTGGTTCTCCTACTGGATTGATAACCTTGGTTCTTAACTGAGGGAAATACTTATCTCTATTGTACTACATCATCCTCTCATTTTCGAGAAAATCTCAACGCAGCTCACAAGTAGCATCCACCACGGCCTCCACGCCCATCGCCACCACCAGGCCCATCGCCACCACCAGGCCCACCGCGGCCAACCGCTTCTTGAGCTTCACTCCCTTGCGGCCTTCGCTTTGACGCGGTGATTTTACCACGTATCCGAGCTGATCTTCCGGGCGAGCGTGATGCTTGGATCCCCCGGCACCTTCGCCAGCTCCATCTCTGACAGGTTCTCCGACGGTTCCATGCGGCGGCGGCAGAAGAAAGGAGAGGGTGGGAGAAATGAGCGGGAATTGGGCGGAGAGCGGCGGGGAATGGAAGAAGAGAGTGGGGGATTTTAGCGCGGAAACAGTACGGGATGCTACAAAAGTGTGGGCTCCGCCTTCCTTTTGGGTGGTGTAACATCCCCATGTAATAGCTACAATAATCACCTGTTGATAGTGCCAAGTCATCATGATTAACAGTGCCTAATCATCCTTTGCATCATATCACATTTCAAATTCCAAATCAATTGAAAATTCAAATCTAAAATAAAAATAAAAGTCGTTCAAATTTGAAAACTAAATTGTTCATTAAATTATATATAATCTAAGGGCATTTATAAAAATATAATCAACATTTATAGAATTAGTTAAAAGATCCTAGCATCCTAAAACAGCCCCAAAACCGCAACTTTTAATACCTTTTCATTTAATTAAAAATCATATGAAATCATATAACCTCCAAACCAATTTCTGGTGGTGGATAAAATTGCACTGTTAATTTTGGGACAAGTCACATGTTTTACTAAATTCAATTAGGGCCCTAACTATATTTAAAACAGAAACTATAAAAAGAAAACAGAAAATTAAAAGATAAAAAAAAGGAAGGGCCCCCTGGCCCGACTGGACCTTGGCCCAGCTGGCCAACCAGCCAGGCAGCCCACCTCGCCCGCTCTCTCGCTGGCCTATATGGCCCTCCTCGCCAAACCCTAACCCTACCCGATCCCCATTCCCCCCCCCCTCGCTCCTCCCTCTCTCCCGAGACGCCGCCGTCGTCGCCCGTCGTCGTCGCCGTCCTCGTCGCCGTCGCCTCGCCTCCCCGACCTCCCCCTCGACGGCTACACCGAGCCTCGCCGCCCCTCTCCTCGGCATCGAACGTGAGCCCCCGCGGCCGTCTCTCCTCCTCCTTCTCTCGGTCGCTGCCGTCCGCCGCACGCCCCGCAGCAGCTCGGCCCCGCCACCGCTGCCGCTCTCCGGCCTCGCCGTGCTCACGCGCGCGCCCGCGCGCCCGCTCCCGCCCGCGCTCGCGCTGGCCTCGCCGCGCTCGGCCGCCTCCGCGCCCGTCGCCGCCCTGCTGCGCCTCCTCTGCCTCGTCGCCGCCGCTGCTGTTGCTGCCCCTCCGCCGTCTGCCGCTGCTGCTGCGTCCCGCCCGCCACGCGCAGCTACGGCCTCGCCCGTGCCTCGCCGCTGGTCGCGGCATCACCTCTGCCGCGCGGCTGCGAGCCTGCGCGCGTGCGCGGCCGTTGACCCACTACAGTGGCCGCCAGGGCCACTGACCAGTGGGGCCCGCCCCTGTAAAAACGAAATTAAAAAAAAGAAAAAAAAAGAAAAGGAAAATGAAATAATAAAAATAAAAAAGAAATTAAAATAAATAAATAAATATTAATTAATTAACTTAATTAATTCTGTTTAATTAATCTAATTATTAATTAACCTAATTAAACAATAATTAATTTAATTAAAACCCTAATTAAGCTAAACAGTGACTGACAGGTGGGTCCCACCTGTCAGGTTGACTGTTTCGGATAATGTTGATTTAATAAATTTAAATAATTCCAGAAATTAATAAAAACTTTAGAAAATCATATCTTTTAAACCGTAACTCGGATTAAAATAATTTATATATGAAAAACGATCGGAATAATATGACGATTCCGACTACGCAATCCGTTTAGCTGTCACGTGCCTCTATCATAGCGAACATGGAACCGTCCCCTTCGTTTCATCTGACCGAAAAACGCCAGACTTCGGGAAAACATTCCCGGATGTTTTCCCCCTTCGCCTGTAACGTGTAGTACTGCTTTAGGTCACACCTAGCACCGCTTATTGCCATATCATGCATCATGATGCATCTGTTTGCTTTGTATTTATTGTTTCTTCCCCCCCTTCTCTTCCGCTAGACATCGAGACCGACGCCGCCCCGCAGGACTGCTACTCCGTCGACGACCCGTCCTTTTTAGCAGAGCAACCAGGCAAGCAAAACCCCTTGACGCATGCCTATATCACCTATTCTCTCTCTCCCTCTTGCTTGCATTAGAAAATTGCTACTGCTATGTTTTATCCTATTTCTGATGCATAGCCTGTCCTTGTAACTGTTATTGATACCTGCATGTTATCCAAACTGCTTAGAATAGGTTGGATGGTAGTAACCATCTGTGGCCCCTCTTCCTTGCTGTAGTTGCCCCGCTTTAGTAGCTAGGCCCCGATCAATGTGATCGTCGGGCTGTGACCAGTTCATCACCACACATTCCCCCTAAGTTGCTCGACGTTGCAGAGCTAACATTGAGTGCCGAGGGTGATACCTCTTATCTCACTCCCGTTGATGCCTCTGTAGTTCAGCTAGTCGGTTGTGGGTTACCAAGGGTGATTCCTCTTCCCCACCTCCGATAAAGCTTCTGTCGTGCAACCACGCTTGTGTGAACACCATCGAGGGTGATTCCTCCGTGTTCACCTTGCCGGATACATCTAATGGAAATCCAACGAGGGTGATTCCTCGGATTCCTGCTTGATGTTATGGACACACGGTTACTTGCACTTTATTACTGATACCTGGATAAAGTCGGGTCGACCCTGAGGGGTACCCGCGAGTGATGTGGAGTCGGGTTGACCATGAGGGTACCCGCGAGATGAATACGTGGCACGGCCGGGCAATCTTAGCCCTTGCCGTAAGTCCACGAGACGGGGCGACGGGGTCACAGGATCGTGAGTCTCCGCTCGTTTCCGCGCGCTCCAAAGGCACTAAGGGTTAGGATAGGTAATTTGAGTAGGCCTCTAGCCTTTTCGCGCTAATCAGCACGTGGGAATAAAATGGGTACTCGGCGCCGTATGTATCAGCCGAAAGCTTTGTCAGACGTCCAGTTCAGCAGTGCGGCACGGCAGGATCGGCGCCATCCATGACAGAGGTGGTGCCTGGATCTAACCATGTGCGCAACGACCCAGAGTGCAAAGGGGGATGGGCCCAAGAACCCTGCGCGCTTAGGATGTAGACCGGCGGGGACCTCTCTGCTGAGCTCTAGGTGGGGCTGCGGTGTGTCGATCAGCCGAGGTCGGGCATGACCCGATAAAAGTGTGTCCGGCCAGAGTTAATCGAGCGTGTTGGGTAACAGTAGTGCACCCCTGCAGGGAAGTATATCTATTCGAATAGCCGTGTCCACGGTAACAGGACGCTCGGAAAATATCCCGATCTTCTATAACTAGAAATGGGTTGAATATGTTAGCTCCGGGATTGCTTTCTCGCAGGGAGTCGAGAAAGGATCTCTGGGCGACGATTGAAACTTGTTGCTACTACTATATTTATGTACTAATATGCACTCTTCTAATGCTGCAAGACCCTGAAGATGCTAGTCTTCGATAGGCTAGGCCTTTTCCCTTCTATTCTGGCATTTCTGCAAATCAGTCCACATATACAGCCTTCCTTTGATAATGATGCATATTTTAGAATAGATCTGATGTCAGTCTTGCTGAGTACTTTGGATGAGTACTCACGGTTGCTTTGCTTCCCTTTTTCCCCATACACAATTGATGCGACCAGACGACGGAGCCCCGGAGCCAGCTACCCCAGCAGCCGACGACGACTACTACCACTACTACCCCCCCCCCGGATACTACTACTACGAGAAGCCCTCCGACGACCAGGAGTAGTTATGAGGCTCCCAGGCAGGTGGCCTTGCCTCTTTCGATCAGAGTCATTGTTTGTTTTCGCCTTCTTAAGGCATTTTTGTTAACCTTTGTGTCTGTACTCAGATACTGTTGTTGTTTCCGCTGACGCTTGATTGCGAGCTTATGTATTCGAGTCCTCGAGGCCCCTGGCTTGTAATATAAGCTTGTATTATTTTATTTTGTGTCTAGAGTTGTGTTGTGATATCTTCCCGTGAGTCCTTAGGCTTGATCGTGTGCATTTGCGTGTATGATTAGTGCACGATTAAGTCGGGGCGCCACAAGTTGGTATCAGAGCCGACTGCCTGTAGGAACCCCCTTTCCAACTCCTTGGCCGAAGTTGAGTCTAGTCTTTGCAGAAATGATTTTACTAACATGGCTGTGTGGCTTACGGGCCCACGTCGCTAATGGATGGGATTAGGATCTTTTATTCCTCTTCCTTCCTCTGGGACTCTGCTCTCTCCTATTCGGGTTAAAGTTTTATTAACTCTAACATTAGGTTCTCGTGATCACATCCACCTGGAGTTCTGAATTTACCCTCCTTTCTTCAAGATGAGGGCCAGGTTTCTGCTGCACAATATTCACGGACCGCAGGATCCTTTTATCGAGGATCCCCTGCGTTGTTCCTTGCAGATTCCTTGCTCCAATAGTTTTCTCCGACGTTGGTGTAGCCTTTGCTATGTCTCATTGTTCTATCTTTCCACCGTCTAGTTTGTCTAGTTGCGAGTGTTTCCGAGCTCGTACTATCCGTTTGAATTTAACTCTGTGCATGGATCTGTATGTCCTTATTGACTACTTATATGTATCTAATGCACTTCTTGTTCAATTCTCATGTTACATCATGAATGGCTTCTTACCCATGCAGTTGTTCTTGCTAAACTGCCCATGTTGATTTGGCAGGATGGCTGACGATCCTCCACCTCCGCCTTATATTGCCGCACTGATGCAGCAGTTTGAGCTGAATCGTCAGTTTATGACTGGAGTAATGGCTCAGCTTCCAACTCAGAATACTCAGCAACAACCTGCCCCAATAACTCTGCAAGAATTCGTGCGCCTCAACCCGTCCATTTTCCGCAACTCCACCAATCCTATGGATGCTGATGATTGGCTTCGTGACATTCTGTTTGAGATGGAGTCACCTAAAGTTGCCCCTGACAGTTACGTCAACTTTGCGGCATTTCACCTGAAAGGTCCAGCTGCTCAATGGTGGGAAAGCCACATGCGTATGCTGCCTGCTGGAACTGTAACCACTTGGCAGGAATTTCAGTCTGCCTTCCGTGCACGACACATCCCTCAAGGGCTGATCGACCAGAAGAAGACGGAGTTCCGTAAACTCACACAGGGCAAGATGACTGTTGATGAATATCAGAGGAAATTCCTTGAATTATCCCGCTATGCTGAAGATGACGTCTGCACTGACGCTCGCAAGCAGGAGAAATTCCGTGAAGGACTGCATCCTGATATAAAGCTCGCACTTGCTGTTCATGAAGCTGCAGACTTTTGCAACGCTTGTTAGCCAGTCCTTCCGAATTGAAACTGCTATGACTGAGTACCAGGGATCGCTCAAGCGCACTCGTGACGTTGGCTCATCTTCGGGTCAGCCTGCTCAGAAACGTCAAGTCTGGATCCCGCACAATGTCTATCACCGACCTGCTCCAACCCCAAGACCGTCTTATGTTGCACCTCGTCTGCCTCTGCCGCCGAGACAGCTAACAATTCAGGGTGGACAGCCCAAGGCCACCGCTCCTCCCCATAATGATGGTTTATGCCACAAGTGTGGACAGCCAGGGCACCGTGCTATCAACTGTCGCCAGAACCAGCCTCAGAGTACACCACATCCTCGTGTTGGTCGCAGGAAGGGCCGTCGAAAACATCCTTCTAGGAACGCTGATGCCAGACCACCTGCTAGTCAACTTATTCGTGTCAACCATGTCAAGATGGAAGAAGCTCGACAGGACACCAAAATTGTGATGGGTGCCCTTCTAGTGAATTCAATCCCAGCTTCTGTCCTCTTTGATTCTGGAGCATCGCACTCCTTCATGTCTAAAAGTTTTGCGCGAAGACATGAGATACCTTTTCAGGAGATATCCACCCCTTTAGTGATCTAGTCACCCGGGGCTAGATGGCAAACTACCATGGTAAGCCACGGTAACCACATTGTGATTGGAGGATTGGTGTTCCCCGTGTCTCTCATTGCACTCAAGACTGCCGACATAGACATCATTTTGGGTATGGACTGGTTGAAACCTCATAAAGCGTTGATTGATTGTGCCACTAAAACAGTCCGACTCACACACCCTTCCGGTCAGACAGTCAGTTACTCAGCTCGGATAGTTCAAAATGCCGAGAGCCAGATATATGCTCTGAATGCTTTGAACGCTTCACCTCTTGAGGGAATTGAGAACGTTCCAGTCGTTCACGATTTTCCGGATGTCTTCCCAGAAGAACTTCCAGGAATACCCCCGGTTAGAGCTGTCGAGTTCGTCATCGACTTGAAGCCTGGCACTACCCCTATTGCGAAGCGTCCTTATAAGATGCCACCTCATGAACTCCTTGAGCCAGTTCTTCTGCTTGGGGGGCACCTTCTCTCTTTGTTAAGAAGAAAGATGGTACGAATCGGTTGGTTCAAGATTACCGGCCCATTAACCAGGCAACCATTCAAAACAAATATCCGCTTCCACGGATCAAAGACCTGTATGATCAACTTGCTGGATCATCAGTGTTCTCTAAACTCGACCTGAGGTTGGGTTATCATCAGATCTGTGTTCGCGAAGAGGATATCCCCAAGACTGCATTTGTCACCCGATATGGCTCTTATGAGTACACTGTCATGTCCTTCGGCTTAACCAACGCTCCAGCAACTTTCTCTTGGTTAATGAACTACATCTTCATGGATTACCTCGACAAGTTTGTCGTGGTTTATCTGGATGATATTCTTATATATTCCAAGAATGAAGAAGAACATGCTGAACATCTTCGGCTTGTACTGGAGAAACTTCGGGAACATCAACTATATGCCAAATACTCTAAGTGTGAATTCTGGTTATCCGAGGTGACTTATCTGGGTCATGTGATATCCAAAGATGGCATTGCTGTTAACCCAGAACGAGTTCAGGCTATTCTTGAATGGACTCCTCCGAAGAATGTCAAGCAAGTCAGAAGTTTTCTCGGCCTCGCAAGTTATTGCCGTCGCTTTGTCGAGAACTTCTCAAAGATTGCCAAGCCTCTGACTAATCTGCTTCACAAAGGCGTTAAGTTTGAGTGGACAGATAAATGTCAGGAAAGCTTTCAGACCCTGAAGGACAAGCTCACCTCTGCTCCAGTGCTTGCTCCTCCGGATTCTCGCAAGGATTTTGTGATCTATTGCGACGCCTCTCGTCAAGAATTAGGCTGTGTCCTGATGCAAGAGCGCAGAGTAATTGCTTATGCCTCGCGACAATTGCATCCACATGAAGAGAATTACCCAGTGCATGATCCTGAACTTGCTGCAGTGATATATGCATTGAAGCTGTGGCGACATTACCTCCTTGGTAACCGATGTGAGATATATACTGATCATCAAAGTCTGAAGTATTTATTTACTCAGCCGGATCTCAATCTCCACCAACAGTGATGGTTGGAAACAATTACGGACTTTGACTGTGGTATTTCATATACCCCTCGCAAGGCTAATGTGATGGCCGATGCCTTGAGCCGCAAGTCCTATTGCAACAACCTTATGATTCAGCGAGCTCAACCTCGTCTGTATGAAGAATTGCGCCAGCTGAACCTCCACATTGTTCCACAGGGTTCTCTAAATACCATTGTTATACAACCAGATCTTGAGAAGGCTATTAAACGCGCGCAAGCTAAAGATGCTGAAGTTGATCTGATGAAAAGGGATCTCCACCTCGAAAAGTACCGGGATTTCTCGCTGGCTGAAGATGGAACCTTGTATTTCAAAGACCGCATTGTGGTACCTCGGTTCGAATTGATGACTGACAAGGTCATGAAGGAGGCACATGATACACCACTGTCTATTCATCCGGGTAGCACCAAGATGTATCGTGATCTCCGACAAAGGTACTGGTGGTCTAGAATGAAGCAGGATATTGCCCGATATGTTGCTGAATGTGACGTTTGCCGTCGCGTTAAAGCAGAACATCAGAAGCCTGCTGGAATTCTGCAACCGCTCCCTATTCCTTTATGGAAATGGGATAAGGTTCAAATGGATCTCATTACTGGCCTTCCCAGGTCACAGAAGGGTCACGATGCTATTCTTGTCGTCGTCGACCAACTCTCCAAAGTTGCACACTTTCTGCCAGTCAAGGAGACGATCACTGCTAGTCAGTTAGCAGAGTTATATATCTCCAGCATTGTATCACTCCACGGTATTCCGAAGGAGATCAGTTTAGACCGTGGCAGCCTCTTCACTTCACACTTCTGGAATAGTTTCCAACAAGCTATGGGAACTCATATTACTTGGAGTTCAGCTTATCACCCCCAGTCCCAAGGCCAAGTTGAAAGAGTGAATCAAGTGCTTGAAGATATGCTGCGAGCTTGTGTTATTTCGTTTGGCAAGAAGTGGGAAGAATCTCTCCCGTATGCCGAATTCTCTTACAACAACAGCTATCAAGCGAGTTTGAAAATGGCCCCCTTCGAAGTGTTGTATGGACGTAAGTGTCGAACCCCTCTGAATTGGTCAGAAACTGGGGAACGACCGCTCGTTGGTCCGGATATTATCCAATACGCTGAAGAGCAAGTCCGAATTGTGCGAGAAAATCTCAAGGCTGCTCAGGACCGCCAGAAGAGCAACTATGATCGCAAACGATGGGGATTGACCTATCAACCTGGTGATCAAGCTTATCTGCGTGTCACTCCGATGAAGGGCACTCACCGTTTCGGAATCAAGGGCAAGTTAGCTCCTCGCTACATCGGCCCCTTCCGTATTCTCAACAGACGTGGACATGTGGCTTATAAATTGGAGTTGCCGCCGCAATTCTCCCACATCCATGACGTCTTACATGTGTCGCAACTTCGCTGTTGCTTCAAGGAATCTCCGCACCGAGCAGTGGATCATGAATTGCTTGATTTGCAAGATGATCTATCTTATAAAGAGCATCCGATCCGCATTCTTGATCAAGCTGAACGTCGGTCCCGCCAGAAGACTACCAAGTTCCTTAAGGTGCAGTGGTCGAATCATACTGAGGATGAAGCCACTTGGGAATGCGAGGATCGTCTTCGTGAAGAATACCCCGCTTTCTTTCAGCCTGCCTCTTAATTCTCGGAACGAGAATTCTTGTTAGAGGAGGAGAATTGTAACATCCCCATGTAATAGCTACAGTAATCAAATGTTGATAGTGCCAACTCATCATGATTAACAGTGCCTAATCATCCTTTGCATCATATCACATTTCAAATTCCAAATCAATTGAAAATTCAAATCTAAAATAAAAATAAAAGTTGTTCAAATTTGAAAACTAAATTGTTCATTAAATTATATATAATCTAAGGGCATTTATAAAAATATAATCAACATTTATAGAATTAGTTAAAAGATCCTAGCATCCTAAAACAGCCCCAAAACCGCAACTTTTAATACCTTTTCATTTAATTAAAAATCATATGAAATCATATAACCTCCAAACCAATTTCTGGTGGTGGATAAAATTGCACTGTTAATTTTGGGACAAGTCACATGTTTTACTAAATTAAATTAGGGCCCTAACTATATTTAAAACAGAAACTATAAAAACAAAACAGAAAATTAAAAGATAAAAAAAAGGAAGAGCCCCCTGGCCCGACTGGGCCTCGGCCCAGCTGGCCAACCAGCCAGGCCGGCCCACCTCGCCCGCTCTCTCGCTGGCCTATATGGCCCTCCTCGCCAAACCCTAACCCTACCCGATCCCCATTCCCCCCCCCCCCTCGCTCCTTCCTCTCTCCCGAGACGCCGCCGTCGTCGCCCGTCGTCGTCGCCGTCCTCGTCGCCGTCACCTCGCCTCCCCAACCTCCCCCTCGACGGCTACACCGAGCCTCGACGCCCCTCTCCTCGGCATCGAACGTGAGCCCCCGCGGCCGTCTCTCCTCCTCCTTCTCTCGGTCGCCGCCGTCCGCCGCACGCCCCGCAGCCGCTCGGCTCCGCCGCCGTTGCCGCTCTCCGGCCTACCCGTGCTCACGCGCGCGCCCGCGCACCCGCTCCCGCCCGCGCTCGCGCTGGCCTCGCCGCGCTCGGCCGCCTCCGCGCCCGTCGCCGCCCCGCTGCGCCTCCTCTGCCTCGCCGCCGCCGCTGCTGCTGTTGCCCCTCCGCCGTCTGCCGCTGCTGCTGCGTCCCGCCCGCGCGCCCGCCGCGCGCAGCCACGGCCTCGCTCGTGCCTCGCCACTGGCCGCGGCATCGCCTCTGCCGCGCGGCTGCGAGCCCGCGCGCGCGGCCTTTGGCGCACTACAGTGGCCGCCAGGGCCACTGACCAGTGGGGCCCTCCCCTGTAAAAACGAAATTAAAAAAAAGAAAAAAGAAAAGGAAAATGAAATAAAAAAAAGAAATTAAAATAAATAAATAAATATTAATTAATTAACTTAATTAATTCTGTTTAATTAATCTAATTATTAATTAACCTAATTAAACTGTAATTAATTTAATTAAAACCCTAATTAACCTAAACAGTGACTGACAGGTGGGTCCCACCTGTGAGGTTGACCAGTCATATCTTTCGGATAATGTTGATTTAATAAATTTAAATAATTCCAGAAATTAATAAAAACTTTAGAAAATCATATCTTTTAAACCGTAACTCGGATTAAAATAATTTATATATGAAAAACGATCGGAAAAATATGACGATTCCGAATACGCACTCTGTTCAGCTGTCACGTGCCTCTATCATAGCGAACATGGAACCGTCCCCTTCGTTTCATCTGACCGAAAAACGCCAGACTTCGAGAAAACATTCCCGGATGTTTTCCCCCTTCGCCTGTAACGTGTAGTACTGCTTTTGGTCACACCTAGCACCGCTTATTGCCATATCATGCAACATGATGCATCTGTTTGCTTTGAATTTATTGTTTCTTCCCCCCTTCTCTTCCGTTAGACATCGAGACCGACGCCGCCCCGCAGGACTGCTACTCCGTCGACGACCCGTCCTTTTCAGCAGAGCAACCAGGCAAGCAAAACCCCTTGACGCATGCCTATATCACCTATTCTCTCTCTCCCTCTTGCTTGCATTAGAAAATTGCTACTGCTATGTTTTATCCTATTTCTGATGCATAGCCTGTCCTTATAACTGTTATTGATACCTGCCTGTTATCCAAACTGCTTAGAATAGGTTGGACGGTAGTAACCATCTGTGGCCCCTCTTCCTTGCTGTAGTTGCCCCGCTTTAGTAGTTGTGCCTCGATCAATGTGATCGTCGGACTGTGACCAGTTCATCACCACACATTCCCCCTATGTTGCTCGACGTTGCAGAGCTAACATTGAGTGCCGAGAGTGATACCTCTTATCTCACTCCCGTTGATGCCTCTGTAGTTCAGCTAGTCGGTTGTGGGTTACCAAGGGTGATTCCTCTTCCCCACCTCCGATAAAGCTTCTGTCGTGCAACCCCGCTTGTGTGAACACCATCGAGGGTGATTCCTCCGTGTTCACCTTGCCGGATACATCTAATGGAAATCCAACGAGGGTGATTCCTCGGATTCCTGCTTGATGTTATGAACACACGGTTACTTGCACTTTATTACTGATACCTGGATAAAGTCGGGTCGACCCCGAGGGGTACCCGCGAGTGATGTGGAGTCGGGTTGACCATGAGGGTACCCGCGAGATGAATACGTGGCACGGCCGGGCAATCTTAGCCCTTGCCGTAAGTCCACGAGACGGGGCGACGGGGTCACAGGATCGTGAGTCTCCGCTCGTTTCCGCGCGCTCCAAAGGCACTAAGGGTTAGGATAGGTAATTTGAGTAGGCCTCTAGCCTTTTCGCGCTAATCAGCACGTGGGAATAAAATGGGTACTCGGCGCCGTATGTATCAGCCGAAAGCTTTGTCAGACGTCCAGTTCAGCAGTGCGGCACGGCAGGATCGGCGCCATCCATGACAGAGGTGGTGCCTGGATCTAACCATGTGCGCAACGACCCGGAGTGCAAAGGGGGATGGGCCCAAGAACCCTGCGCGCTTAGGATGTAGACCGGCGGGGACCTCTCTGCTGAGCTCTAGGTGGGGCTGCGGTGTGTCGATCAGCCGAGGCCGGGCATGACCCGATAAAAGTGTGTTCGGCCGGAGTTAATCGAGCGTGTTGGGTAACAGTAGTGCACCCCTGCAGGGAAGTATATCTATTCGAATAGCCGTATCCACGGTAACAGGACGCTCGGAAAATATCCCGGTCTTCTATAACTAGAAATGGGTTGAATATGTTAGCTCCGGGATTGCTTTCTCACAGGGAGTCGAAAAAGGATCTCTGGGCGACGATTGAAACTTGTTGCTACTACTATATTTATGTACTAATATGCACTCTTCTAATGCTGCAAGACCCTGAAGATGCTAGTCTTCGATAGGCTAGGCCTTTTCCCTTCTATTCTGGCATTTCTGCAAATCAGTCCACATATACAGCCTTCCTTTGATAATGATGCATATTTTAGAATAGATCTGATGTCAGTCTTGCTGAGTACTTTGGATGAGTACTCACGGTTGCTTTGCTTCCCTTTTTCACCATACACAATTGATGCGACCAGACGACGGAGCCCCGGAGCCAGCTACCCCAGCAGCCGACGATGACTACTACCACTACTACCCCTCCGGATACTACTACTACGCGAAGCCCTCCGACGACCAGGAGTAGTTAGGAGGCTCCCACGCAGGAGGCCTTGCCTCTTTCGATCAGAGTCGTTGTTTGTTTTCGCCTTCTTAAGGCATTTTTGTTAACCTTTGTGTCTGTACTCAGATACTGTTGTTGTTTCCGCTGACGCTTGATCGCAAGCTTATCGAGTCCTCGAGGCCCCTCGCTTGTAATATAAACTTGTATTATTTTATTTTGTGTCTAGAGTTGTGTTGTGATATCTTCCCGTGAGTCCTTAGGCTTGATCGTGTGCATTTGCGTGTATGATTAGTGCACGATTAAGTCGGGGGCGCCACAGGTGGGCTAGGGGGCGGATAGCGACGTTTCGCGTGTCCGGACTCCTGCAAAGCCTCCCACGTTTGTCTCCGGTTTGCGGGAGAAATCGCGTCCGGACCGCTCCGCGGACCGATACAGGTCGGCGTTGGATGGCTTTCGCGGTCTGGACAGGTCAGTCCGGACGGTTGCGGGAGGTTTGAGGGTCGGCGTTGGACATGCCCTAATACTATAGAGATAAGGGATACATGGTTAAAAAAATCAAATACGGTTTTTGAGCATACAAACCGGCCGATTCCCGGAGGTTACCCGAGCCCTGGATCAAATTACCAGGCCGGGAGAGGAGACAGACCCATGATGCATGGAGCATGAAGGCCAAGAATGAATTAGCAGTAACGCAACCCATTCTATCCATCGGCGGGGGTTTACTTCGGTTTTAAGCTACCGACGCTTATAGGCCGACCTCGTGCCTTTATGCATGTGTGCAACAGTGGTTGTGGGAGAATAATTGCGTTAGCTCCGTGTCTTCTCCCCGGCCGGGCGTGGGTCCTCACATTCCTTTTGGCATTACCAAACGCAACACACACACAGTGCCTCCACGTCTGTCGGGTCGATCCATCCATCACAGGAGGGCTCCCCGGCACGGCCTCCTTCAATCAAAACTCCGTTCATCTCAATTCTTAATTGATCGCCTTGCTCCAGTGGCCAGAGCCTGCTCCATCGATCTAGCGTGCAGCTAGCTGGAGCAGATGTATGCGTCGCACCTCGTGGAGGGCCGTTTGATATATGATCCCCGGAAGGGACCAGCACAATAGTTTCTCCTTAGTTTCGGACGGAAATTCTAGGTAAATAGGTATCTGAATGATGATAATATAATTATCCATTGTTTTACGGAGAGTATGATAACCCAGTACCAAACCACACGAGGAACACTAGAAATAATCTACGTAGAAGAAGTAACAAAAGAAATTAGCAAAAAAAAAAGGTAACAAAAGAAGGTTCATCACAAAAGAGAGGTAGCTAAGTTTTCGGATGGATCGGCGCCACTCTCAGTCTGTTCCCGTACCTTTTTTGTTCTTTTGGGTCATAGTACGAGCCAGGCCGATCGGACATGTCCTGGATGGGTGGTGAGCCACTGGCCGTACTGTCTCCTCGTTAGATCGCTCTCAAAGCACAAGCGGGGTGTCTCGCGTCGCAGCTGGACGAGACCATGACCCCATCCATCCATCCTCGCACTGTATTTGACCCCTTCCCAACTCCAAGGCTTCCGTCGCCGCTGTCCGTATACAGTCGCAGAGCATGCGTGACAGCAGGAGCATCCCACACCAAAATACAATCAGAGGCCCCAATAATTCACCATATGTCTGCATTTCCACAGCCCCGGAACACCCGATGCGCCTATAGCTTCTGTTTACGTTTTGCTCATGGTTTGTGTGCTTCAGTTTTGTTCTCTTGTTAGTACGTACTTAGTAGATCCAAGCCGGCCCGGCCAGCGGAGAGCTCCAATGGGGTCAACTCCGTTCACATTCAGGCTGTGGATTCAGCTCCAGTTCTACACCGATGAACAGTGAGAGTTCTTCCTTGAACTTCTCTAGCTGCTTGGATCGCAGATGGCAGATCGATAGTATGTATGGTCAATCCAAGAGGTGTCGCACGAGGCGGCGGTCAAATCTGATGATGCGCCCAAATTCAGCCAAAACTTTACAGCAGCAGCAACTGTGCTCTCCCTTATAGTACCAACTTCTATGTTTTCCATGCTCAGGACCAACTTTTGCATGCATGGTTGGTCTACTTGACTACCCATCTTTGCCTTTTAATTTTGGCTCGTTCATTTCTGTTCGTCATGATGCAGCCTTAAAGTGTACTAGTAGACCAGCAGTGGTAGTACCAATCATTACAGTGCGCTGCAGTGATTCCACTGTAAACATGTCTTAAGTGGTTTATATTCATTCATAAGATGAACATATTTTCTTAACAAGGAAGAGATTTATTGCGTCACTGACAACGCAACGCCAGATCAAGTACGGATTAGGAACACCTAGGATTACTCCAACAAGTCACGCACTCCAGGTTCTGTTAAGCAACTGACTTGCATGTTCGAAATTTCCCTCATGGTCAAATCTAGCTGCCGGCTTGGCTTTATCTATAAAGAGGGACGAAAATCTATTTTTTGAAATCTTGACATTGGCTCCCAATAGGGTGGAGGAGCTCTTTTTATTATTGCTGTAAAACAAAACAAAAATTGGTTGTGTTGGACGTGTTGGCGGTGTGCTTCGTGCTATGCAGAGGCCGGGCTCTTTTAATGTGGCTGTATCACCTCGATATATCAATTGAATGAAATGTTCTTTATCGAAAGAAGATGTCGAGATGGCCAAGGAGGAGCCTGCTGAGGCCTCCGAGAAGGGCAAGGGCAAGGGCGAGGAGGAGGTTGCCGAGCCCACGGACAAGGGCAAAGATGTCGTGGTCATTTTCGACGATGACGACCCCAACCATCAACGGAACCTCTCTAAATGATACAAATTTGTGAAAACCAATAGCGGGGACAATAAGCTCATATGGTCATCCGAATGGCACATTTTACAGCATGTTTGAGTTGTAGAAGAAGTATCGAAAGTAGTTTATGTGGAAGAAGTACCGGAAATAGTTTATGTGGTGTTTAGCTGTAATTATGGATGGTTTTGATGATGTTTATGTATAACTATGTGATTTTCATGTTTAGTTATGGATATTTATGTGATGAAGTCATCAGATTATTTTACTACACTAGTAGAAAACGGGCCTTTAGTCCCGGTTCGTAAGGGCCTTTAGTGCCGGTTCTCCAACCGGCACTAAAGGGTGGGGACTAAAGCCCCCCCCCCCCCCCCCCTTTAGTCCCGGTTCGTCACGGCCCAGCACTAAAGGCCCACCACGTGGCACCTGCGGCGCTGTGGGCTGGGGGACCTTTAGTCCCTGTTGGTGTTACCAACCGGGACTAAAGGTGGAGCATTTAGTCCCGGTTGGTAACACCAACCGGGACTAAAAGTATTTAATTCTTTTAATTTTGGTTTATTTTTCCTTTTAATCCTTTAGGGGTTTATGAATTAATTATGGTTTATTTTTCCTTTTAATTTTGTGTTTTCCATTTAATTATTTTTCATTTCAAACATATATTACGCTACTACATACTGTACACGTTGTGCATATATATATAAATAGAATTTCTCGTAGAACCAATCATATATATATATATATATATCATCGAATTTCTCGTACGACGACCATTCACATACATATATATATATACAATTTTGTATATACAATTTCTCCTACAATTTGCGGATCATTACATATGCAGGGCATTACTGCTTGATCTTGTAATGGTATTCTCCTTTGGGATCTATGACCTGGTCGACCAGAAATCCAGCTATTTCCTCTTGAATTGCTCGTACGCGAGCCGTTGGTAGGAGCTGGCCTCGCATCTCCTTCAGCTATAATCAGGAGATCAAGATGAATATATTAGTTGTGTGTATATATATTAGCTAGATCATGATAAACAAAATTATGGATAGTGTTCTGGCAAACGTACCCAAAGAGTTCTTTCATCTATGCTCCTTTCAGACGTGATCATGCAAATGTTCTCGCAAACGTAGTATGGGCATAAAGCATTCCCCTGCTCCTGCTTCATGCACTTTACGAGAATAAAATTCAATCAGGTAATAATTAATCAAGCATGATAATGGTATCACTAGTAGAAAACAGGGCATTAATCCCGGTTTGTAAGGGCCTTTAGTGCCGGTTCTCCAACCGGCACTAAAGGGTGGGGACTAAAGCCCCCCCCCCCTTTAGTCCCGGTTCAACACGGCCCGGCACTAAAGGCCCTCCACGTGGCGCTGTCTGGGGCGGGGGATGCAGGACCTTTAGACCCAGTTGGTGTTACCAACCGGGACTAAAGGAAATTTTTTTGATATTTTTTTTTGAATTTTTTTTTTTAAAATTTTTTAAAATTTTTTTTTGATTTTCGAATCTTTAAATTATTTGACAATTTAATCTCTAATCACCCCTCCTCACTGCTCCACACTCATTCCAAATCGTCTAACTTCCCGACCGGTCACCCATCCTCTCACTACTCCAGCCCCAGCACGCTTAACTTTCAGGTTCTATCTCCCCTAGTTTCCAAGTCTGCACTTGTTGTTTTCCTGACAATAGTAAGCTATCAATCCTATTAACCCTTAGGTCTTGATGTCACATGATTTAATTTTTTGAATTCTAAACAATTATTAAAATAAACAAAATGAGTACTAATAATATTGAATTTCAATGAAAATAAAATAAGTAATAATATTATTTTATTCATTTTTTTGCCATTTATTCATTTAATATGACATAATTAATATCTTTAAATTTGTAAATCGAAATTCGACAAATAATATATCCATTATTATCAGAAAAATGTGAGGAATCCAAATATGACATCTTATTTTTAAATAAAATTAATTTTTAATTTTTTTTAATTTTTTTTTGATTTGAAATAACTTTTTTTCCTTTTGGAATTTTGAGAATCTGAGAAAACTTCACCGGGTAAACCCGGGTGAAATTGAGTCCCAATTGTTCTCTAGTTTTTTTTGATATATTAAACTTTTTTTTTCGACGTCGTACGCGAAAGTTATGGCCGTTTTACATTTTTTTTTCGTTTTTTTGCAAAAAAGGTCAAAATTCATATTTCAAAATTTCTATACCAACTAGACACTAAAACCTAACTACATCTCAAAGGATTTTATTTTTTGAAGATTTTATCATTTTTGTTTATTTTCTACAAAACTAAAAAAGGCGGTCCACGGGGGGGGGGGGGGGGGTAGAGTTTGAAAATTTCAGAACCCCTTTAGTCCGGGTTGGTGTCCATCCAATCATACCGTCGACTACACATCTGCTAGCACCGTACCAGCCAGAGTCACAACTAAGGTTAACCAAGCCAGAGTCAACCCTTTCTAACTTCATTTGCTAGTTTTCATGCATTTAATGATTTTTTTGAGCTAAATGACCCTGAAATTGAAAAGCACTACAAATGAACTCTGAAAAGGTTGAAACTTGGCATGGTATCATCATTTCACCCACATAGCTTGTGCTAAAAAGTTGAGAGGGTTACGGCAAAAACTTGATGCACTTCGTGTACAAACTGCACCATCTCCTTCGAAGTATCAAGGTTTCAGACGAAAACCCATCTGTTACAAAGGCATTTCATTTTTTTAATCTTATTTCAGCTCCAGAATTTTTGTGTGTTCAATATGAACCGTTCAAAGCCACATCCTTAAATTTCAACCCTTTTTGACTTCATTTGCTATTTTTTCATGGATTTAATGATTTTTTGAGCTAAATTAGCCTGAAATTGAAAAGCACTAAACCCGGGACTTAAAACGACCGAAAACCCTAAACCCGGGACTTAAAACGTCCGAAACTCTATTCTAAACAGTAAAACTAAAGGTTCAAACCCTAAAACCTAACCCTAAACTTGGAAATCTAAACCCTAGCCTAAACCCTAAAACGTCTAAAACGTCCAAAAACTCTATTTTCCCTTTGGAATTTTGTGATTTTAAAAATTCTCGAAACGGAAAACAGCTGACACCAGCCTGCCACCACCCCTTTAGTCCCGGTTCGTGTTACGAACTGGGACTAAAGGTCCGGAACGAACCGCGACTAATGATGCCCGTCCTGAACCGCGACTA
Organism: Elymus sibiricus; assembly: GCA_039707655.1. NCBI lineage: Eukaryota > Viridiplantae > Streptophyta > Magnoliopsida > Poales > Poaceae > Elymus > Elymus sibiricus. Next base: position 281,431,208 of record CM077672.1, read on the forward strand.
AAGGTCACATTAGTGCCGGTTCAAAACCAGACCGGGACTAATGCTTTGGACAAAAGGTCTGTTTTCTACTAGTGTATTGAAACTAGAATTAAAGAGATTCACGGACGTAGCTAGCTAGTACTACTTAATTACCTTGGGTCGCACCCATTTCAGCTATTGTTTCCATTGGCCGGGGACCTCTTTGATGAACTTTTGCCAAGCCCTGCCCGCCGGCAAAGAAAATGAATAAAGAGTTATTAACTAGTTGATATCAGGAAATGAAGTAAAGAGGCCGACATAGTGCGATAATGATTGAAATTACCTGTCGACCATCCCCCTCACGGTTGCGTATTCGGATGGATTCTTATATAGTGAGTCCAGTACTTCAACTTTTCCCTTGTTAACTTCAATGATTAACAAGATCCAGTGGTAACTGCATGCGCACACGTTTTTTATAAATAAGCGGGCATGTGCATAACTCATCAACTACACTTATTAACATCTAGTAAGCAAAAAATAGAATTTGTAGTACAAGATATAGTAACACTCACCCGAAGTTGTAAGGAAGTAGTATTTTTGGTTGGGTGTTTAGTTGCTTCAAAAACTCTAGCAGGAATCTCTCTGTGTCTTCTCTCGAATATTGATCTTCCCATATCGCCTGATTAATCGTATTTGGGTCAATGAACCCAACTCCATAGCGTCTAGTTTTTTTCATTTCATACATCTTCATTCTGCATAATACCACAGAAAAGAATATAGTGAGGATAATTACAGGTAATGAACGAGAGCACATGTAGCTAGCTAGCTAGAGACTTAAATTACAGAAAGAAATCACTTACAGACAATAGCAACTGACGATAGATTTGTCGAGTGTGTCTTGTTGGAATAACTGAAACAACTCTGAATAATGAATCCACAAATCCTTTTTATGGAAGTAATGCTTTCTCTTGACTTTCACCATGAGGGACTCTTCATTGGTATTTGCTGTTTGTTGCATGTACCACGTATGCAAATTGTACATTCTCGTTGGTAGAAGCTTGACATCGTCAGGCTTGACCAGAGGTTTGCCGCGGACATATTGGTATTTTACTTCCTCCTCTGTAATCCCGGGGATTTCCTCAAGGCCTAGGAGTTGTTCAACAGTGACACCGGCCTCTTTAGTTGCCTTCTAAGATCGTCGGTTATTACCAGCCGATCGGCGGTACTCACATGTGTTTGTACAATGAGCGGGGGGATCGATTGCACTGCCTGTTCTCCCAGCTGAGGAATAGTTTTCCCGCTTTTTTGCCAACTGCTTGGCTCGAGCTCGAGCTCGACTCCTTTTGCCCTGCAAAATATGACTTCTTGATAGACCGCACATAGTCGGAGTCCTTCTGATTGTCAGCCGGTCGAGCCATATCAATAAAGTGTTGTGAGACATGCTCAGGTACTTTCTCCTTTGGCGGCGGGGGCGGTTTCGGTCCAAAATGGGCCTTCACTGTGGCATCCATTCTTGAACGGAGATCGGGATTTGGTCCCTGACAATAACTCTGCATTGATTCTTGAACTTGGTCGCATTTTTCGTAGGTTCAAGCGGTTCGCCAGTTGATGTTTTGATGGAATTGATGTTGAACTTTACGCCTTTGTCCAACTTTTTGGCCGGGCCTCGACCTACCCTGTCGCTTGTAGAAGATTTGCTCGATTCGGAGGCCTAAAAGAAGAAAGATCGATTCGTTAATACATACAAATCAATTAAGACATGTAATGATCACCGGATGGCTTATATATTAAATATACCTCGCCGGTCTTTGTTATTTGAAGAACATTTTCTTCGTCAACATCGTTGTCGTCACCTTCATCTATTCGTTCGTCTTCATCAAACATCATACCCTCACCCGAAGGGTTCAGATATTGCGAGCCGTCATCATGATCATCTGGGCTCGGGGAGCGTATGATGTCGAACAGAGCCTCTTCTCCTTCTCTGCCGGTATTGTCCATAGCTTTTATTTAACTAATCCAGAAGAAAGATAAAACAATTTAGTATTCAAATTAGAATGCATGCAATCAATAAGGAAAAACTGAATCATAGATAATATGCATCTCGAATAATCCAGATAATATGCATCATCGAATATAATCTCGAATACATCGTCTCGAATATTATCGAATAATATAATCTCGAATACATCGTCTCGAATATAATCTCGAATACATCTCGAGTATTATCACTAATACATCTCGAATATTATCATATATATATAACATCACTAGCTAATACAGATCGACTATTATCGAAGAATCTAGTTCACTCGCGGTTCCTGAGGCGCGGGCGGTGGACACCCAAAGAGAAGGAACCATCACAGGATCATAGCTCGGGTCAGATCCCTGAAGAACCTGCCAGGTATTGGAGAACCTGACGTGCAACGCATCCATGTAGCGACGGACGTGCTCGTCCTCCTCCCTGACACGGCGACGTACCACCTCCAGCGGGGCCGGCTGCCTCCGCACTGAAAGTGGCCCACGCGAACGCCACCAAAGAAGCTCCAGGTCGACAACGGGACCCGGGGCCGGGTTCCTCACCAAGTTGCGCGCCCCTGAAGGTAGCACCTCCCAGTGCCAGCCCGGCGGAGCCCAGTCCCGAACGTTGCCCCTCTGAAGCAGGACATCGTCGCGAACGAGTCGACGACGAGGATGCGGGCCGGGCATCGTTGACTCCGAGAAGAAATTCTATGCAAATTTAACATTTTTTAAATGCTTTATTGTGATTTCTTATATACGAGGAACCTTCAGAATCATAACGGATTCTCTTAACCTTTAAGGGATTTAACAAAATGTCAAAATACTAATTGCTATACATTGGATCAAATGTCAAAATTCATCAACTTTTTTATATACATTGTATTAATACATATATATATATATATATATATATATATATATATATATATATATATATATATATATATATATATATATATATATACTAATTTCTATACATATTGGATCAAAATGTAAAAAATCCTCAAATGTCAAAATTCCTTCACTTTTTTCTATACATCTAATTAATCATCTAGCTAGTGAAAAAAAATGTCAAAATTCTTGCATCTATGTCAAAATTCCTCAAATGTCAAAATTCCTTAACTTTTTTCTATACATCAAAATTCTTGCATGTAATCATCTAATCATCTATACATCTAATCATCTAATCATCTAGTGTGTGTGTGTGTGTGTGTGTGTGTGTTCTTGCATATACGTGTGTGTGGGGGGGGGCTCGGGGAGGGGCCGGTGGCCGCCATGGCGGCACAGGGGGCGAGGGAGAGAGGGGAGAGGGGGGGAGCTCACAGCGGGGCGACGGGGAGGCGAGGCGAGTCGGGGGCGGCGACGGCGAGGAGCTCAGGGCCGGAGGAGCGGGCGCGGGCGGCGTCCCGGGCGGCGTCAGGCCGGGCTCGGGGAGGAGCGGGCACGGGTGGCGTCGGGGATCGGCGCGAGGAGGCGCGGGCGACCGGCGTCGGGGGCGGCGACGAGCTCCGGCGTCGGGGAGGCGAGACGGCGACGGCGCGGCGATGTCGAAGAGGTCGAAGAAAGCAGAGGAACTGAAATTTTTTGAAGTGTTGTATATATATAAGGAGGCCTTTAGTCCCGGTTGGAGCCACCAACCGGGACTAAAGGTATTTTTCGCCAGCCGAAGCGGCGGGAAGCGCCCCCCTTTAGTCGCGGTTGGTGGCTCCAACCAGGACTAAAGGGGGGCATTTAGTCGCGGTTGGTGGCTCCAACCGGGACTAAAGGGGATCTTTAGTCGCGGTTGGTGCCACCAACCGCGACTAAAGGCCTGGCTTCCCGTATTGAAATGTTTAGTCCCACATCGCTAGTTGAGGGGAGCTCGCACCGGTTTATAAGCCCCGCCGCGGCTACCGTGTCGAGCTCCTCTCTAATGCAGGCCTACTGGGCCTACCACTCCTCTGCAGCTCTGTGGGGCCTATTGGGCCGTGCGGGCCTGCATCCTGGCCCAACTAGATGTTCGGTTTCAAGTCGTATGCAGGCTGTAGCGGCCCAATAGGCGGGCTTTTTTTTTAATTTATTTATTTTTCTGTTTTTTTCTGCCTTATTTATTTTCTTTTGTTTCTGAGTTCTTTTTTGCTTTATTTAGAGTTTCTTTGTGAATCTTTTGCTTTAGGTAAAAAAAATTATAAACTTTCTGTTAGTGCCAGTAGTTTTCAAATTTGAATAATTTAAATTTGAATTATTTGAAATTTGTGTGAATCACTAGTTTGTGAATAACTTTATTATAAAAGTAGATACAAAAAATCTGGAGTTGAAATAATTTTTAATTTAATTATTTTTCTGTTTTTTCTGCTTTATTTATTTTCTTTTGTTTCTGAGTTCTTTTTTGCTTTATTTAGAGTTTCTTTGTGAATCTTTTTGCTTTAGGTAAAAAAAATTATAAACTTTCTGTTAGTGCCAGTAGTTTTCAAATTTGAATAGTTTAAATTTGAATTATTTGAAATTTGTGTGAATCACTAGTTTGTGAATAACTTTATTATAAAAGTCGATACAAAAAGTCTGGAGTTGAAATAAGTTTAAAAAAATGAAATGCCTTTGTAACAGACGAGTTTTCGTGTGAAACCTTGATACTTCGAAAGAGATTGTCCACTTTGTACATGCAGTGGATCCAGTTTTTGCCGTAACCCTCTCAACTTTTTAGCACATGCTATGTGGGTGAAATGATGATACCATGCCAACTTTCAACCTTTTCTGATTGTGATTTGTAGTGCTTTTCAATTTCAGGGTCATTTAGCTCAAAAAAATCAATAAATGCATGAAAAATAGCAAATGAAGTCAGAAAGGGTTGAAAACTGATGACGTGGCTTCGAATGGTGCATACTGAACACACAAAAATTCTGGAGTTGAAATAAGTTTAAAAAAATGAAATGCCTTTGTAACAGACGAGTTTTCGTCTGAAACCCTGATACTTCGAAAGAGATTGTCCATTTTGTACACGAAGTGGATCCAGTTTTTGCCGTAACCCTCTCAACTTTTTAGCACATGCTATGTGGGTGAAATGATGATACCATGCCAACTTTCAACCTTTTCTGATTGTGATTTGTAGTGCTTTTCAATTTCAGGGTCATTTAGCTCAAAAAAATCAGTAAATGCATGAAAAATAGCAAATGAAGTCAGAAAGGGTTGAAAACTGACGACGTGGCTTCGGACATAATATTTCTTCGCGTTTCAAATGCCAAAACACATAAGTCGGAGTTCTATTACAAAGATTCCCTCCGGTTTGTCCGAAGTGGGGCTTTCCAGATATATAAGTCCGGAAACTAACTAGAGAAGCCGGTCACATCCCAGAGTGGGATCTTTGGGTATAAAACTTTTTCTTCGCGTGTGTCCCTTTGCTCCGTAACCATGGACAATCTTCATCATTTAACTTGATGCTCGGGTCAACATTCACTGTGAAGGGAGCAATTTCATGAAACTTTTCATAATCTTCTAACATGTCTGTCTTGTCCTCCACTCCCACGATGTTTCTTTTCCCTGAAAGAACTATGTGGCGCTTTGGCTCATCGTATGATGTATTCGCTTCCTTATCTTTTCTTTTTCTCGGCTTGGTAGACATGTCCTTCACACTGAAAACCCGCGCCACATCATTGGCTAGGACGAATGGTTCGTCTGCGTACCCAAGATTGTTGAGATCCACTGTTGTCATTCCGTACTGCGGGTCTTCCTTTACCCCGCCTCCTCTCAGATTGACCCATTTGCACCGAAACAAAGGGACCTTCAAACCAAGTCCATAGTCAAGTTCCCATATCTCCTCTATGTAACCATAATATGTGTCCTTTGGCCTATTGGTGTTTGCTGCATCAAAGCGGACACCACTGTTTTGGTTGGCGCTCTTTTTATCTTGGGCGATCGTGTAAAATGTATTCCCATTTATCTCGTACCCTTTGAAAGTCAATATAGTCGAAGATGGTAACTTGGACAGCAAGTACATGTCATCTGCAACAGTGTCGTCATGCATGAGACGTGTCTGCAACCAACCGGTGAAAGTCACAGTTTGTTCATGTGTAATCCAGTCGTCAGACTGCTCCGAGTGTTTGGATCGTAGAATATTCTTGTGTTGCTCGATATACGGAGCCACCAAGGCGGAACTTTGTAGAACTGTGTAGTGTGCTTCCGCCAAAGAATGCCCGTCCCGGCATATTACTGAATTCTTTCCTAGCGTGCCTTTTCCACCCAGTCTGCCCTCATGCCGCGATTCAGGAACACCAATCGGCTTAATGTCAGGAATAAAGTCAACACAAAACTCAATGACCTCCTCTGTTTCATGGCCCTTGGAGATGCTTCCTTCTGTCCTAGCACGATTACGAACATATTTCTTTAAGACTCCCATGAACCTCTCAAAGGGGAACATATTGTGTAGAAATACATGACCCAGAATGGCAATCTCCTCGACTAGGTGAACTAGGACGTGCGTCATGATATTGAAGAAGGATGGTGGGAACACCAACTCGAAACTGACAAGACATTGCACCAAATCATTCTCTAACCTTGGTAGGATTTCTGGATCGATTACCTTCTGAGAGATTGCATTGAGGAATGCACATAGCTTCACAATGGCTAATCGAACGTTTTCCGGTAGAAGCCCCCTCAATGCAACCGGAAGGAGTTGCGTCATAATCACGTGGCAGTCATGAGACTTTAGGTTCTGGAACTTTTTCTCTACCATATTTATTATTCCCTTTATATTCGACGAGAAGCCAGACGGGACCTTCATACTGAGCAGGCATTCGAAGAAGATTTCCTTCTCTTCTTTGGTAAGAGCGTAGCTGGCATGACCCTGAAACTGCTTTGGATCCATGCCGTCTTCTCCGTGCATACGTTGCTGGTCCTCCCATGCCTCCGGTGTATCTTTTGTCTTCCCATACACGCCCAAGAAGCCTAGCAGGTTCACGCAAAGATTCTTCGTCACGTGCATCACGTCGATTGCAGAGCGGACCTCTAGGTCTTTCCAATAGGGTAGGTCCCAAAATATAGATTTCTTCTTCCACATGGGTGCGCGTCCGTCAGCGTCATTCGGAACAGGTTGTCCGCCAGGACCCTTTCCAAAGATTACTTTTAAATCCTTGACCATATCAAGTATATCATCACCAGTACGGTGGCGAGGCTTCTTCCGATGATCTGCCTCACCTTTGAAATGCTTGCCTTTCTTTCTTACGGGATGCCTGCTCTGAAGAAATCGACGATGCCCCAGGTACACATTCTTCTTACATTTATCCAAATATATACTGTCGGTATCATCTAAACAGTGCGTGCATGCGTGGTATCCCTTGTTTGTCTGTCCTGAAAGGTTACTGAGAGCAGGACAATCATTGATGGTTACAAACAGCAACGCTCGCAGGTCAAATTCCTGTTGTTTGTGCTCATCCCACGCACGTACACCTTTTCCATTCCACAGCTCTAAAAGTTCTTCGACTAATGGCCTTAGGTACACATCAATGTCGTTGCCGGGTTGCTTGGGGCCTTGGATGAGCACTGGCATCATAATGAACTTCCGCTTCATGCACAACCAAGGAGGAAGGTTATAGATACATAGAGTCACAGGCCAGGTGCTATGATTGCTGCTCTGCTCCCCAAAAGGATTGATGCCATCTGCACTTAAACCAAACCATACGTTCCTTGCGTCATCTGCAAAGTCCTTCCACTTTCTCTCGATTTTTCTCCACTGTGATCCATCAGCGGGTACTCTCAACTTCCCGTCTTTCTTACGGTCATCTTTGTGCCATCGCATCAACTTGGCATGCTCTTTGTTCTGGAACAAACGTTTCAACCGTGGTATTATAGGAGCATACCACATCACCTTGGCAGGAATCTTCTTCCTGGGGCGCTCGCCCGCAACATCACCAGGGTCATCGTGGCCGATCTTATAGCGCAATGCACAGCATACCGGGCATGCATTCAAATCCTCGTACTCACCGCGGTAGAGGATGCAGTCATTAGGGCATGCATGTATCTTCTGCACCTCTAATCCTAGAGGGCAGACGACCTTCTTTGCTTCGTACGTACTGTCGGGCAATTCGTTGTCCTTTGGTAGCTTATTCTTCATTATTTTCAGCAACTTTTCAAATGCCTTGTCAGGTACACCATTCTCTGCCTTCCATTGCAGCAATTCCAGTGTGGTACCCAGCTTTTTCTTGTCATCTTCGCAATTTGGGTACAACAATTTCTTGTGATCCTCTAACATGCGCTGCAACTTCAGCTTCTCCTTTTCACTTGCGCAGTTTCTATTTGCATCGGCAATGGCCCGACCAAGATCATCAGCGGGTTCATCTGATGCCTCTTCTTCAGCTCCTTCCTGCATTGCCGGCTCAGCTTCTTCCCCCATTGTTGTACCATCGTATTCATGGAACCCATGGCCAGGATAGCTGTCGTCATCCTCTTCTTCTTCATTCTCTTCCATTAGGACCCATCTTTCTCCGTGCTTGGTCCAACAGTTATAGCCGGACATGAAACCGGACTCAAACAGGTGGACGTGAATGGTTCTTGAGTTAGAGTAATTTCGATCATTCTTACAGCCAGCACATGGACAATACATAAAACCATCCGCCCGCTTGTTTGCCTCATCCGCAACCAGAAAAGTATGCACGCCATTAATGAACTGGGGAGAGCATCCGTCATCGTACATCCATTGCCGGCTCATCTTCATTACACAACACCGAAAAGACCAAATTAATACAAGTTCATACATAAAGTTCATACACACTTGTTCTCATAAAGCAACATACAAACTCTCTAGCTAAAGCATTTAAATGCAACAACAAATGCGATCAAGATCGCAACTAAGGTAACAATTGATCCAACAGCATAGTGATACCAAGCCTCACTATCAATGGCATATTTTTTAAATTTTCTAATCTTCAAGCGCATTGCATCCATCTTGATCTTGTGATCATCGACGACATCGGCAATATACAACTCCAGTTTCATCTTCTCTTCTTCAACTCTTTTCAATTTTTCTTTCAAATACTCGTTTTCTTTTTCAACCAAATTTAACTTCTTGACAAGAATATCTATGCCGGTTGCAATTTCCGGTTCACATACCTCCTAGATAAAAATATCTATGTCAACTTGATGGGCATAATTGTCATAAACGCGAAATGCAACAAATAGTTATAAAAGAGAATATATATACCACATCCGAATCATAAACCGGACGAGGGCCGACGGGGACGGATATCAAAGTCATGGCACTATGTATAACAAACAATCATACATGTAAGAAAATTATACAATTAACTATCTAAATCATACAAATAAGATTTTTTTTTATAAAAAGGATAAGAACGAAGAAGAGGCTCACCAAGGTGTGGTGCCGGCGACGGGACGGTGCGGGCGATCGATGGTGGTTAGGACGGGGACGGGAAGGCACTAAGTAAACCACACCTACACATGCAAAGTAAGAAGTTAATTTGAGCTCAAATTGCATATAAATCAAATGAACTACCACATATAAATACTCCCAAACTAAAACCCACAAATCACTATACTTATAGAGCATTGCAAGAGCTAATCTAGCAATGAGTGATGAAAGGACAAAGTTGCTAACCTTTGTGAACACTTGGATGGATGGGGTGACTCCAAATCTTGACAAATTTTGGCAAAAATGGAGGATGAGCTCGAGGAAGAGGAAGAACAAAGGAGGGGAAGAAGGGGAAAAACAGGGAGGAGTACTGTGCTCGGGCTGGCCAAATTCATATAGGGGATCTTTAGTCCCGGTTGGTATCTCCAACCGAGACTAAAGGGGGGGCCTTTAGTCCCGGTTGGTGATACCAACCGGGACTAAAGGGGCTCGTGGAGGCCCCAGCTGACACCAGCCTGCCACCACCCCTTTAGTCCCGGTTCGTGTTACCAACCGGGACTAAAGGTCCGGAACGAACCGCGACTAATGATGCCCGTCCCGAACCGGGACTAATGGTCACATTAGTGCCGGTTCAAAACCAGACCGGGACTAATTCTTTGGACAAAAGGTCTGTTTTCTACTAGTGCTACCATGTTTTTAATAAAATAGTAATAATATTACATAAAGTTACAACAGGCACAAAGCATGTAGTATAATGCTTTTTTTACCGAAGATATTAGGTGAGTTAGCTAATGCCAATTAAAAAGTTATGTACATAAAGTTTAGTTTTTTTTTGAAAAGGAGGATGCACCCCGGCCTCTGCATCTGGGCGATGCATGCGGCCATTTTATTAATTATTCACAAAGACCTTACAAAGTAATACATCAGTAAGCCTGAAACCACCATCTTGACAACACCTGTCGCTACTCCTATCCCCTTGATGAAGGGGTGCTGAATGTCCGAGCCTAATACCAAACAGACATCGCACCAAAGCCTAACATCTAAAGCCGGATGCCCCATCCAAGCCACAAAGCCGGGACTGGGTGACACACCGGTCCGGCGCACTCTCAGTGGGCACCACACGCGCACGCTGCAAGGGCCGTCACCTCCGTCTTCCATCGGTCCATCCTCAAAGCAGATACTGACGCATCGACCTTGTCAGGCCTCTCTGCCATCAACGCCACCATGATGCCAGACAGCGTCGTCCTCCTGCGCGAGTCCATCGCCACACATCGGACGTCGGGCCTCCACTGCTCCACGCCGCCGAGATCCGCCGCCATGAATATGTAGAATGAAGCACCGCTCCACCGAAGATGCCGTCCACTGGTCCCTCGAGCCCGAGTACACCTCCAAGAATGCCGTCCCCAAGGGGGAAACGACATAAGAATGCCGCCGTCATCCGATCAACTGATCTAGGGTTTCCCCTAGAGGTATTGGGTGGGGTTGGGAGCTTCACCTCGATGATGCCTTCATGAAGGAAACGACGATAAGTGCGCCGTCATCACCGGCTCCGGTCACCGACCGAAGACCAGGTTTTCACTCGGATCCGTCCCAAGAAATCCACCCGACAACCTGTGCACCGTCTCGACCGCCTTCAAAGCCCCAGATCTAGCCGCCTAGATCCGGCGACCAACCGCAACAGCAGTGCCACCGTAGGAGCCCTGGCGCACCGGCCACTGCCTGAGTGTGCCACTACTGGAGCCTGGGAGGAGGGCTCCCACCCCACCTCGCCAAACCACGAGAGCCGCCGAGATGGATCCCGCGCGCTCGTCACCGTCTCTAATCCGAACCAATCCGTAGCAAAAACCACCAGATTGCCGGCGCAAATCCGCCTTGGACAGGGACTGCACCACACCATGCCGCCGCGGGAAGTCCGAGCTTCACCCGCCGCCACCTTCCAGGGCCGCCGCCCCGGGATCCAGGCCGAACATCGCCGCTGCCACTGGCCACGTTCCCCTCCGCCGCCGCCATGACTATGCGAACCCACCGAGCGGCCAGCGCCACCCGATCTTCCACGAAGCCCAGCAGCTCCGCCGCCTTAGCCCAGCACCACGCCGCCACCTTGCGCCGTCGCCGGATGCGAACAGCCACGCCGCCGCGACGCGGATCAGGGAGAAACGTCCCGGCTCCATGGGGTGACCCGCCTCACCCGATCTGACGCGGGAGGGAAGAGGTCCTCCGCCGCCGCCGTCAGCCGCCCGGGGCTTCGCCCGACGACCTCCTCCAGCGGCGACGGAGGGGAGGATGGGGATGGATGTGCCCGGCGGCACGGTTTAGGGTTTCCACCCGAGCCGCCCTAGCGGGGGGCGACGCGGGGGCGTGTACATAAAGTTTAGTTGAACAAGTTTATGTTTTGTGTTTCAAAAAGTTATGTTTTCTATGCAAGAAAAGGACAATTTAGCACAAAACCCTACACCTTTTTTTTGCAGGTGAAAACCTACACTTCGGAGTTATGTTTTAGAGATGAGTTAGATGCAATCCTCTCAATAACTAATTTTTGTAATTAAGTTATGGAGATGGATTTTTGGGAACTAATTTTGTGATGGGTTAGAGTTGCTCTTAGACCCTTGAGCCAGTTGGGGAACGGATTTCTTATAGTATGAGGTGGTTGATTATTAAACACTGAGTATATTGAGAAAAATGCTGATGGATAAACGGAGAGGAACGTTCCGACTCGTAACTCTTTCCCTCTCGTGCGTGCGACGGCTAGGACACTTGCCCCCTTCAGCTTTGTCGGCGAGCCCATGGATCCGCCTGCCACTCAGGCTGCCGGTGCTAGCGAGAGGGATCTTGATGCCTCAGCTTCAGGTAGTACTTTAGGTTGTAGTATTTTTCCTCGCAGGGGCAATGCTCGGGTGGATGGTCGCGCTTCATCTTCGACCTGATTTCTGGGCTCCAATCCTCCCCAAGTTCGCCGGGACGGGGTTGATGGAGCTCCGACAAGTTCGTTTTGTCTCCTTGGGGCGGCGAGGTTATGGATTCTCGCCGTGTGTGCGCGACAACGAGCTTTGGTGTCAGGCAATCCTGATCAATTCAAGGGTTCAATGGCGGCGACTGCGTCTCGGGAACATGAAGTTGAAATAGCTAGTAAACGCGGATCAACATCCCACAGTTAATATGTACCGAGGCCCTATACACACCACCCGTCACACCCTGGGAATTGGTTTTGCCCGCAGCATCGGACCAATGATCACCCATGATTTCTGTGTACCACTAGCGCCACAAAGGCCTTTGGTGGTCTTATTGGTGCATTCTATGGTGGGGTCTTCGATTGCGGTGAAGTCGTAACAAGGTAGCCGTAGGGGAACTTATGGCTGGATTGAATACTTCGCGATGGAAATGCCCTCAGGCAATTCTGATCGATTCAAGGGTTCAATGGCGGCAACTGCGACTCTGGGTTGTTGGTCCTTAGGGCAGGTGCACAAAGATTTTCTGGCTGTCATCGGCAAGGTCAAGCTTGCTCCGGTAGGGAATGGTGACATCGACGCATCGCGGCTCATTCGGACGGTGGTAGTGGTCTTTCGATGGTCCAATGTCCACGATGTAGTTTTTAGTATATTTGGTGTGCTTCGTGCTTATGATATTTTTTTATAATGGACCTGGGTTCTTAAAAAAAAGTAAATTGTCGAAATGAATGATGTTATCGTCGTCACAGAACAACAACGATGTTTGCCAATCAGTGGGTACATGGCAACAGTATTTTGAAAGAAGATAAATGAGTAATAGTACTTGGCCAAGATAAGTAAATTATTCTTGTACAGGATTGTACGTTCCAGCCAATCAAGAATCAAAATGTAAGGAGATACACATGTTGCATCCTGGGCATACAACAGTGTGCCCGGCCTGGTGTTCAACAACCTCATAATTACTGGTCCTCTTAATAGCCATGGTCTCTGGTGTTGTTCTGACAGAAGTTAATGTGGTTTTTATCTTTGGATCAGATCGTTGGTTCATACAAGCAGAGAACAACCGTTTAATCTCTAAATCTATGCAAGCAAGTAGTACTCCCTACTAGCAGTAATTTGCTAAATTCGTGTACAAAGAGTAGGAGTACCTTTTTAAAAATGTGCAGAGAGTACCCCTGTCCTATAGACATTTGAACAGCAAGCCTAGCTAGGTTCACATCCACAAGTACACCTATACCAAAAAAGGCTACGTAGTCATCCATCAGCCTTCTACGAGATCCGTTAATCATTTAACATTATCATGCAGTTATTGCCGAAATTTGGACTCTTCAAGATTGAGATGTGCAGATAATAACAAGATAGTTTCTTTTATTTTTTATTTTTGCGAGAAAACTTTGGATCTATGCATGCATCTTCAATCATGATAGTACAACGAACACCAGAAATAATAAAAATTACATTCGGATCCGTAGACCACCTAGCGACGACTACAAACAAGACAATTTAACAGTTCTGTTTTTGCAAGAGAAGACAATTAAACAGCTAACCTATTTTATTTTCATATCATTTGAAACACAACAAATCCACATAAATTGCTAGTAATTTTTTTAATACTTGAGTACTAAAGAAACAAGGGTTACGCGATTTATTTCAATTTCAAGGGAAAGAAAGAAAAAGATAAAATTCTCACCACAGTAGCTCTACCAGGGAAGGGCCATCTCGGAAAAAACAGAAAAACACGCAGCAAAACAAGTTGAGAAGTCCAATTACTTAGGTCACGTACGAACAAAACAGACTTGGTCCGCCTCGAGCACCAAGAAGATCTTCCATTTGGAGCTTGGCGGCAACGTACTTAACTGGCACGGCATAAAATATCTTAACAAATTAATCTAAGCAATCTAGCTAATCAATTGCATAAGTTTCCAAATCAATCATTCCTATCTACCACCAGGCTCGGATCCTTCTCGGGAGAATGACAAAAGATGGCACATTAGGATCTCAGGGTGCTAATCAGGACACTGAGATTTGGGAACAGTGTAATTTAATCATGCTAGAACACAAACAAGTTTTATTTTTTAATTACACGCCGTGGGTCAAGGTACAAACAGTAACAGCCTGGTAAAATATTTATGGCAGGTACGGTTCCTGTGCCTGCACACGAGGCAGGAGTAGTAATCATGTGCGGTGCAGTTTACCAAATTTTATTCCTTTTCCCAAACTGAAAAAGTAGACATATTCCAGGAGCTCACTAGATTTTCTCATTTTTTTTTTGTCAAATTTAGACAAATTATATGAAATTATGTCAATTTGTTCAACAGTGCGACTCACTGCACCACATTGATATAACTTCATATTGCATAGACCCTGACAGAAATGCTTGTGTATGTGAGTATCTCCGTTTGTACCATGTTCAAAAAATAGGCAGGAATTGCCTACCCATTCAATTTCCATGTCTTCCAGACAAATGAATTGTTTTTGTTCCCAGCAAAAAAAATAAAGAATCCTTTTTGTTAGTTCGGGGAAGATAATAATAGGGTAATCCACCATAAAATGCTAACTAAGTGGTAAATTGCTGCAAGATTTTCGAAATGGTGCAAAACTCTATCACGAGGTCACAACTCACAACTAGGGCTGCAAAATTGAATTCAATTTTCGTTTTATTTTATTGTTCTTAGATCATAATACAGAATCACATCATCGATCATACATACAGAGTTGTTCCAATTGTATAAGGAGCTATATTTTCAAGTATGACTATTATCACTGCATATCAAATAAATAGATCAACATTTCGATTCCCCAGGATGGGAAAAAAAATCTTTAGAAAACAATGAACGCAAATGTTCATATACAAGTAAATTTTCTTGAAGGGTATTTTTAGTGCACTAGATTAAAAGAGGTAAATGATCTGAATACTACAATATCACAAGTGTGCAGAGTACTACAATGTTGAAATTGTCATATTTATTTATTTGCTAGAGCTCTGCAATTGGTATTTTCACAGAAGAGCACGTGATCCAGTTTGTCCCTGAAGTAGTGCCAACCTATTCCAAATATAGGCATAACAAAAGAGCACATGACTTTATTAGTAGCTGCTCAGAATTTTTGCAGTTTGATTACCAGTTCCGTTTGCTATAATCTAAGCCTTGTAGTATTACCAGATGGAGCACTGTGGAATAGAATCACTTGATGCAACCAATCCCCATGTGACGGTTATGTTGGAGAAGATTTTATTGTTTTAACAAGACCCCTTTGCATGCCCAAAGTATGGCAGCCCAAATATAAATACGTCCATTTTACAATGAATTTCAATCCATAGTTTTTCAAAGCTCATTGTACTGTATTTTAAAATATATTTCTCTCTCTCTCTCTAGCATTTGTTCTTTTGTGCGTGGCTAGCTAGACAAGGATTGCAAGCTACCCCAAACGTATATCCATCCATCTGTGCAAACTCCCTTAAGAAGTCCTTAATTTATTGAGATGCCAGCCAGCCAGCCATGCATCTTCTCCCTCCCTCCCTCGCCACCCCTCTCCTCCTCATCTTCCTCCTGTCCTTTAGCTGCGACCCTGCAAGGACAATTAAGGCACAAACCCCAGAAGTACTTACCAACTCCAGCTCTCCCCCCTCCCTCTCCCTCTCTCTTCTTTCCCATATTTTTTTTTTCGAAAAGGAGGAAGACCCCCGGCCTCTGCATCTGAACGATGCATGCAGCCACTTTATAAATTATTCACACAAGACCTTACAAAGTAATACAACAGTAAGACTAAAGCCACCGTTTAGACAACATCTGTCGCTACCCCTATCCAGTTGATGAAGGGATGCTGATAGTCTGGGCCTAATACCAAACAGACCTCGCAGCGAAACCTAACATCTAAGACCTGAGGCCCCAACCAGGACGCCTGCCGGGTATGGGGCACCCACCGGTCCGGCGCACACTCAGAGGCCGCCGCCACCACCTGCCACCAATCCATCTTCAGAGCTATACTGCTGCATCAACCTTGCTTGGTCTAGCTGCCGTCGACGCCACCACGACGCCAGACAGCGTCACCCTCCTGCGCGAGTTCATCATCGCACATCAGACGCCTAATCTCCAGGGCGCCATGCCATCGAGATCTGTCACCATCAATGTGTATGATGAAGCACCGCTCCACCAAAGACGTCGTCCACTTGTCCCTCGAGCCCGCGTACACCTCCAAGAAAGACGCCCCCAAGGGAGAAACGACGCAATTGCGCCGTCTTCTTCTGATCTATCGATCTAGGGTTTCCCCCGAAGATAGTAGATAAAAGTCTAGAACTTCTCCATGACGATGCCTTCAAGAAGGGAACGACACCGTAGAGCGCCGCCACCGCCGGCTTTGGCATCTAGCCAAGAGCAGGTCTTCTCTCCCATATAATCCCAAAGAAAGCTGCTGAAACCTAAAGCAGGTGGAAAGCTGCCTGCCTCCTCCCTCACCCTCTCGTCTCTCTCCTCCTTTGGTGTTGTCTCTGTAGCAGCTCACAAAAGCCAACTCCAAGACCCTTTCTTCCCTCCTCCCCCTCCCCCTCCCCCCTCCCTCCTTTCCACCTTTAATTCCTTCCGAACGCTTGCTCTTGTTGTAGGAGTAGATCATTAGCCCCCTTCTTCCCATTACCACTCCCCATCTGGTTGATCTCTTCTCCCTCCCTATATAGGCAGCCCAACGCATTCCGTTTCCATCGTGTAGATAGACTCTCTTGATCAGGCGAGCTAGAGAGGGAAAGGAGGATTCTCTCTCTCTCTCTCTCTCTCTCTCTCTCTCTCTCTCTCTCTCTCTCTCCAAGGTCGTTGCAGGGGCAGGGAAGCCATGTTGGGTTCTTGCGCGCCGATGGCCGGGCCGCCTACCGACGAGGAGACGGCGGAGCAGCCTTTCGGGTCGTCGTTGCAGATCGCCACCGGCTCCCCCGCGACGAAGAGGAAACGCCGGCCAGCCGGGACACCAGGTACGGAGTTTACACCATTGCATCTAATTGCATGAGAGGCAATGGTGGAGTGGAGATACTAGTAGCACTATCTAACACTGATGTTGCATGCGTGGATGGATGGATGTGCCGGCAGACCCGGACGCGGAGGTGGTGTCGCTGTCGCCGCGGACGCTGCTGGAGTCGGACCGGTACGTGTGCGAGATCTGCAACCAGGGGTTCCAGCGCGACCAGAACCTGCAGATGCACCGGCGGCGGCACAAGGTGCCGTGGAAGCTGCTGAAGCGGGAGGCCGGCGAGGCGGCGCGGAAGCGCGTGTTCGTGTGCCCGGAGCCGAGCTGCCTGCACCACGACCCCTCCCACGCCCTGGGCGACCTGGTCGGCATCAAGAAGCACTTCCGGCGCAAGCACAGCGGCCACCGCCAGTGGGCCTGCAACCGCTGCTCCAAGGCCTACGCCGTCCACTCCGACTACAAGGCCCACCTCAAGACCTGCGGCACCCGCGGCCACTCCTGCGACTGCGGCCGCGTCTTCTCCCGGTAAACAATCAAGCTCTCTTCTTCCCCACCACCCCCACAACTCATCCAGTTTGTTAATCCAGCGCCATTTTCTTTCTTTACAACAAGCTAAGCTAGAGCAGCAGTTCCCGGCCGTTCGATCCGATTCAATGCGGGACAGAAAGGCGGATGTATTTCCCCCCCCTTTCTTCCTTTCTCGAAAGGATTTCTTTGTTCTCTGCAGCACGGCACACGGCTGGGGCTCACTTCTCCTTCTTTTCTCTTTCTTTATCGGAGGGTGCGGATCAGGGCACAATTTCCGAGGGGGAGCGCAGAGCAGCCCCTTTCCCTGTGTCTGCGTGCGCACACTTCCGTTGGTTTCTTGCTTGCTCGCGCATTTGTTTCTGCGTCCGTCGTCGGACGCGAGCGAGCGCTGCAACAGCGGCAGGCGGCAGCGCCTCCCATTTAATCTGCGCACGCTAGCCTAGCCCGCCCGGGGCCAAAATCTCATACTGCTGCTGCTACCTGACAATCGCTGCCTACGATCCATGCCGCCCTGGATCGCAATATAATAATACTACTCACAAGTCATGGCACTGGTGGGCGTTTGCGTTCTCTTCCATGTATAGATCCAAGCCTTCGGATCCGCGGGCAGCAACATAAATTCCTCTCAAGTCTCTTTTCTCCTTGGTAGTATCTATCTTCAGTCTTAGTTCATGCCGAGTGATCGATCGTCGATGTGATTATTGGTGGCCGGCCCTCTCTCTAACTAATGGGTGGGCGCGTCGAAATGTGGTGCAGGGTGGAGAGCTTCATAGAGCACCAGGACACGTGCACCGCCGGTTGCCCGCAGGCGGGGGCGGGCGTGGCGGCGCCGGTGTGTGGAGTGGCGGCCGCCCCGTCGTCGCAGCAGCAGGCGCCGCCGCAGGCGGTATCGCTGTCTCGGTCCCGGACAGCGTCCAGCACCAGCCCGTCCAGCGACGTCGTCATCAGCGCCGTGACCTGGCCCGGCGCCGCGGCAATGCGCAGTCCGAACGCCGCCGCGTTCCACCGGTTCGAACAGCAGGTGCCGTCGCCGCGGACGCCGCAGCCCGATGGCCGTGGTGGTTGTGGACACAACCTTGAGCTGCAGCTCATGCCGCCGTCCAGCGGCAGCACGGGCGGTGTGGCTGCGCCTCTGGGCGTGGCGCCGTCGTGGTACGCAGCTCCACAGTCACCGCCGGCGCCCAACTCGCTGGGAGACGCCGCCTCCATGCAGCTGCAGCTTTCAATAGGCTTCTGTAGCGGCGACAACCGTGGAAGGAGCGACGTGGCCGAGCCCAGCGGTGGCGCCGCGGCCAGGGCCATGCAGGAGGCACGGGACGAGCTGCGGCAGGCGATGGCGGAGAAGGCGGCAGCGGACGAGGCACGCGCGCAGGCGAAGCGGCAGGGTGAGCTGGCCGAGCAGGAGCTCGCGAGCGCCAAGCGCATGCGGCACCAGGCGCAGGTGGAGCTGAGCCGCGCCCACGCGCTCCGCGAGCACGCCGTGCGGCAGGTCAACGCGACGCTGCTCCAGATCACCTGCTTCAGCTGCCGCCAGAAGTTCCGGGCAGTGAGGCCGTCCGCCGCCATGTCCTCGGAGGTGGCCTGCAGCTACGTGACCGAGGGCGGGGACGTCGAGGTGGACAACGTCGACGAGCCCCTCATCCTCGACGGCATGCGGCGGCGCCAACAACACGCCACAATGGACACCGTGTAGCTAAGCTAAGCCATCTTGTTCTACCTTTGAGTTGCTTTTTGTTTTCACCGGCGAGACGGCCGGCGGGGTTGGCCCACGGTGAGGCGTGGTGTAGTTAGATGCTGCCGGAGTGTTTTGGGTCAGGAAAAGCTAAGCATGGCTGGCTAGCTAGCTAATTGTGACGTGCATGGAATCTTTCGCTTGTTTGCTTTCCGTTGGATCTTGCTGAAATATCATTAGTGCAGCTGGGGAGAGTTCATGATGCCACTCGTAAAGGTCAGGAGACGAAGATGCCACCTTTATTGTGACAAGCCGTTGCATGCAACTGGAAATATTTAACCAACTCAGATACAGAAATGCTAGTAGCACACTATTTTTCTCGGACAAACTTGTTCAGGTCAAGTAACGCTGATCGTTGTTTCTTCTTTAACTTGGACCATTTTGCCGAACGCTTACACATCCGAACACACACCTGTAATTGCCCCCACATATCGACACACGCCTACATCTGACGAAGATAAATTCACAAATATCGTGATGTTTCATTATTATACTAAAACAGTAAAACGTGTACATGTGGGTGTAAATGTGAGCACTAAATGGAAATGGGCCGCAATTCCACCTCCTCACCAAGAGAAAGTCACGGTCACTAAAAGAAAATCATTGTAGGGAAGCCCTAGCTTTAGCTGCTGACTTGCATGTACACCAGTTTGTGATCTCGTCTGATTGCAAACAAGCTATCGGGGATATCAACACAGGAGCAAGAGGAGACTACGGAGCTATCATCAACGAAATCAAGATTCAAGCCTCAACTTTTACTTGTCTTTTTATGTTTGAAAGTCGTGCTGTCAATCATGAAGCACGTAGTTTAGCCAAACATACTCTTAATCTGGGTCAGGGGCGTCACGTTTGGTTTGGCCAACCCCATGATCCGAATTGTATCCCATTCTCTGTGGTTTTCGATGAATAAAATTTGGCTAAACCCTAAAAAAAAAACTAAAAGAAAATCATTGTGTTTGCTGCTCACAGTTGTTGTGGATGACACTACAAGAAAATCACTCGCCGCCGTGTATCTTGGTGTAAGCCAAGCCGAGTGTCAAAACGCGGGTACTCGGTTTAAAACGGTGTAAGCTGAGACAAGTTTCAAGTACACACGGTAAAAATAAAGGACTCGGCTTATGTATGTATAAGAGGGGAGTCTGCTGAAAAAGCTCTCGGCTTACATAGCATGCTCGACAAAACTTCTAAAATCACTCGACTTACATATTTCTCTCGGCAATGTCCGCTTCCACATGGCCGCCGTTGGCGCATTTAACAGCTAGCACTTAACGGCTAGCGTGACGATCATTGGTGTAAGCCGAGTACGCTCCCCGGTACTCTCCTTATATTTTCCATTCTCTTTTTTAAAACAGAGAACTCTTCGCCTCCTAGGTAAGCCCAGTGGCCGCGAAAGGACATTCGGCTTACCTCGGTGTTATAAATCGCGCGCCGGCCCCTTCGTCTTCAAATCACGCAACCGCCTGCGCTAGCGTCTCCTCCATCCGCTCGCCGCCGTCGCCATCCACCCCAAATGCTCGCCGCCGTCGCCGGCGACGCCCTCTCTTCACCAACCTCTCCCACTTTGCCGGCGCCCTTCCTCCCCTCCGCCGGCGATCCGCACACACCGCCCGCCAGTCTTCGCCGCCATCCCGTCGCCAAACACCGAGGTGAGCACATCGATCTCTATATCTTTGATATATGCATATGCGTGTGTGTGGACATATAGCTAGTACATATAGAATCGATGATATGATTTATATTAGATTGAATGAAATGGGATCGATGATATATATGATTATGTGGACTAGTTAGTAGCTAGAATCTCTATAATGTTATATTAGAATCGATGATATGATTATGATAATTTTTTATATATATGGCTAAATATGATAATTAAATTGCATATGCATGTGTGTGTGGATCCGAAATACGTATTTGGAGCGACAATCAATATAGCTAGCAAGTATATAGATATGGATTGAAATTTGATATGGATATATTGTATGAATGATATGGATGTGAATTTAATTAGCAATATTGAAATTTATGTCCATTCCTTGCATAAGGCATATACATGTGCACAAGACCCCAAGTGTGATTTTTTGATCCATTATTGTGCACTAGTTCATGTGCCAGTAGTTCAATTTTGAATTACTTGCATTAAATGCCATACAAATGTACTAAATGACTTAAATATAGCAAATGACCCCCGAAAAAGAGCAAAATTTGAACATGAATGATTCCATTGTGTATGAATAGCGTTGAAAATTATTCATGGTGATACGACGAAGGATGTATCGAATTTCTTCCAAACTTGACACACTCGCTCACGAAACCATGATCATTCGCCGGATTTGGTTCAGTTCCTAAAGAGTGTACATCACAATTTTCTCGAAACCATATCAATTTTTTACCACGGCATTCTGAGGTCATATCATGACACACTGCCAAGTTTCAAGTTTCTGAGGGTTACTTCACATTTTCATGAATTAGGAAAAGAATAAACTACATGTTTGCGATTGAGCATTTGCAAGAAAGATATTTGAAATTTCTGTCCATTCCTTGCATATGGCATATACATGTGCACAAGACCCTAAGTGTGATTTATCGATCCATTATTGTGCACTAGTTCATGTGCCACTAGTTCAATTTTGAATTACTTGCATTAAATGCCATAGAAATGCACTAAATGACATAAATATGGCAAATTGTCACGACCCGGTCCCGAGAGGGGCCCCGAATCTCTGCGCTTGCTGTGTCAGTCCCTGGATCAATAGCTAACACGCATAGTCGACGGTTACTAAGAATACATCACATGTCAAAGTATTACATCGCAGATCCAATGCTTTACGATACACACCTGCTTACCTCACGGGCCAGCGTAGTATACAATCATGCAACGGAAATAATACTCTAGTCTTGTGGCATCCATCCACTCACAGGCAAGAGTTGAGTATAGCGTCGTAACCCTACTTCGTACCTTTCCTTCGATACGGTAAACCTGCAACATGATACGTTGCAGCCACAAGGGTTAATACATTGAATGCAATGGCAAGCTTCACCAGGATTGGCTTGTTGGAAAGTAAACATGCAATTTGGTGTGGCTGGTTTCCTTTTGCGCGAAATTAGTTTCCCTGCCTTTGTAGTAGTGGTCTATTCTAATAGTTGGACATACCGTATCACACAGTTGTCCTGGACAGATCGTATCACGCGATCACCCAAAATAAGCATTTGAGTATGTGGGCCTCCGCATCACACGGCTACCCTAACCCACTCCTATATAATCCTCCTAGTATCACGCCAGGCATCTGAGTTGGTACATACTCCCCTTTGGTTCATCCCATTGATTTTATTAAAAGAGGTGATGATATCAAGCTGACAATTCTCAGATGAGTTGCTCAAAAGTTGTCCATAACTGGGGACACGGCTAATCATGATCAGTTTTATACACTCTTCAGAGGTTTGTGTACTTTATCTGTGATTCCCGATCACACCTTCCTGCTACTAAACTTCACTAGTGAAGTAGCTAGGTAGATCAAGACGAGAGTTTGGGGAATTAGTAGCCCTCTCCCAATGGTAGACCCAATCCAACCTACATGCAGTAACTACGTCTGCTGGTCATGCTGGGGAGGTTTCCCACAACTTAATTGGTCAAGACAGAGCCCATATTGTCTCACGGTTACACATGGAAGCTACTCAACTTTGAACTCGTACAATCCCTTTGGTACCTAGGTGGCATTCCCCACCAATGACAACACTCCGATGACCCAATCAAAGCCAGTCCACCCAGATCGGTTCATTAATTAAGTGGTAGTTAAGTAGTCAACCATAAGTAACCTTTTGAATGTTGATCCCAATCCACGTAATAGCAGCTAAGCAACTACTCATTGGTTAGAAGGTCAGGGTGAAAATGGACCTACATTTCTTCTACTAGGTTCTGTTAAGCATAAAACAAAATCCTATAGGGGATTCCTAGTTGAAAAACACCTACAATGCATAAACATAGGTTATGATAAAAAGGTTCCACTTGCCTGGTATTGACGATTCTTCAATCTCACAATCTTGATCAAGTTACTCTTCGCTCTCCGTACAATCTAACGGAAGTAAAGAGCACTCATAAACAACCATACAATACAATCAAACATACAACAAGTGTTGTGCATGGTGTCAGTGTCATTGTGCTGTGAGATCATGTGTCAGTGTTAACTCATAAGAGTTTGGAAAACAACATAGTGGTTGTTGTGGGGTCGAGGAGATAGGTCTAGAGGGGGGTGAATAGACCCTTAACCAACCAAAGTTGCAGATTTTTAGATTCTCTTGAAACTTAGGCAGATTTTGGCACAAGTTAAGATAACACTAAGACTTCCTACACATGCATATCTAGAGATTGAGCAGCGGAAATAGTAAAGCATGCAAGTGTACGGAAAGTAAAGGGGTAGAGTAATGAAGATCAAACGCAATGAAGACACGGTGGTTTTTGGCGTGGTTCCAATAGGTGGTGCTATCGTACGTCCACGCTGATGGGGACTTCAACCCATGAAGGGTAACGGTTGCACGAGTCCACGGAGGGCTCCACCCACAAAGGGTCCACGAAGAAGCAACCTTGCCTATTCCACCATGGCTTACGTCCATGAAGATCTAGCCTCACTCGGGGTAGATCTTCACGAAGTAGGCGATCTCCTTGCCCTTACAAACTCCTTGGTTCAACTCCACATGATCTTGGAGGTTCCCAAGTGACACCTAACCAATTTAGGAGACACCACTCTCCAAAAGGTAATAGACGGTGTGTTGATGATGAAATCCTTGCTCTTGTGCTTCAAGTGATAGTCTCCCCAACACTCAAACACTCCCTCACAGATTTGGCTATGGTGGAAGAAGGATTTGAGTGGAAAGCAACTTGAGGAAGGCTAGAAATCAAGGTTCAAATGGTAGGATTGGAATAACTTGACCTCAACACATGAGTAGGTGGTTCTCTCTCAGAAAATGTATGGTGGAAATGTAGGCACGTTCTGATGGCTCTCTTACTTGGTAAGAGGGTGGTGGAGGGGTATATATAGCCTCCACACGAAATTCAACCGTTACACACTTTTGACCAAACTCGGTGGCACCGACTGGAATTCTCGGTGAGACCGACATGTGCAAAAGATGTGAACTTTTGAAGTTTCGGTGGGACCGAATGAAAACAACTCGGAGCGACCGATGTGCAATGGTAGGGCAAACCTCGTTTCGGTGGCACTGATTGCAACATCGCGGTGAGACCGAAATAATTGCAACAAGGCAACAGAAAGTTGGTCAAGCCATCTCGGTGGCACCGATTGCAAACTCGGTTAGACCAAAATAATTGAAATAGATGACAGAGAGTTGGTCAGGCCATCTTGGTGGGACCGAAATCCATATCGGTGGATCCGACTTGTTAGGGTTTGGCTTATGGCACTGTCCTTATGAACTCGGTGGGTCCGGATGAATAGGATTTGGTGGAACTGAGTCTGACTTTGGAAAATAGGACAAGTTTGGATAGAGAAAGTGGTTGAGGGTTTTGGAGTAGTATCACTAAGCACTTGAGCAATCAGATCATTATCAAAACCTCATCCCCTTTTAATAGTATTAGCTTTCCTATGAACTCAATGTGATCTTGGATCACTAAACCAAAAATGAAGAGTCTTGAGCTTTTGCCAATGTATGTCCTTAGCATTTTGAAGGGTCCACATTCCCTAGTCCTTGCCACGCCATTGTTGAACTTGTCTTAAATTCACTAGATAAAGGCATTAGTCCAACAACATGTATGTTGGCATAAATTACCAAAACCACCAAGGGAGCAAATGTGCTTTCAATCTCCCCCTTTTTTGTAATTGATGACAACATACATCAAAGCTTCAAATAAAGATGTAATAGAAGTTTGTATGAAAGCTTTGAAGAAGACATGTAACATGTATGAGCTCCCCCTAAAGATGTGCATAGACACTGATGATAGTTCATGGAAAGCAGAGGCACAAATTGAAGGAAATACACATGCAACATGTTTCTTGGCTACATACATCAGAGCAATAAACATGAAATTGAAGTATCCACATGTTCATGATTATCTTCTTGCAAACAATATATATAATAGCAAGAGGTCATCATGTACATGAGTGTGATGCATATACTTACCTCGAAGTTCTTGATCAAGTACCTGAAGAAATACACTTGAGAAAATGAGGTTAGATAACACAAGATAATTTCTTCAAGAAAAGACACAAGATCAACAAGAAACCAAGATTGGGATGACATGTAGAAGAGAGTATCACTAAGTGAATACTTCTTTGAAGCAGACATGCCCCCAAAAGAAAATAGTTTTCTCCCCTTAAAGGGACTTCCTCCCCCCCTGAATCTGACATTTGATATTGGGAGCAGGTAGGGCGAGAAAACTAAAGCAACCAAAAACACTAAAAACACTGAGATCATGTTTCTCCCCTCTTAGAAACACGTAACATTCTCTCCTCTTATAAAGTGCATCTCTCTGTCTCTCCTTTTTGTAAAGAAGAGGTTGTGGAGATAAGCTTTGATGTATCTCTCTCTCCCCCTTTGACATCAATTTCCAAGAATGGATACTCCAAGGTCATTGGTCAAGTAGGTGTGGTCCTTGAGAAATACATCTAGCCATTGAGTAGTTGCAGATGCAAGCAGAGGGTAAGAATCATTGAGTGGAGCTGGAGTAGAAAAACTTAGAAAATATTTGACAGAAAAACCCTTAGAGCAGCAAAGTCGGTGATTCCGAGTTGAAGCAATTCGGTGTAACCGAGTCTGGTGCGAAAAAGGAAGATCGTGACAACTCAGCTCACTAGGCAAAGAAATCCACACAAAGATTTGCAATGAATTAACTACTAAACTAGCTAAGAAAAGAGAATACTGAAAGAAAAGAAACTGAGTAACAAAGAAACATCTAGATGAAGTTATTTTTTTTGAAATAGAAACAGTCTAGCAAGAAGAGAAACATAAAAAGAACACTAGCAAACTTCATCTAGAGGGGTCGGCAACTAGGTCACCTATGTTAGAGTATATTGACTTAGGAGTCAAGTGAGAACACTTGATCATAGGTCATACTCATCGTTAAGCTTAAAATGGGGTTGCCATTTTTCTTTTAAGCATTTCAATGTATTCACATCTTGTTTAGTTGCTTTGGCTCATGACTTTGAGTAAAGCTTCTCTAAGATATGAGAAATTACATTGGGATTTGGTGGTGATGTCCATCATGTAGTTGAACTTGAAGTGGATGCTCATGAGTTGAAGTTGGGAGCAATCCTATCATTTGTAGTTCATCTTCCTACATGGGTTAGATTTGCAAGGAACAACATGTATATCCAAAATGACAAGAATGAAGCATAACTCAAAAGTTGTCAAAGGATATGTTTAGGTTGTCTTGTTCCTTGTTCCACCAAGGATTGTTGATACTTGGGTTATACAAGATTGCTCAAGATAAGAGTGAGATGCAATCTTGTGACATGAAGCTTGTCCAAGTACCTACAAAAGGTTGGATACAATACAAGGGAGCAAAATGCCCAAGATATAATATGATCATGGAAGTATCATGGTTTAGTCAAGAATGCTCATGCCCTTGTATGCATCCAAGTGAACCTCTAGTTCACATTTGAAGCATCAATGATGTTCAACTCACTCCTGAAGTGGCAAAACACCTTCTCATCAAGAGGTTTGGTGAAGATATCCGCCAATTGCTTGTCGGTACGAACATGCTTAAGGTCAATGTCACCTTTCTCAACATGATCTTGAATGAAATGGTGACGAACCTCAATATGCCTAGTTCAAGAATGTTGCACGGAATTGTGTGCAATCTTAATAGCACTCTCATTGTCACATAGTAATGGCACATGTCTCTTATGCACACCATAATCTTTAAGAGTTTGTGTCATCCATAGTAATTGAGCACAACACGAACCCGCAGCAATGTATTCCGCTTTGGCAGTAGATAGAGATACCGAGTTTTGTTTCTTGGAGGACCAAGACACAAGAGATCTACCAAGAAATTTACATATACCCGAAGTGGATTTTCTATCAACCTTGTCTCCGGCATAGTCCGAATTGGAATAGCCAACAAGATCAAAAGAAGATCCTTTGGGATACCATATGCCAAAGTTTGGTGTATGTAACAAGTATCTCACAATTCTTTTCACAGCCTTAAGATGACACTCTTTCGGTGCCGCTTGGTATCGTGCACACATGCACACGCTTAGCATAATGTCGGGACGGGAGGCACATAGGTATAGCAATGAACCAATCATAGATTGATAAACTTTTTGATCAACCGGTTTGCCATCCTTGGTCAAGTCAAGATGTCCACTCGTGGGAATTGGAGTTTTCATACATTTACTTTCTTGCATGTTAAACTTCTTGAATAAGTCCTTGGTATAATTTGTTTGAGAAACAAAGGTACCCTCCTTAGTTTGCTTGATTTGCAAACCAAGAAATAATTTGAGTTCACACATCATAGACATCTCATACTTTTCCGACATCAACCTTCCAAACTTTTCACTAAAAGAGGGGTTAGTAGATCCAAAGATAATGTCATCAACATAAATTTGGCATACAAAAAATTCTCCATTAACCCTCTTCGTGAACAAAGTTGAATCAATTTTCCCAATTTCAAAATCTTTTCAAGAATAAACTTTGTCAAGCATTTGTACCAAGCTCTAGGGGCTTGTTTAAGACCATAAAGAGCTTTACGAAGTTTGTAAACATGATTAGGTTTCTTGGGATTAACAAAGCCGGGAGGTCGTTTAACATACACTTCCGCCTCAATTTCTCTATTTAAGAAAGCACTTTTAATATCCATTTGGTAAAGAGTGATATCATGGTGATTGGCATAAGCAAGTAAAATGCGAATGGACTCAAGTCTAGCAACGGGGGCATAGGTCTCACCATAGTCCATACCTTTGACTTGTGTATAACCTTGTGCTACGAGACGAGCTTTGTTGCGTACAACTTGTCCATCTTCATCTTGCTTGTTCCGAAACACCCATTTGATTCCAATAATGTTTTGCTCATCTTTAGGCTTCTCAACCAACGTCCACACTTGATTTCTCTCGAAGTTGTGTAGCTCCTCATGCATTGCATTTACCCAATCGGGGTCCTTGAGAGCTTCTTCTACCTTCAAAGGTTCAACACTAGAGATGAATGGGTAATGGTCACAAAAGTTAGCTAAACGAGATTTAGAGCAAGTGATTCTCCCGGATTGGATATCTCCAAGTATTTGTTCGACGGGATGATTCTTGTCAATTCTTGCTCTAACTCGAGGTAGCTTTTGCTTGGGTTGTGGTGAGGCTTCCTCATCATCATCATCTTCTTCTTCATTGTTGTTGTCGTTGTTCGCTTGTGGAGGTGTTGAAGGAGGTTGAGGTGGATCATCTTGCTGCACTTCCTCATTCCCTTCGTCTTGACGTGTTCTACTTGTGGATGCCTCCATGTCAACTTGTTGTTCACCTTGACGTGAAGTTGGAGCTTCCACTTGAATTGACGAAGTACTCTTCTTTACTTCCACGGGTTGAATCTTGCCAATAGACAAGTCTTGGATTGCTTCCGATGGTTCTTGATCTCCTACATCAATTGGCAATTGCTCGACTTACGAGCCGTTAGTTTCATCAAACTTCACATCTACCGTCTCTTCAACTTTTCGAGTGAAGTTGTTGTAGACACGGTAAGTGTGAGAGTTCGATCCGTAACCAAGTAGAAAACCTTCATGAGATTTAGGAGCAAACTTTGAATGACGATGCTTATCAAGAATGTAACATTTTGAGCCAAATACTCAAAAGTATCCAACTTGTGGTTTGTTACCGGTGAGTAGTTCATACCCCGTTTTACCAAGAAGCTTGTGAAGATAGAGTCGATTTGTAGCATGACAAGCTGTCTCAACCGCTTCCGCCCAAAAGTGTTTTGGCGTCTTGTATTCATCAAGCATTATCCTAGCCATCTCAATAAGAGTCTGGTTCTTCCTCTCAACAACTCCATTTTGTTGAGGTGTGTACGTAGCCGAGAACTCATGTGAAATGCCTTCCACATCAAGAAAGGTATCCACATTGGCGTTCTTGAACTCCGTTCCGTTGTCACTCCGAACCTTCTTGATCTTCACTTCAAATTGATTTTGGGCCTTCCTTGCGAAGTTCTTGAAGATCTTTTGTACCTGCGATTTGTCATCGAGAAAGAACACCCACGTAAATCTGGAAAAATCATCAACAATGACCAAACCGAAGGAGTTACCACCAAGACTCTTATAGGAGTTGGGACCAAAAAGATCCATATGAAGCAGGTCGAGTGGTCTCCTCGTGGCCATAATGTTCTTCACGGGATGGCTTCCTCCAACTTGTTTTCCTGCTTGGCAAGCACTACAAAGTCGATCCTTGTCAAATATAACATCTTTCACTCCAAGAATATGCTTCCTTTAACAAGTTTATCAAGATTACGCATGCCAACATGTCCAAGTCTTCTATGCCATAACCAACCTTTAGAAGATTTAGCAATTAAACATGTACGAGGTTGGACTCTTTTAGTGAAATCAACAATGTATAGATCACCTCTACGAATGCCGGTAAAGACCATATTATGATTATCTCGATGAAACACTTGGCAATCTACTTCGGTAAATAGAACACTGAAACCAAAGTCGGTTAGTCTAGATACGGAAAGAAGATTATAACCAAGGGATTCAACAAGCATAACATTTTGTATGGAACTATCATTTGATATGGCCACCTTACATGGACCATCGTTTTTTGCAAGCTTGCGTGGACCATCTTTTTTGCAAGCTCACGAAACATGTCTCTATCTCCGGTCATGTGATCGGTACATCCACTATCAAGAATCCACTCTTTTCCTCCGGCCATGTAATCTCGAAGATTTTCCATAAAACTAAGATTCCTCATGGTCTTTTGAAATTCAATATCAAATTCTTCGTCTTCATCATAATAGCCATGCTCAACATCATCATCATCAACATGTATATGATCATCACCTAGGGCAATGAATTCATTAGTTTCATGATCATGACAATGTTCAAATTTATGAATTCTAATGGCTTCCGTGATAATGTTACTAATAGTTCTAACATCTCCTTTAGCACGCATAAGATCACGAAGCTCAAACAAGCAATTATCAAAATTAGGATCACTAGGTTTCATCTTGTGAAAAGCAATAGTCTTATGAAGAATCTCATCAAGATTCTTTAAAGATTAGTCGAGATATCGCTTTTCCAAGTCTCTCCATAGAGTATAGGCACACTCAAAGTTTTGCATACAACCAAGCACAATTTTAGGTAATCCTCTAATGATAAGATTGACGGTACTAAGATTACGAAGCATGTCAATTTCCTCTTCATGAGTGGGATGCAAGGGATCAATGGGAGGCACATAAGGATTATGAATGTACTTGCTCAAGTTAAATTCATCAAAGATATCAAGCATTTCATCCTTCTAAAAGTGATAATACTCCCCATTGAGGATAGGCACTCTACGTCTAAGACTCCCCAAAGTAGACACATCCATCTCCCTCCAATGGTGATTAAACCAAAACAATGGAGACCAAAGCTTTGATACCAATTGTGGGGTCGAGTAGATAAGTCTAGAGGGGGTGAATAGACCCTTAACCAACCAAAGTTGCAGATTTTTAGATTCTCTTGAAACTTAGGTAGATTTTGGCACAAGTTAAGATAACACCAAGACTTCCAACACATGCATATCTAGAGATTGAGCAGCAGAAATAGTAAAGCATGCAAGTGTATGGAAAGTAAAGGGGTAGAGTATGGAAGATCAAACACAAAGAAGACACGGTGGTTTTTGGCGTGGTTTCGATAGGTGGTGCTATCGTACATTGATACGTCTCCAACGTATCTATAATTTATGAAGTATTCATGCCATGTTTATAACAATTCTATATGGTTTTGGTATGATTTGATTAGAACTAACCCGGACTGACACTGTTTTCAGCAGAATTGCCATGGTGTTGTTTTTTGTGCAGAAATAAAAGTTCTTGGAATTGGATGAAACTTTTTGGAGATTTTTTATGGAACAAATAAAAAATACTGGAACCAAGACTCACTGGAGGGGGGCCACCCAGTGCCCATGAGGCACCAGGGCGCGCCACCCCCCAGGCGTGCCCTGGTTCCTCGTGGGGCCCACGTGGCTTCGTCTGACCTGATTCCAACGCTGAAAAATCCTATAAATAGAGAAACCCCCAGAAATAACCCTAGACGAGTTTTTACGCCGCCGCAAGCCTCTGTACATCCATGATCTCATCTACAACCCTTTTCCAGCACCTTGCCGGAGGGGGAAAATCATCACCGGAGGCCATCTTCATCATCCCGGCGGTCTCCATGACGAGGAGGGAGTAGTTCACCCTCGGGGCTGAGGGTTTGTACCAGTAGCTATGTGTTTGATCTCTCTCTCTCGTGTTCTTGATATGGCACGATCTTGATGTATCGCGAGCTTTGTTAATCTAGTTGGATCATATGGTGTTTCTTCCCTCTCTATCTTTGTTGTGATGAATCGAATCTTTTCCCTTTGAGGTTTCGTTATTGTTGGATTGAATATTTCAGATTTGAGAACACTTGATGTATGTCTTGCATATGAATACCCGTGGTGACAATGGGGGTATTATATTGATTCACTTGATATATGTTTTGGCACTCAACTCGCGGATTCCCGCGATGACATTGGGGTAATCTATGCATATGGGTTGATGCACGTTTTCATTATCTTTTCTCCGATAGAAACTTTGGGGTGCTCCTTGGAGTTCTTTGTGTGGATTGAATATTATGATTATGAAGTTGTTTGATGCATATCGTATAATCAACTCACGGATACTTGTAGTGACATTGGAGTATCTAGGTGACATTAGAGTTGGTTGATGTGTATCATATGGTGTTATTTTAGTACGAACTCTAGGGTTGTTTGTGACACTTATAGGAATAGCTCAATAGATCGATCGGAAAGGATAACTTTGAGGTGGTTTCGTACCCTACAAACAATTTCTATCTTATGTTCTCCGCTAATAGGAACTTGGGAGTGATTCTTTATTGCACGTTGAGGGATGGTTATATGATCCAATTATATTAGCATTGTTGAGAGATTGCACTAGCGAAAGTATGAACCCTAGGCCTTGTTTTTAAGTATTGCAATACTGTTTGTGCTCACTTTTGTTACTTGCTACCTTGCTGTTTATATATTTTTAGATTACAAAAACCTATATCTACTATCCATACTACACTTTTATCACCATCTCTTCGCCGAACTAGTGCACCTATACAATTTACCATTGTATTGGGTGTGTTGGGGACACAAGAGATTTTTTGTATTTGGTTGCAGGGTTGTTTGAGAGATACCATCTTCAACCTACGCCTCCCATGGATTGATAAACCTTAGGTCATCCACTTGAGGGAAAATTGCTACTGTCCTATAAAACTCTACGCTTGGAGGCCCAACACGAGTCTACAAGAATAAGTTGTGTAGTAGACATCAAGCTCTTTTCTGGCGCCGTTGCCGAAGAGGTGAGTGCTTGAAGGTATATCTTTAGATCTTGCAATCGAATCTTTTAGTTTCTTATTTTATCACTAGTTTGGTTCATTAAAGAAAACTACAAAAAAATGGAATTGAGGTTGCCTCATATTATTCGTCTTTATAATGTCTTTCTTGAAAATGATGGATCAGAAAATTGTGCTCAATTGATAGAAGAAGAATTCAATAAAATGTTTGGCATAAAATCCATGAATGATGGGCATGATTGCAATTTTGTTAGTATGAATTCTATGAATATTCAAAATACTAATGATGATTGCACTAGTCATGACAAAAATGTTTCTTATAAGCATGTCAATTTTTGTGGAGTGCATAAAGATTGTGAAGACATGCCTTATAGGGATGATAGATTTTGTAAGAAGCATAAACATGATAGAACCAATTTTTTGCTTAAAGTGATAGATGAATTTGCTACAAAATTATGCTCTCTTCATCCCATTACTTGTGAACTTTGCAATAAGATTGGTCATCTTAATTTCCAATGCATACTTTTTGATGATCGAATCATGGCTAAATATTGTAATGACTTGACCGCCCTTGAACTATATAATGAGCTTTATCTATTTTTGGGGTGTGAGGAATTGATACATAAAAATAGTTGGTTTGAAGTATTCATTATCACAGACAACTTTGAAACTAATCTAGAGGAAATCTATATGTTTTGTGTGGTAAATTGCAATGAGAATGCTTATATTGCCAACTACAGAAAGATGGAAAAACCAATAGAATATAAAAGGAACACTAATGAAAGGGTAAAGATTTCCACTTTCCCTCGTATTGTCTCTCATGATGAAATATGTGACGAGGAGGAGCTTCCTATTCAACCAATCTCATCAATAAGAAGCTCAGAAAAATTGATTAAACCCACACATGATGTGGTGAAGAAGATGAAAAGAAGAAAGAGTAGAGGTAAAAAGGTATCCCTCCCAAATAATGTTGCCCCTATTATTGTTGTGCCTCATGAGAGTGAATCAAAAATAATTGTGGAAGATGATATACTTGATGATGATATTGCTTCTTTGTCTTATGGTACAATGTCCGAAGGAACTATTGCGGATGATTTTATTATGCCTATTGCTTGTTGTGATGATTATGATTTGGAAGATAATGATACTTCTTATGATCTTGAAAATCTTTATGGCACCAACTTGGAGGAATATGATAATAATTGTTATACTATTGGTGTTATTCATACTATTGATGATAATAGTGATAATGCTAATGATATGCAAACCAATAAGCTTGGAGATGCTATGTTTGATGAGAGTGACATGTTTGGGAATTTATTGGTAGCAATTGATGTTTGTCCCAAGCTTGGAGATGCTATACTTAATGAAGATGATCTTTTTAGTCCCCCTACTTTGAATGATC
The DNA here is from genome assembly GCA_039707655.1 of Elymus sibiricus. Taxonomy (NCBI): domain Eukaryota; kingdom Viridiplantae; phylum Streptophyta; class Magnoliopsida; order Poales; family Poaceae; genus Elymus; species Elymus sibiricus. Next base: position 281,465,588 of record CM077672.1, read on the forward strand.
AAATTTGTTATGATGATTTCATGCCTCCTATCTATGATGATTATTGTGATGATACTTATGTTATGAAAAATAGTTATGATTATTATTATAATACTTGTTATAATCCTTTTACTGAACATCACTCTTTTAATGTGGAGACAATTTATAGTATTCGAGTTTCATACTATACTCCCACTATTATGAATGAGAAGAAAATTGCTTGTGTGGAGAGTAATAAAAATTCTATGCTTGTGGATCATGAAAAGAATGCTTTATATGATCGATATATTGATGAATCCATTCATGATGCTACTTAAAATTATTATGAGAGAGGAACATATGATTCATGATGCTCCCGTTATGTTTCAATTCTTCACTTTTTATGTGAGCATCATTAAAATCATCATGCCTAGCTGAAAGGCATTAAAGAAAAGCGCTTGTTGGGAGACAACCCAATACTTATACCTACTGTTTTTGTGTGTACACATGATTAAGCTACTGTAGTAATCATGTTTTATATGTTTTCTTTCAATGTTGTGCCAAGTAAAGCCTTTGGGATAGTGTGGATGCTTGTTGATTTGATTCTGTGCAAAAACAGAAACTTTTGTGTCCAGTGCTAGAATTTCTATTCTGTACTGGAGCATGAAAAAATTCTGAATTTTTTACACAGTATTGGATTACAAATTTTTTACGTTTTCCTAATTTTTCAGAATTTTTGGAGGTACAGAAATATGGTTTTTAAATCTCTTACTACATGCTGTTCTGTTTTTGATAGATTCTGTTTTCGATTCATAGTTTGCTTGTTTTAGTGTTTCCATAGCTTACATTGAGTAATATAAATTATGGAAATGATAGAATACAGTAGGAATTATGTGAGAACAGTTATGAATCTTGTCTTGACAGTACCTAAGTGGACGATTTATTTTTATCATACTAACCTATCTCACCAAGTTCCGTTAAGTTTTATGTGATTGGAGTTTTCAAGTTTTGGGTGAGATATCGATATGAGGAGAATAAGAAGTGGCAATACCCTAAGTTTGGGGATGCCCAAGGCACCCCAAGGTAATATTCAAGGAAGACCCAAGCAACTAAGCTTGGGGATGCCCCGAAAGGCACCCCCTCTTTCGTCTTCAACACTATCGGTAACCTCACTTGGAGCTATATTTTTTCATCACATAATATGAGTTTTGCTTGGAGCATCATTTTCTTCTGTTGAGATTTGCTTGCTGTTATGAATAATCATGTTTTGTATCTTCTAGTTCAATAAAATGCCAATTATAGCCTTTACCATGCTCAGTTTGCAAGTTCATGTGTTGCTTTTTAAAAACAGAAAGTTTTCTGTTATGTCCAGAATATTCCTGAATAGTCAGAACATGATAATTTTTTTAAATTTTTACACAGTAAGTACGCATGAGTTCTCTGTCATGTGGTAATTTTTCAGAATTTTTGGAGTTAGGGAAGTATGGATTCTTATTCCCCTTTTACAGACTATTCTGTTTTGGCAGATTGCTGTTATAGTTGCATTGTTTGCATATGTTTGCATGTTTAATGTTTCTATTTGTGGATAGGAGTATTAAATATGAAGAGGCATTTAGTATGCAATGTTTGATCATAATTTTTGTGATTTGCTACAGTAGAGAATGTTAGGGTTTTGAGTTGATTTATACTAACTTATCTCACGAGTTCTTGTTGAGTTTTGTGTGGATGAAGTATTTAAGATTTAGGAAAACCGTGATATGAGAGGAATTAAGGAGACACAAGAGCTCAAGCTTGGGGATGCCCAAGGCATCCCAATATAACATTTCAAGAAGTCTCAAGCATCTAAGCTTGGGGATGCCCCGATAGGCATCCCACCTTTCTTCATCAACAATTATCGGTTAGTCTTGGTTGAGCCTAAGTTTTTGCTTCTTCACATGAGATGTGCTATTCTTGGAATGTCATTTTATTTTGTTTTTCTTGTTGTTTGAATAAAATAATAAGATCTAAATTTTTTAAATGAGAGAGAGTCCTCACATAGCTACCTATTTACTTAACTACTCATTTGGTCTTCACTTATATCTTCTTGGAGTAGTTTGTCATTCACTCTTGTTCTTCACTTATATCCTATGAGTAAATTGTTGAAATGAATTGAATATCATAAAGTTGAAATTTATATGCATCATATGCTTGTCCCATGGGGAGTAGTGACTTCACATACAAGAAGTATAAGTGGTAAAATTTATTGAAAGTTAACAAACATAGCATTGGTCACTTGAACAATTCATGAAAGAATTTTGAAGGAAGAGAAATTTCACATATAAATATATTATCTTGGACATCTTCTATGATTGTGAGCCCCCATTAATTATTTTCAAACTTGACCAAGTAGTTCACGTTGGACAAGGAAGACAACGTAATGAGTTATGTTTGTTTATATTCACATAGAAGTTATATTGTCATGGATCCTCTAACATGTGGTGCTTGCCTAGGATCTCTGCTAGCCAAAAATTCGTACTAAGTAGAGATACTACTTGTGCATCCAAAAACCCTTAAACCCAGTTTCTTCCTATGAGAGTCCACTATATCTACCTATGGATTGAATAAGATCCTTCAAGTAAGTTGTCATTGGTGCAAAAAGCAATAAAAATTGCTCCTAAAATATGTATGATCTTTTATTTCAAGGGAAAATAAGCGTTGTACGAACTTGTGATGGAAAAGAAATAAAAGCGATGGACTGCATAATAAAGGTTGCTATCACAAGGGGCAATATAATGTGACGTTCCTTTGCATTAAGGGCTTGTGCATCCAACAACAAAAAGCGCATGACAACCTCTGCTTCCCTCTGTGAAGGGCCTATCTTTTACTTTTCTGTATTTACTTTTATGCAAGAGTCATTAATGTTCATCCCTATTCCGCTCTATTTATTCTTTAGTTGGAAAGCATTATGTGGTAGGGAAAGATCCAGGCACATATATCCAGTTGAATATAGGTGATCATGAGCTATTATTGTTGACATTATTCCTGAGATAAATAAGTTGGGAGACGAAATATTAAGCCCCTATCTTCCTATGTGTTTGACTGAAATGGTTTGTTCTAAAAATATGCTTTGAGTGTCAGCAATCATGGAAGAGTAAAAGATGGTTGAGTATGTGGAATTTGCTAGATCAAAGCTCTTACATAGACCCTTCCTGAAAATAAGCTGAATTGCAATTGTTTGATGACTGAGAACATAGTTTGTTAGTTTTCCAGAAAGTTTATGGCTTATACTTTAAACATGTGAATAGCTTACTACTTGATCATGAGAAGTTTTATGAGATGAACTACTGATTATGATATATATTGATGCTAGAAAAAGTGACTGAAATTATCATTGATCAAACTTATGCACTATGCTAGCATTCACACTTCATAAATTATTTCTTTTATCATTTACCTACTCGAGGACGAGCAGGAATTAAACTTGGGGATGCTGATACGTCTCCAACATATCTATAATTTATGAAGTATTCATGCCATGTTTATAACAATTCTATATGGTTTTGGTATGATTTGATTAGAACTAACCCGGACTGACGCTGTTTTCAGCAAAATTGCCATGTTGTTTTTTGTGCAGAAATAAAAGTTCTTGGAATTGGATGAAACTTTTTGGAGATTTTTTATGGAACAAATAAAAAATACTGGAACCAAGACCCACTGGAGGGGGGCCACCCAGTGCCCACGAGGCACCAGGGCGCGCCACCCCCCAGGCGCACCCTGGTACCTCGTGGGGCCCACGTGGCTCCATCTGACCTGATTCCAACGCTGAAAATCCTATAAATAGAGAAACCCCCAGAAATAACCCTAGATGAGTTTTTACGCCGCCGCAAGCCTCTGTACCTCCACGATCTCATCTACAACCCTTTTCCGGCACCCTGCCGGAGGGGGGAAATCATCACCGGAGGCCATCTTCATCATCCCGGCGGTCTCCATGACGAGGAGGGAATAGTTCACCCTCGGGGCTGAGGGTTTGTACCAGTAGCTATGTGTTTGATCTCTCTATCTCGTGTTCTTGATATGGCACGATCTTGATGTATCACGAGCTTTGTTAATCTAGTTGGATCATATGGTGTTTCTTCCCTCTCTATCTTTGTTGTGATGAATCGAATCTTTTCCCTTTGAGATTTCGTTATTGTCAGATTGAATATTTCAGATTTGAGAACACTTGATGTATGTTTTGCATATGAATACATGTGGTGACAATGGGGTATTATATTGATTCACTTGATATATGTTTTCGCACTCAACTCGCGGATTCCCGCGGTGACATTGGGGTAATCTATGCATATGGGTTAATGCACGTGTTCATTATCTTTTCTCCGATAGAAACTTTGGGGTGCTCCTTGGAGTTCTTTGTGTGGATTGAATATTATGATTATGAAGTTGTTTGATGCATATCGTATAATCAACTCACGGATACTTGTGGTGACATTGGAGTATCTAGGTGACATTAGAGTTGGTTGATGTGTATCATATGGTGTTATTTTAGTATGAACTCTAGGGTTGTTTGTGACACTTATAGGAATAGCTTAATAGATCGATCGAAAAGGATAACTTTGAGGTGGTTTCGTACCCTACAAACAATTTTTATCTTATGTTCTCCGCTAATAGGAACTTGGGAGTGATTCTTTATTGCACGTTAAGGATGGTTATATGATCCAATTATATTAGCATTGTTGAGAGATTGCACTAGCAAAATTATGAACCCTAGGCCTTGTTTTTAAGCATTTCAATACCATTTGTGCTTACTTTTGTTACTTGCTACCTTGCTGTTTTTATATTTTTAGATTACAAAAACCCATATCTACTATCCATACTACACTTTTATCACCATCTCTTCGCCGAACAAGTGCAGCTATACAATTTACCATTGTATTGGGTGTGTTGGGGACACAAGAGATTTCTTGTATTTGGTTGCAGGGTTGTTTGAGAGATACCATCTTCAACCTATGCCTCCCACGGATTGATAAACCTTAGGTCATCCACTTGAGGAAAAATTGCTACTGTCCTACAAAACTCTGCGCTTGGAGGCCCAACACGAGTCTACAAGAATAAGTTGTGTAGTAGACATCATACGTCCATGTTGATGGAGATTTCAACCCACGAAGGGTAACGGTTGCGCGAGTCCACGGAGGGCTCCACCCACAAAGGGTCCACGAAGAAGCAACCTTGCCTATTCCACCATGGCTTACGTCCACGAAGGACTAGCCTCACTCGGGGTAGATCTTCATGAAGTAGGCGATCTCCTTGCCCTTACAAACTCCTTGGTTGAACTCCACATGATAGTGGAGGCTCCCAAGTGACACCTAACCAATCTAGGAGACACCACTCTCCAAAAGGTAATAGACGGTGTGTTGATGATGAACTCCTTGCTCTTGTGCTTCAAGTGATAGTCTCCCCAACACTCAAACACTCCCTCACAGATTTGGCTATGGTGGAAGAAGGATTTGAGTGGAAAGCAACTTGAGGAAGGCTAGAAATCAAGGTTCAAATGGTAGGATTGGAATAACTTGACCTCAACACATGAGTAGGTGGTTCTCTCTCAGAAAATGTATGGTGGAAATGTAGGCACGTTCTGATGGCTCTCTTACTTGGTAAGAGGGTGGTGGAGGGGTATATATAGCCTCCACACGAAATTCAACCGTTACACACTTTTGACCAAACTCGGTGGCACCGACTGGAATTCTCGGTGAGACCGACATGTGCAAAAGATGTGAACTTTTGAAGTTTCGGTGGGACCGAATGAAAACAACTCGGAGTGACCGATGTGCAATGGTAGGGCAAACCTCGTTTCGGTGGCACTGATTGCAACATCGCGGTGAGACCGAAATAATTGCAACAAGGCAACAGAAAGTTGGTCAAGCCATCTCGGTGGCACCGATTGCAAACTCGGTTAGACCAAAATAATTGAAATAGATGACAGAGAGTTGGTCAGGCCATCTTGGTGGGACCGAAATCCATATCGGTGGATCCGACTTGTTAGGGTTTGGCTTATGGCACTGTCCTTATGAACTCGGTGGGTCCGGATGAATAGGATTTGGTGGAACTGAGTCTGACTTTGGAAAATAGGACAAGTTTGGATAGAGAAAGTGGTTGAGGGTTTTGGAGCAGTATCACTAAGCACTTGAGCAATCAGATCATTATCAAAACCTCATCCCATTTTAATAGTATTGGCGTTCCTATGGACTCAATGTGATCTTGGATCACTAAACCAAAAATGAAGAGTCTTGAACTTTTGCCAATGTATGTCCTTAGCATTTTGAAGGGTCCACATTCCCTTGTCCTTGCCATGCCATTGTTGAACTTGTCTGAAATTCACTAGATAAAGGCATTAGTCCAACAACATGTATGTTGGCATAAATTACCAAAACCTCCAAGGGAGGAAATGTGCTTTCAGTTGTCAACTGGAATACATGTGACATAAGGGTTCACATGCAAGTTTCAAATAATGGGTTCATCACATAAGGAGTGTGTGATGTCAAGTTGTGGTTGTCAGATCCAATCAGAAGAATCTTAACAACATGAGTCATGGCCTATGAATCTTGGATAGCCAAGTTCATGTTCAAGTTTGAATGACAAATTCAAACTTGTTGACCTTTCATGAGCTTGAATACACACTAAGTGTTTAGGTTTCATTTGAGCTCATCAACTTGGTTTGACTTATAATTCAATTGGATTTGAATTAGAGTTCATCTTATTGGAATTCTAATTTAATTAAGTTTGAACTGACATTTGATTTGAATCCAATTTATATTTGAATTATGAAGTCTAGGTTCAAGTTAAACAATTTCAAAATTGACTAATGTTGGTTCATTCATTTGCAAGGTTGTTCATTTAATTTGGATTAATTAAATGACTCCTAGGTTTCCTTTAGGTTTAACTAAATTCAATCTATGTTTGAAATTTTCCCTAAAGTCAAATACCAATCCAATGTAATTACTAGGGTTTATTTATTTGATTTCAAGTTTAAACTAAAGTCAATTTTAAAACCAAAATCATTTACTAAGTGCAATTAGTTTTCAAACTTTACCTAAGTTTGACTAAATTTAATTTAGGTTTAATCCTTTAAAGTCATTCATCACTCCAAAATATTTACTAGGTTTAATTTAATTTACTAAGTCATATTACAATAGTTTATTCGAATTAACCTAGGGTTTCAAAGTTATAACAAATCTAGTTTGAATTTAATTCAAATTAATTAAGCTCCCTAAAGTCAAATAATACTCCCAAAATACTTGTTAAAGTTCATTTTTAGTTCCTGAATGTGTGCTGTGCATTGGATCTATGATGGATGGCTGAGATCAACATGAGTAGCAAATGATTCACAAAAGGAAGCTACTATCTCAGAGTCAAGTCCATATTTAGTGCTAAACTTATGAAAGGCATCGGTAGTCATAAAAGATTTAACACAATCGAACTCAAGTATTATACCTGACTCATTACCTTTGTCGAGTTCCCAATCTTCAGAGTTGTGTTTAATTCTATCCAGAAGATCCCATCTGAATTCAATAGTTCTCTTCATAAAGGAGCCAGTCGAAGAAGAATCGAGAGTATTTTGATTATCATGAGAAAGCCGAGCATAAAAATTCTGTAAGATAATTTCTTTTGTGAGCTCATGGTTGGGGCATGTGTACATCATGTACCTAAGCCTCCCCCAAGCTTGAGCGATGCTTTCTCCTTCATGAGGACAAAAATTATATATATAATTCCGATCACGATGAACCAAATGCATAGGATAAAATTTCTGATGGAATTCTTGTTTTAATCAGTTCCAGTCCCATGTATCAGTATCATCACATAGCCTATACCATATCGATTCTTTTCCCTCCAAAGATAAAGGGAATACCTTCCTATTAACTCCGTCTCCGGTTATACCTGCAAGCTTAAACAATCCACAAATTTCATCCACATAGATCAAGTGCATATCAGGATGTACCGTTCCATCTTCTGCATAAGGATTAGCTAGCAGTTTCTCTAACATACCAAGAGGAATCTCATATTCAATATTTTCTTCAATAGGTACAGTAGGTTGAGGAGCTACTTTTGTTGTTTCCGGTCGAGGTGAAGATACCCCGAACAAACCCCTCAAAGGATTACTTTCCATAGTGACAAGTGACAGTAAATTTCAGCACGTAATATAAATGTTTCCTTACCAAATTCCACTTACCAGAGGCGCTTCACTCCCCGGCAACGGCGCCAGAAAAGAGTCTTGATGACCCACAAGTATAGGGGATCAATTGTAGTCCTTTCGATAAGTAAGAGTGTTGAACCCAACGAGGAGCAGAAGGAAATGACAAGCGGTTTTCAGCAAGGTGTTTTCTGCAAGCACTGAAATTATCGGTAACGAGTAGTTTGATAGCAAGATAATTTGTAACAAATGACAAGTAGCAATAGTAACAAAGTATGCAGCAATATAGCCCAATCCTTTTTGTAGCAAAGGACAGGCCAGAACGATCTCTTATAGCAAGCAAAGCGTTCTCGAGGACACATGGGAATTTCATCTAGTCACTTTCATCATGTTTGTTTGATTCGCGTTCGCTACTTTGATAATTTGATATGTGGGTGGACCGGTGCTTGGGTACTGCCCTTACTTGGACAAGCATCCCACTTATGATTACCCCTCTTGCAAGCATCCGCAACTACGAAAGAAGAATTAAGATTACTCTAACCATAGCATTAAACATATGGATCCAAATCAGCCCCTTACGGAATAGCGCATAAACTAGGGTTTAAGCTTCTGTCACTCTAGCAACCCATCATCTACTTACTACTCCACAATGCATTCCTTTAGGCCCATAAATGGTGAAGTGTCATGTAGTCGACGTTCACATAACACCACTAAAGAATCACAACATACACATCATCAAAATATCGAACGAATACCAAATTCACATGATTACTTATGACAAGACTTCTCCCATGTCCTCAAGAACAAAAGTAACTAACACATCATCAACATGTTCATGTCCAGTAGGGTATTGAATTTCATAATAGATCTGAACATATAATCTTCCACCAAGTAAACCAACAAGCATCAACTACAAGATGTAATCAACACTACTAGCAACCCACAGGTACCAATCTGAGGTTTTGAGACAAAGATTGAATACAAGAGATGAACTAGGTTTTGAGATGAGATGGTGCTGGTGAAGATGTTGATGAAGATTAGTCCTCCCACGATGAGAGGATCGCTGGTGTTGTCGATGGCGACGATTTCCCCCTCCCGGAGGGAAGTATCCCCGGCAGAATCTCTCTGCCGGAGAGCAAAAGTGCTCCTGCCCAAATTCCTCCTCAAGACGGCGGTGCACCATCCTAAAAGTCTTCCCTATAATTATTTTAGGTCAAAATCACTTATATACCAGAAGATGGGGCCAGAAGTGGGCCAGGGCCTCCACGAGGTACCAGGGCGCGCCTGGGGGGGGGGGGGGGTGGCGCGCCCTGGTGCCTCGTGGGCCCTGGGTTGCCCCCCCCTCTGATGATTCTTGCGCCAATATTTTTTATATATTCAGAAATAATTCTCCAGAAAATTTCATCTCAATTGGGGTTGTGCAGAATAGCTATCTTAACAGAGCTTTTTCAGGTCCAGAATTCCAACTGCCGGTATTCTCCCTCCTTGTGTAAATCTTGCATATTAATAGAGAAAAGGCATTAGAATAGCTCCACAAAGTGTTATATTGATTAAAAACACTATAAATAACAGTAGTAAAACATGATGCAAAATGGACGTATCAACGGGTTCGGCGTGGCTCGGTGAGGTCGAAGGTGGCATCGGCATGCCTCGGGGGTGGTTGTGCTCTCCGGAATCTACACCAGAGTGAGCTAGGTTAGTGCGGCAAATATGCATATGCATGCATGCAATTAGCCCAACGTGACAAAGATTTATATACCCGTATATAAGTGCGGCACACTCTTTACTCGCCGATCGATTACGCAATTACTTTTTCCTGTGTTCTCCCTCTCACCCACGAACTGCCCCACGCGCTCCAGCCCCCAATGGCGATGGCGAGGCGAGCGTCATTGCCGGCGGTGTTCAGCCATGAACAGCAAATGACAGTCCATGAAAAAGCCAAAATGACAGTGATGTATACCAATGATCCGGTAGATGTGGACAGATGGATCTCCATGTTCGAGCGGTTCATCATGGAGGATGGGTGCAACGTGGTCGGCGACCTGGAGTACACCCGTGCGCACACTGGGCAAGTTCAGAAGGTCGCCGTCACCCAGTTGTGTGCGGGGAGGCACGTCCTCATCTATCACCTTTGCAGGGCCTCGAGGCATTGCGCAAGTTTTGTCAGGTTCTTTGATAGCCCACATTATGAATTTTCTTTGGTAGGCACCAACAACGATGGAACGGTGCTTCAGAATACCGACCTCTCCTGCCGGAAACTTGTCGACATCCAGAGGCAGTATAAGATCAACAACGGGAAGCAATATGACTCCCTGATTGACCTCGCTGAGGCCTTCATCGACCCATCTTAGAAAGGCATGAAGGACAACATCGACAAGGCTGTCCTACACTCGAAGTGGGAGCAACATCTAGACGAGGATCGGATCCTTTACGCAGCCAAGGACGCATTCACAAGGTACGATGTGTACATGAAGATCATCAACATGCGGAAGTGTCTCCTTCCCGCTGACGATGGCGTGGCGAGTCGGAGCAGCGGCAACAAGAAGAAGAAGCGGCATGGTGGCTAGAAGCAGTAATGGTATTTTTGTGTGCCATGAACTATTATATGCGTAGTCTCTACAATATGTATTTAATATTCCATGTAATTATTAGTATATGAAACTCTGTTCCTATATCAGTAAACTGCATCTGAATGTTTTAATAGATGATCGCACACGATATGAAAGAGCTACTCATCAGCATTTATAGTATGATCTCAAACGGTTTGTTTGATGGAACTGTCTGTAAAGTAAGTATCGCAAATGGTCCTTGCTACTTGTGTAGATGTCGGGTTTCCCCGAAGAGGAAGGGATGAAGTAGTATAGTAGTAGATAGTATTTCCCTTAGTTAAGAACCAAGGTTTATCAAACCAACAGGAGACACCACACAAACAAGATAAGCGGTACCTGCACACACAAAACAAATGCTTGCACCCAACGAAGGCAAGAGGGTTGTCAATCCCCTTGTTCTCGCCAATTGCAAGGATTAAATTTGATAGTGGTAGATATATAAAATAAAAATAGCGAGCAATTTTTAGGGTTTTAGTAAATATGGAAAATGGGCCGGGGGGCATAGGATCACTAGAGGCATCTCTCTCATGAGCATAGCAACGATGGGTAAACAAATTACTATTGGGCAATTGACAGAATACCACATAGTTATGATGATTCTTCATGGCTTGATCAATATATAGGAATTACGTACGTGACAAGTAGACCGTATAACCCAACTGTATCTAAGACTATTACTCCACCCCAAGACCGCTATCTAGCATGCATCTCAAAGTATTAAGTTCATGACAAATAGAGTTGAAACACTTTAAGCAAGATGACATAATGTAGACAAAGTAAGAACAAGCAATATGTTCGAACCCTGTCGTTTTATCCTTAGTAGCAACAATACACTACGTGCCTTGCAACCCCTCCAATCACAGAGTAAGGACACCGCAAGATTGAACCTACTACCAAGCACCTCTCCCATTGAAGATAAATCAATCTAATTGGCCAAAGAAGATGGATAGATTGGAGATAAATACAAGGCTATAAAATCACACATAAATAAATCTCAAAAAAGACTCAAATACTTTCAATGAATAATTTGATCATAAACCCACAATTCATCGGATCCCAACAAACACACCGTGAGAATTACATCGAATAGATCTTCGAAGAGATCATTGTATTGAAGATCAAAGAGAGAGAGAGAGAGAGAGAGAGAGAGAGAGAGAGAGAGAGAGAGCCATCTAGCTACTACTATGGACCCATAGGTCATGTGGGAACTACTCACACATCATCATGGAGGCAGCAAGGTTGATGAAGATTGCCTCCTCAATGGTTTCCCCCTCCGACAGAGTACCAGAAAAGCCCTCTAGATGGGATCACGAAAGAACAGAAGCTTGTGGCGGCGATAAAATTGTTTTAGGTCTTGCTTTGAGGGTTTTGGAATATTAGGGAATTTATAGGCCAGAGATTAGGTCAAAGGGAGCCACGTGGGCCACACAAGTGCTAATGGCGCGCCTCCCCTAGGGCGCGCCCCTTGATCTTGTCGCTCCCTTGTGTGTCTTCTAGTCTCTCCCCCAAGCTTCTAGGGTCTCTTTTGGTCCAAAAAAATCACCGTAAAGTTTCATCGTGTTTGGACTTCGTTTGGTATGGTTTTTCTGCGAAATAAAGAAATAGACAAAAAAACAGGAACTGGCACTAGACACTAAGTTTATAGGTTAGTCCATAAAAATGATAAAAATGGCATATAAAGCATACAAGATTGATAATGTAGTAGCATGAAACAATAAAAAATTATAGATACGTTGGAGACGTATCAGCATCCCCAAGCTTAATTCCTCTTCCTCGATTAGGTAAATGATAAAAACAGAAATTTTGATGTGAAATGCTACCTAACATGTCTTAGTCATGTAATTCATTACGGTATGAATATTGGGAAGTGATGATTTGTTTGATATCAAAACGATAATATGCCAGAATGCTAGAAAATAATCATTACCCTTCGAAATAAGAGTGTTAAAGAATGTTATTCCTACTCATTTAATCACGTAAGCATGGCATAACTCGGTCTTCCTAACATAAATTATAAATCATGAGTCACCCCGGTGCCAAACCAAGCAATTGTATCATATTTTTTCTCGCTTCAGCTTTTTCAACTTAACTCAATACATGAGTGTGAGCCATGGACTAAGCCCTTTGGATGGCAAAGGGAATGATGACTGGGGTATATAAGGGAAGACAAAAAGTTTGAGGAAGTCTCGCATCAACTAGGTGGATCATTAGGCAATGGAGAGGCCTTACAATCGATATCAATGCGAGGAATAGGGATTGCCATGCAACTGATGCACTAGAGCTATAAGTGTATGAAAGCTCTCCATATGAAACTAAGTGGGTGTGCATCCAACTTGCTTGCTCATGAAGACCTCAAGCATTTGAGGAAGCTCATCATCAGAATATACAAGCCGAGTTCTATAATGTAAAAATCACACTACTATATGAAAGTGACAAATCATGGAGACTCTATATGAAGAACATGGTGCTACTTTGAAGCACAAGTGTGGTAAAAGGATAGTAGCATTGCCCCTTCTCTCTTTTTCTCTCATTTTTTAGAACACTATCATAAACCTCATCCCCACTTTTTCGAGGACTCATTAGTCTCCACCATTCTTTTCCTCACTGGGACAATGCTCTAATAATGATGATCATCACACTTTAATTTACTCACAACTCGATATGCTGAATGAATATGTATACATATGAATGCCTCTGGTAGTGTACCAGGATGTGCAATGATCTAGCGTAACATGTATAACAATGATGAATGGTGGCTTTGCCAAAAATATCATGTCAGCTCTATATGATCATGCAAAGCAAAATGACAATGAATGCTCAAGTCATGTGGATAGTAATGGTGGAAGTTGCATGACAATATATCTCGGAATGGCTATGGAAATGCAAAATAGGTATGGTGGCTGTTTTGAGGGAGGATATATGAGGCTTATGTGTGATAGAGCGTATCATATCACGGGGTTTGGTTGCACCGGCTAAGTTTGCACCAAGTCTTGATGTGAGAACAGGCAATGCACGGTACCGAAGAGGCTAGCAAATTATGGATAGGTGGAAGTGCTTATAGTCCACAAACTCACATTAGTCATAAAGAACTCATATATTTATTAAGAAATTTTAGAAGCCCTCGAAGCAAAAGTACTACTCGTATGCCCCAAAGGAGGAGGTTGGGAGGAGTTAACCATCGTGTGCCCCCGATCCGGACAACGCAAAGGGTATGATTCAATGATAAATTACGCTCCAACTTCCTCGCTATGCATGAACGAAATTTTAATGAGTAGGACATCACGAACCTTAACATCGATATTTTTACTAACTAATGATTATCAGCTAGTAAACCTTCATAATATAACCTCAATATCATCAATCAAATGCATCATACACTACAAAATTTGCTCTATTTTGCGACGTTTCACTTGTATCACGTAAAACTGTTTTTCTTCACGAAAAATGTATAGGCGATGTTTTTCGGCCGCCACCCCCCACCATCACCGAAGCGCTGCTACTTCTGAGCTGCGTTGGGATTTCCCCAGAGAGGAGGGGATGATGCAGTACAGTAGAGATAAGTATTTCCCTCAGTTATGAAACCAAGGTTATCAATCCAGTAGGAGAATCACGCAACAACTCGTTAGCAGTACCGGCACACAAAACAACAAATCCTCGCACCCAACGCGAACAAGGGGTTGTCAATCCATTGGCGGTTAATTGCAAGATTAAATTGTATGCTGATAGATAGATAGATTAAATAAAAATACAAAATAAAATAAATAAAGTAAAATTGCAGCAAGGTATTTTTAGGATTTTCAATATATGATTAAGGTAGACCCGGGGGCCATAGTTTTCACTAGAGGCTTCTCTCTTGAAAATAGCATACGGTGGGTGAACAAATTACTGTTGGGCAATTGATAGAAAAGCAAATAATCATGACGATATCCAAGGCAATGATCATGTATATAGGCATCACATCCGAGACAAGTAGACCGAAACGATTCTGCATCTACTACTATTACTCCACACATCGACCGCTATCCAGCATGCATCTAGTGTATTAAGTTCATAAAGAACGGAGTATCGCCTTAAGCAAGATGACATGATGTAGACAAAGTAAACTCACACATGAATAAACCCCATCTTTTTACCCTTAATAGCAACGATACATACGTGTCATGTCCCTTTCTGTCACTGGGATTGAGCACCACAAGATCGAACCTATTACAAAGCACCTCTCCCATTGCAAGATAAATCAATCTAGTTGGCCAAACCAAATCAATAGATCGGAGAGAAATACGAAGCTATAATAATCATGCATAAAAGAGTTCAGAGAAAACTCAAATAATATTCATGGATAATCTGATCATAAACTCACAATTCATCGGATCCCAACAAACACACCGCAAAAAGTGATTACATCGGATAGAACTCCAAGAACATCGAGGAGAACATTGTATTGAAGATCAAAAAGAGAGAAGAAGCCATATAGCTAGTAACTATGGACCTGAAGGTCTATGGTAAACTACTCATGCATCATCGGAAGGGTAGCAAGGTTGATGGAGAGCCGCTCCGTGATCGATTCCCCCTCCGGCAGAGTGTCGAAAAAGGCCTAAAGATGGGATCTCTCGAGAAGAGGAACTTGCGGCGGCGGAAAAAGTATTTCGTGGACTCCTCTAATGGTTTCCCGATTTTAGAGAATTTATAGAGGTGGAATTAGGTCAAACGGAGCAGAGGTGGGCCCACGAGGAACCAGGGCACGCCACCCCCCTGGGGTGTGCCCTGGTGGCTCGTGGCCACCTCCTCTGTCTGCTGGCCCTCTCCTGAAGCTTCTAGTGTCTCTTATGTCTAGAAAAAAATCTCCAAAAAGTTTCATGGCATTTGGACTTCGTTTGGTACTGATATTCTGGAAAACCAAAAACAGGCAAAAAACAGCAACTAGCACTGGGCACTAAGTTAATAGGTTAGTCCCAAAAAATGATATATAATTGCTTGTAAATGTATATAAAACATCCAAGATTGTTACTATAATAGCATGGAACAATCAAAAATTATAGATACGTTGGAGACGTATCAAGCATCCCCAAGCTTAACTCCTGCTCATCCTCGAGTATGTAAATGATAAAAATAGAACTTTTGATGTGGAATGCTACCTATCATATTCATCATATATTCTTTTCTTTGTACCATGGACATTTGTTCTTGAATGATTCAAAGCAATAGTCTATAGTTTGACATGAAGACATAAATACTCAAGCATACTAACAAGCAACCATGTCTTTCAAAATATCAACGCTAAAGAAAGTTATCCCTAGCCCATTATGCTCAATCATTGATCCATTCATGAAACACACTCAATATTAGCTACACACAATGAACAAGTATGACAGTAGTGCTCTCTAGTTGGTGCTTTGTAAGAGAAGATGGAGACTCAAAATAAAAATAAAAATTGCATAAAAGTAAATAGATAGGCCCTTCGCAGAGGGAAGCAGAGATTTGCAAATGTGCCAGATCTCAAGGTTTAAATTAGAGAGATATAATTATTTTGAGAGGCATGCTTTTCCTGTCAACGAAAACGACCGAGAATTCCCAATACTTCCATGCTAGACACATTATAGGTGGTTCCCAAATAGAAAATAAAGTTTATTTCCTTTCCACCATTCTTTCACAATCCATGGCTCGCCGTATCCATGGGTGTCCTCCATACCAACACTTTCCAAGGAATTTATTATTATCATCATATTAATTTTTTTTTCATTTCGGGACCGGGCATCCCTATTACCTGCCACTCTCTCGTGCAATGACAAGTGAATAAACTCTCATCATGAGAATAACACACCTAGCATGGAAAATATTAGCCACCCCTTGCCGCTTCATGAGCGGTACGGGCACACAAAATAGAAAATTAATTTGAAAATTTAGAGTTGGCACATGCAAATTTACTTGGAACGGCATGGAAATACCGCATATAGGTAGGTATGGTGGACTCATTTGGCACAACTTGGGTTTAAGGAGTTGGATGCACAAGCAGTATTCCCGCTTAGTACAAATGAAGGCTAGCAAATAGATTGAGAAGCGACCAACCAAAAAGCGAAAATGGTCATAAATATGCATTGAACATAACTAACACCGAATAATGCACCATAAGTAGGATATAATTTCATTGCCTAACTATTGACTTTATGTGCATGCATAGGGAATCACAAACCTTAACACCAATATTCTTACTAAATCACAATTACTCACTAACATGACTCACATATTATCATCTCCATATCACAAAACTATTGCAAAGAATCAAACTTATCATATCGAATGATCTTTCATGAAAGTTTTTATTATATCCCTCTTGAATATTCATCACTTTGGGACCAAATTCATATCTTGTGCAAATTACTATTACTATTATCAACTCTCAAAAAGATATAAGTGAAGCATGAGAGTACAAATATTTCTTCAAAATTTATCAACTCTCAAAATAATATAAGTGAAGCACAAGAGTTCAAATATTTCTTCAAAATTTTAATCTTATCAACTCTCAAAATAATATAAGTGAAGCATGAGAGTTCAAATATTTCTTCAAAATTTTAATCTTATCAACTCTCAAAATAATATAAGTGAAGCATGATAGTTCAAATATTTCTTCAAAATATAGCCACCGCCGTGCTCAAAAAGATTTAAGTGAAGCACTAGAGCAACTGCCTAGCTCAAAAGATTTAAGTGAAGCACATAGAGTATTCTAACAAATCATGATAAACGTGTGGCTCTATCAAGTAGGTGTGTCCATAAAGGATGATTGTGACAAACTAAAAAGCAAACAAAGCAAAGACTCATATAATACATGACACTCCAAGTAAAACACATATCATGTGATGAATAAAAATATAGCTCCAAGTAAAATTACCGATAGTTGGTAGAAGAAAGAGGGGATGCCTTCCGGGGCATCCCCAAGCTTAGACGCTTGAGTATTCCTTGAATATTACCTTGGGGTGCCTTGGGCATCCCCAATCTTTGGCTCTTGCCACTCCTTGTTCCTTCATCTGTCGGGATCTCACCCAAAATTGAAAACGTCAATCACACAAAACTCAACAAAACCTTTGTGAGATCCGTTAGTACAACAAATAAATCTTTAACTTTAAGTACTGTGGTAAATTGGTTCATATTTAATATTGGCATAATTATACTATACTCCAACTTCTCCATGACTCATACCCCCCGATACGATCCATAGGTTCATCAAAATAAGCAAACTATGCAACAAAAACAGAATCTGTCTAAAACAGAATAGTCTGTAAAGATCTATTTAAAAGCTATACTTATATAACTCCAAAAAATCTGAAAAATTAGGAAAACGTGGTAAATTCATATACCAATACTTTGTAAAAATTTTAGATTTTTATGACGCTCCAGTACAGAATTAAAATTCCAGCACTGGACGCAAAACTTTCTGTTTTCCAAACAGCATCAATTATACTATCTTCCAAATCATCCCAAAGGCATTACTTGGCACAAACACTAATTAAAACTTAAAAATACAATCATAAGAGTAGCATAATTATGTAAACACACAAGAATAGAAATAAAAAGCAAAAAAATTATTTTATTCATTGGGTTGCCTCCCAACAAGCGCTATTGTTTTATGCCCCTAACTAGGCATAATGCATAGTTTCAAGTATTATCATCTTTCAAGTTGATTCAATAAGTGGCCCTCATAATTAATTCATAGGGTGCTTTAATTATTTTCCTTGGGATGTGTTCCATCCCTTTCTTTAGCTGAAATTGAAATCTTATATTACCTTCTTTCATATCAATAATAGCACCAATAGTTCGAAGAAACGGTGTACCAAGTATTATGGGGCAAGACGGATTGCAATCAATATCAAGTGCAATAAAGTCCACGGGCACATAATTTCTATTTGCAAGAATAAGAACATAATTAATTCTTCCCAATGGATTTTTAATAGTAGAATCCGCAAGATGCAAATTAAGAGAACATTCGTCTATATTGGTAAAACCTAGCACATCACATAGGGATTTTGGAATTGTGGAAACACTAGCACCCAAATCACATAAAGCATTGAACTCATAATTTTTAATTTTAACTTTAATGGTGGGTTCCCACTCATCATATAATTTTCTAAGAATTGCAATTTCTAGTTCTAGCTTTTCTTCTAACGCTTTCATCATTGCTTCTACAATGTGTTTAGTAAAAGCCTTGTTTTGTTCATAAGCGTTGGGTGAATTTAGCATGGATTGTAACAAAGAAATGCACTCAATCAAAGAACAACTATCATAATTAAAGTCTTTGTAATCCAAGAGAGTGGGCACATCACTAGTTAAAGTTTTTACCTCTCCAGACCCGCTTTTATCAACTTTTTCATCAAGATTTCCACCCTCCGAATTATGGAGACGCCTCCTAGCTAAAGTTGACTCTTCTTCAGTCCCCTTTTCATCAAGTTTTATATTGCTAAACAAGGAATCAATATATGAAAGACCAATCATTTTAATATCCTCATCATTACTATGATAGAAACTGGGAGGAATCGCTTTTTCTAAAAATTATCGTTTAGCTTTTAGCATAGCGGTTCTTTTCTTACTCTCTTCCATGGAGGTTCTTTTCTTACTCTCATCCATGGAGACATATAAAGCTTTAATTGATTCATTAATATCAATTTTTGGTGGCAAAATTTTAGTCTTAAGATTTTCCACATCATGAATAATTCTATCAATGCTCCTAGACATATCATCAAGTTTACTTAATTTTTCTTCTATCGTAGTGTTGAAAACTTTTTGAGCATTAATAAATTCTTTAATATTACTTTAAAGATCAGAGGACATCCTATTATTATTATTATAAGGATTACCATAGGAATTTCCATAATTATTAGAGGAATTTCCAGGAAACGGCCTAGGATTAAAATTACTTCTATAAGCATTATTATTAAAATTGTTTCATGAGACAAAATTCACATCTACGGGATCATTCTTTTGCTCAATCAAGGTGGATAAAGGCACATCATTAGGATCAATAGGAGTATTTTTGCTAGCAACTAATTTCATAAACGCATCAACTTTATCACTCAAAGTACTAATTTCTTCAACATAATTCACTTTTTCTAGTAGGAGCTCTTTCATTATGCCATTGTGAATAATTTGCCATAATATTATCAAGTAATTTAGTAGCTTCCCCCAATGTAATCTCCATAAAAGTACCACCCGCAGCGGAATCTGAAAGATTTCTAGAAACAAAATTTAATCCCGCATAAATTTTTTGTATGATCATTCACAAATTTAAACCATGAGTTGGGCAATTTCTTATCAGTAATTTCATCCTTTCCCAGGATTGAGTAACATGTTCATGATTAAGTTTCTTGAAATTCATAATTTGGTTTCTATGGGAAATAATTTTCGTGGGAGGAAAATAATTGGTAATAAAAGCATCTTTACACCTATCCCAAGAATCGATACTATTTCGTGGTAAAGATGAAAACCAAAGCACGATCCCGCAATGAGAACGGGAATAATTTTAATTTCACAATATCATTATCCACATCTTTTTTCTTTTGCATGTTACACAATTCTACGAAAGTGTTAAGATGGGATGCATCATCTTCATTAGGACTACCAAAAAATTGTTCTTTCATGACAAGATTTAACAAAGTGGCATTAATATCACAAGTCTCCGCACTAGCGGCGGGAGGAGCAATCGGAGTACTAATAAAATCATTATTATTAGTATTGGAAAAATCACACAATTTTGTATTTTCTTGAGACATCGTGGCGACGCAAACAAGATAACAAGCAAGCAATCAAGCAAACAAGAAAAAGGCAAAAGGAAAGTATTTTTGTATTTTTGTAAAAACTTTTTTTTAGAAGTGGG
The DNA here is from genome assembly GCA_039707655.1 of Elymus sibiricus. Taxonomy (NCBI): domain Eukaryota; kingdom Viridiplantae; phylum Streptophyta; class Magnoliopsida; order Poales; family Poaceae; genus Elymus; species Elymus sibiricus. The sequence continues at coordinate 281,486,181 of CM077672.1, forward strand.
GGAGATGAAAACGAGAGGCAAAGGCAAATAAGGTAAATGCAAGGAGATGAAGGTTTATGCGTAGGTACTTGATAGATGTTGATGATGTCTCCTCGGCAATGGCGCTAGAAATTCTTCCTGCTACTTGTGAGCTGCGTTGGGATTTCCCCGAAGAGGAGGGGATGATGCAGTACAGTAGAGATAAGTATTTCCCTCAGTTATGAAACCAAGGTTATCAGTCCAGTAGGAGAATCTAGCAACAACTCGTTAGCTGTATCTGCACACAAAACAACAAATCCTCGCACCCAACGCGAACAAGGGGTTGTCAATCCCTTGGCTGTTAATTGCAAGATTAAATTGTATGGTGATAGATAGATAGATTAAACAAAAATACAAAATAAAATAGATAAAGTAAAATTGCAGCAAGGTATTTTTAGGATTTTCAATATATGATTAAGGTTGACCCTGGGGCCATAATTTTCACTAGAGGCTTCTCTCTTGAAAATAGCATACGGTGGGTGAACAAATTACTGTTGGGCAATTGATAGAAAAGCAAATAATCATGACGATATCCAAGGCAATGATCATGTATATAGGCATCACGTTCGAGACAAGTAGACCAAAACGAATTTGCATCTACTACTATTACTCCACACATCGACCGTTATCCAGCATGCATCTAGTGTATTAAGTTCATAAAGAACGGAGTAACGCCTTAAGCAAGATGACATGATGTAGACAAAGTAAACTCACGCATGAATAAACCCCATATTTTTACCCTTAATAGGAACGATACATATGTGTCATGTCCCTTTCTGTCAGTGGGATTGAGCACCACAAGATCGAACCCATTACAAAGCACCTCTCCCATTGCAAGATAAATCAATCTAGTTGGCCAAACCAAATCAATAGATCGGAGAGAAATATGAAGCTATAATAATCATGCATAAAAGAGTTCAGAGAAAACTCAAATAATATTCATGAATAATCTGATCATAAACTCACAATTCATCGGATCCCAACAGACACACCGCAAAAAGTGATTACATCGGATAGAACTCCAAGAACATCGAGGAGAACATTGTATTGAAGATCAAAAAGAGAGAAGAAGCCATCTAGCTATTAACTATGGACCCAAAGGTTGATGGAGAGCCCCTCCGTGATCGATTCCCCCTCCGGCAGAGTGCCGAAAAAGGCCTCCATATGGGATCACTCGAGAACAGGAACTTGCGGCGGCGGAAAAAGTATTTCGTGGAATCCTCTGTTGGTTTCCCAATTTTAGAGAATTTATAGAGGTGGAATGAGGTCAAACGGAGCAGAGGTGGGCCCTCGAGGCACCAGGGCGCGCCACCCCCCTGGGGCGCGCTCTGGTGGCTCGTGGCCACCTCCTCTTTCTTCTGGCCCTCTCCCGAAGCTTCTAGTGTTTCTTATGTCCAGAAAAAAATCTCCAAAAAGTTTCGTGGCATTTGGACTTCGTTTGGTACTGATATTCTGGAAAATCAAAAACAGGCAAAAAACAGCAACTGGCACTGGGCACTAAGTTAATAGGTTAGTCCCAAAAAATGATATATAATTGCTTGTAAATGTATATAAAACATCCAAGATTGATACTATAATAGCATGGAACAATCAAAAATTATAGATGCGTTGGAGAAGTATCAAGTGCCGTCGTAAAAAAAAAGATCTTGACGGTACAACTTTTTCTGTCGCGCAAGATCGCATCTTAGGTGACGAATTAAAAAGCGTCGCCAAAAACTATCTTCTGCGACGGCCATAAAATGTCACTAGAACTGTCATCGTATACTAACAACCGACCCACCATGTTTGACCAGTCAATGAATCTGACATACGGGCCCATAATATGCTGATGTGTCACCTTACAGTTGGGCCCGACCGATGTTTTATCACTGGTGGTGCCCGTCAGTATTAATCATTTTTGACCGGTCAAAGATCCTAACATATGGGCCCATGGGATGTTGGTGACGGCATGCATTTCCGTCACTATTACCGTCATAGTTTATTCAATGTTGCGAGTGCCAACCAAATGTAAATTTGAATTTGAATTTTAAAATTTGTAAAATTTCAAATACGAGAATGAAATGACTTTCATTAACGTTGGAAACAGACATGCTTAACACAATTGTGATAATGATCAGCCAACCGAGGAAGTATCACACACGACATAAAAGGAAACCGACAGAGTACCACACATTACAAAATATAATAAGGGATGATCATAAGTTCCCAAGCAAATAAGACCACCATCACGGTAGCGACATGGTGTTGTCAAATCCCCCCAAAGTGGGCTGCGACATGCTGTTTTCGTAACCCCCAAAGTAGGCCGCGACATGCTGTTGTCAGAGCCGCCATGCATCCTTAAGAAAAAACCAAAAGCTCCTTCCATTTGTGATTGCTTCTTTTCCGTAGAAGCAATTTTCTCCTCTTGTTCCTTTTTAAGAGCTACAATTTCATCTAGCTACTTTGTTTTCATCTCTTCGATATCCTGTTGCTGCGCTGCCATTCTTGCATTGAGCTCTTGTTGGTACATATCCGCTGCTGATCTCGTAGCTAGCCCCTGAGTTGCAAGCCTCTCTCCAAGCTCTAAAGAAACTAAAAGATTCGATTGCAAGATCTAAAGATATACCTTCATGCACTCACCTCCCCGGCAACGACACCAGAAAAGAGCTTGATGTCTACTACACAACTTATTCTTGTAGACTCGTGTTGGGCCTCCAAGCGCAGAGTTTTGTAGGACAGCAGCAAATTTCCCTCAAGTGGATGACCTAAGGTTTATCAATCCGTGGGAGGTGTAGGATGAAGATGGTCTCTCTCAAACAACCCTTCAATCAAATACAAGCAATCTCTTGTGTCCCCGACACACCCAATACAATGGTAAATTCTATAGGTGCACTAGTTCGGCGAAGAGATGGTGATACAAGTGTAGTATGGATAGTAGATATAGGTTTTTGAAATCTGAAATAATCAAAACAGCAAGGTAGCAAGTGATAAAAGTGAGCACAAACGGTACTGCAATGCTTGAAAACAAGGCCTAGGGTTCATACTTTCACTAGTGCAATCTCTCAGCAGTGCTTACATAATTAAATCATATAACAATCCCTCAACGTGCGACAAAGAATCACTCCAAAGTTCCTAGCAATAGCGGAGAACATAAGAAGAAATTGTTGTAGGTAGCAAAACCACCTCAAAGTTATCTTTCCGATCAATCTATTGAGCCATCCCAATAAGTGTCACAAACAGCCCTAGAGTTCATACTAGAATAACACCATATGATACGCATCAATCAACTCTAATGTCACCTATATACTCCAACGTCACCACAAGTATCCATGAGTCAATTATTCGATATGCATCAAACAATTTCAGATTCATAATATTCAATCCAACACAAAGAACTTCAAAGATTACCCCAAAGTTTCTATCGGAGAAAGTAGGATGAAAATGTGTATCAACCTATGTGCCTAGATTACCCCAATGCCACCACGGGAATCCGCAAGTTGATTACCAAAACATACATCAAGTGACACAACAAAATACCCCATTGTCACCACGGGTATCCACATGCAAGACATACCTCAAGTGATCTCAAATCCAATATTCAATCTGATAATAATGAAACCTCAAAGGGAAAGACTCAATTCATCACAACAAGATAGAGAGGGAAGAACACCATATGATCCAACTATATTAACAAAGCTCGTGGTACATCAAGATCGTGCCAAATCAAGAACATGTGTGAGAGAGAGAGATCAAACACATAGCTACTGGTACATACCCTCAGCCCCGAGGGTGAACTACTCCTTCCTCATCATGGAGACCGTCGGGATGATGAAGATGGCCTCCGGTGATAATTTCCCCCGCCTGCAGGATGCCGGAAAAGGCCTCCAGATGGGATCGCTTCGGAATAGAGGCTTGCGGCGGCGACGTGGGAATTCTAGGTTTCTTTCTGGGGTTTTCCCAATTTATAGGATTTTTCAGCGTTGGATTCACGTGGGGGGTGTCTGTGGGACCCACGAGCTTAGGTGGCGCGCCCTAGGTGGGGCACCACCTAGGCTCGTGACTCCCCTGGACACCTACCGGCTCCGTCCCGAAGCTTCGTGGGTCTCTTCTTGTCAATGAAAAACACTGTAAATTTTCGTGGCATTTGGACTTCGTTTGGTATGGATTTTCTGCGAAACAAAAAATAGCCAAAAAACAGAAACTGGGACTGGGCACTAGGTCAATAGGTTAGTTCCCAAAAATAATATAAAAGTGCACCAAAACCATATAAAATTGTTGTAAACATGGCATGAATACTGCATAAATTCTAGATACATTGGCGACGTATCAGCATCACCAAGTTTAATTCCTGCTCGTCCTCGAGTAGGTAAATGATAAAAGAAATAATTTATGAAGTGTGAATACTAGCATAGTGCATAAGTTTGACCAATGATAATTTCAATCACTTTTACTAGCATCATAAACAACAATTCTTTTTCATAAAACTCATCATGATAAAGTAGCAATCAATTCACATGTTATGGTTCAAACAATGCATTCGCTTTCAACTTAACAACTTAAATTCTTAGTCACCAAACAATTACAATTTATCTTATTTTCAGCAATGTATAAGTAAGGCTTCCACATACTCAATTATCATATAGTCTTCTATGATTGCTAGTACTCAAAGCATATTTTTAGAACAAATAGCATCAATCGAACACAAAGGAAGATAGGGGCTTAATGTTTTGCCTCCCAACTTATTTATCATAGAGATAATTGTCAACAATAAAATTCATGATCAAATATATTTGACTGAATATATGTGCCTGGATCTTTCCCCACCACATGATGCTTGCCAAGTGGAGAATAATTGAGATTGGAATAAGAAGTTTAATCAACATGAAAAGTAAATAGATAGGCCCTTCGCAGCGGGAAGCATGGATTTGCTAATGTGCCAGAGGTCATTGCTTAAAATAGAGATGAATACATTTTGAGTGGTGTGCCTTTCCTTTCAACGTTACGTCAAAGGATTTCAATATCTTCCATACAAATTATTGGTAGTTCCCATGCAGAAAGGAAAAGATTTACTCCCCCACAATCGTAGAAACACAAGCCATGGCTAGCCAAATTCACGGGTGCCCTCCAAAGAATTAACTTTCTAGGGGGAGTTTGTTTTATTATATTTTTCTTTGTTTTTATTTAACGGGACTGGGCATCCCAAATACCAGCCTCTCTCATGCAATACGAGTGAATAAACTCTCATCGTGAGAATAACCCACTTAACATGGAAGATATTGACCGCCCCCTGGCTCCATGACCGGTACGGGCACACAAAACATATGTTTATTTGAATGATTTAGAGATGGCATATGCAAATTTACTTGGAACGGCAGGGTAATACCGTATATAGGTAGGTACAGTGGACACTCATGGAAGAAACTTGGCTCAAGGATTTTGGATGCACAAGCAGTATTCCCGCTTAGTACAGAAATTTTGGCTAGCAAAAGATTATAAACAAGCACCACATGTTGGAGGATACATAACAATATAACTTCTATGCAAATACACCCAAACATAACTCATTACGTTGTCTTCCTTGTCCAACTTCAACTTATTTGATCAAGTTTGAAAATAATTAATGGGTATTCACAATCATAAAAGATGTCCAAGATAATATATTTGTATGTGAAATTTCTCTTCCTTGCACTAATCTTTCATGAATTGCTTGAATGACCAATATTGTGATTGTCAAATTTCAATAGATTTTACTTTCTAAACCCAATGTGAAACTACTACTAAGCGTATGGAGCATGTATAATTTCATATTTATGATATTCAATTCATTCAATAAATCAATCTGGATATAAGTGAAACACAAGAGTGAATGACAAGCTACTCCAAAAGATATAAGTGAAGATCATTGAGTGGCTAATCAATTAAATAGCTATGTAAAGACTCTCTCCATATCAAAATTTAAGAACCAAGTATTTTATTCAAATAGCAAACAAAATGAAAATAAATGGACACTCCAAGAATAGCACATATCATGTGAATCAAATAAGAACTTGGGCTCAACCAAGACTAACCGATAGTTGTTGATGAAGAAAGGTGAGATGCCTACCGGGGCATCCCCAAGCTTAGTTGCTTGAGACTTCTTGGAATATTATATTGGGGAGCCTTGTGCATCCCCAAGCTTGATCTCTTGTGTCTCCATAATTCCTCTCGTATCACGGCTTCTCCCAAGTCTTAAAAACTTCATCCACACAAAACTCACCAAGAACTCATGAGATATGTTAGTACAAATCAATTCAAAACCTTAACATTCTCTATTGTAGAAAATTACAAAAATTATAATTAAACATTGCATACTAAATGTCTCTGCATATTTAATACTCCCATCACCAAATAGAAACATTAAATAAGCAAGCATATGCAAACAATGTAACTATAACCGCAATCTGTCTAGACATAACAGTCTCTAATGGAGGAATCAAAATTCATACTTCCCTAACTCCAAAAATTCTGAAAAATGACCATGTGACATAGAACTTATGCATGCTTACTATGTAAAGATTTCATATATTTATCATGTTCTTACTATTTAGTAATATTAAAGACATAACAGAAAACATTCTGTTTTCAAACAGCAACTCATAAACTTGCAAATTGTGCATGGTAAAGGCTATACTTGACATTTTGTTGAAATAAAAGATACAAAACATGATTATTGATAACAGAAATAAAATCCAAAATAAAATAAAATGACGCTCCAAGCAAAACACATATTATGTGATGCATAAAATTATAGCTCCAAGTGACGTATACGGATAGATTGAAGACGAAAGAGGGGATGCCTTCCGGGGCATCCCCAAGCTTTGACGCCTGAGTCTTCCTTGAATGTTACCTCGGGATGCCTTGGGAATCCCCAAGCTTATGGTCTTGCCGCTCCTTATTGTCCTCATATCATCATCTCACCCAAAACTTGAAAACTTCATTCACACAAAACTTAACGGAGCTTCGTGAGATAGGTTAGTATGATAAAGATCAATTCATTCACTTTGGTACTGTAAAGACAAGATTCATAATTGTTCTTACATAATTCCTACTGTACTCTATAATTCCTACAATTTATATTGACCAATATAAGCCTTAGAAACATAAAACAAGCAAACTATGCATTGAAAACAGTATGTGTCAAAAACAGAACATCATGTATTGGGCGAATTAAAAGTCATACTTCGGTAACACAAAAAAAACCGAAACATTAGGAAAGCGTAAAAAATTTGTATAGAAGTACTGTGTAAAATTTTCAGAATTTTCTCATGCTCCAGTACAGAATGTAAAATCGTGCACTGGACGCTAAACTTTCTGTTTTTGCACAGAACCAAATTAACAAGCATTTGCACTATCCCAAAGGTATTCCTTGGCACATTATTGAAAGAAAACATATAAAACATGATTAATACAGCATCTTAATCATGTTAACTTGCAAAAAACAGTAATGATAATTATTGGGTTGTCTACCAATAAGCGCTTTTCTTTGATGCCGTTTTAGTTAGGCATGATGATTTCAATGATGCTCGCATAAAAGTAAAGAGTTGAAACATAAAGGGAGCATCATGAAGCATATGGGAAGCACATTTAAGCCTAACCCACTTCCTATGCATAGGGATTTTGTGAGCAAACAATTTATGGGAGCAAGAATCAACTAGCATAGGAAGGCAAAACAAGTATTGTCGGCCCAGTGGGAACCGGGGTACCACGGCCCGTCTGCCTTTGGCCCAGGACATGGCGCTCGGGCTGGCCCAGGCAAGGTGGCCCTGGCGTCGTCACCCAGGAGGGGTCGTCTCACAAGGGGCCAGCCTCACGAGGCCCCTCACCACCAGGCCTAGCCCTGGTGAGGCCGGCAAGCCCCAGATCGCCTCGTGAGGGGATCCCTCGGGAGGCCGCTTTGTGGGGCGTGGCGCACTGCGCCAGCCGCGGGGCGGCTGGCCCGTCACATGGGTGACGCCCCGACGTCAGGGCGAGGACAGCAGGATACAACTCAGACAGGTTTCTGTTCTGATGATAAGGGAGCAGCGGCATCTGCCTCCCCCCAAAAAAGCAAGCCCTGAGACATTTCCTCTTTGGTGATAGAAGATCAGGACGGGTCAGCGTGCCAGGACGGAGGTCATCGCCAAGCCCACCTACGCATCACGGGGAGCTACTTTAACAGGCGGAGACCGCCTTTAGTCAGGATCAGCCTGCGCCCCTGTCCTCCCTTGAATTGCCGCCCTGTGGCCACCCTTTCCCGCTCGTATTTTCTGGGAAGAGGACCAAGGCACTACAAAAGGGATAGGGCCGCCTCCATGTAAGGGTATCGACTGATTCTCCCCCATACCTCTTGTATTAGGAGCACGAGCTCTCCACCATAGAGCAATCCAACATAGACAAGAGTAGGGTATTACACAGCATGGTGGCCCAAACCTGGGTAGCTCGCGTGTCCCCTTCGTGTCCGGTGAGAGCCGGCGAGCCCGCCGTGTTCCCGCCGTAGTTGCCGTCGTGTCATAGGTTGCCAAGCAAAGTCCCCCAGAGTTCGAATCCTAAGTTCTTGTAGAAGTTTCTTGGACGTAGATCCTAGACTCTGACATTTGGTGCGCCAGGTAGGGGGAGCTTGCTGTCTTTGCGCCTTCGACCTCGACATCGGCACCGACATGGACGATGCCGCCGCGCGCTGCGAGCGTGCTGCGCGTCGAGCCGCCGCCGCCGGGCCCGTTGGGGAGTGGGCGTCCTCCTTCATCTACCCGTCGGCGAGTGGGCGGGACCGCGGCCTCTCCTCCACCGCGTCTTCGCCCGTCGGCAGCATCCCCCTTGCTCCGCGCGCCGCGCTGCTCATGGCTCTGGGGCTGCTGCGCTGTCACCCCTCCAAGGACGGCCGCGATGCCTGGCTCGAGCGCATCACCGAGCTCGTCTTCGCCGCCAGCGGCGGCCAGGCATCCCCTCGCCCCTCGTCCACTTCACCACGGCGCGCTGAGTGACCTGGGCGTGTCGCTCCCCGCCTACTTCCTCCTCCGGGCCGCGGCCCATCCGTGCTGAGCGGCGTCGGCGGCCGCTGCCCAACCAAGGCCATTGCCACCGGCGGGGGTTCCCAGGGGCCCCGAGGGGTGGCCTGCATCCTGGGTGGGGCCCAGGCCCTCTCGTCTAGCCGCCACCTCAAGTGCTTCACGCGCGAGGTGAGCGCGGCCCTTCAGGCGCCCGAGCCCGCTAGCCGCCTCAAGTGGTCCGAGTTCCCAGTCTCCTTCGACGCCAGCGACTATCCCAGGTCTGCCAGGGCTGCGGGGGCTGTCCCTATGCTGTGCACTCCGACTATGGTGTGGCGGTCACCAAGACGCTCATCAACAGTAGCGCTGGCCTCAACGTGCTCTCTGTGGAGACTTTTGAGACGCTCCGGGCGCCAGGTGGGCGCCTGGCGCCCACCAGGCCCTTCTCGGGCGTCACCGGTGGATCGACAGCCCCCCTGGGCCAGGTGCGCCTTCCCGTCACCTTTGGCACCCGCAAGAACTACCGTACGGAGCTCATTGTCTTCGATGTGGCTCGCATCGGCCTGCCCTACAACGCCATCTTGGGCTACCCAGCGCTCTCCAAGTTCATGGCCGCAACACACCATGCCTACGGCCTCGTCAAGATGCCCGGCTGTAGCGGCACCCTCACAGTCCGTTGCGATGTAAAGGACACAGTGCGCACCCTCATGCGCACCCACAAGGTGGTGACCGCCACATCCCAGGCCGAGGAGGGCACCCCTGAGCTTGTCGAGCCGGCGCCCGCGAAGAAGAAGCTGCTGTTCTCCCAGGAGCGGGCCGAGACCAAGAGAGTGTCGTTGGATGGGAGCGGTGCGGGCCCCTTCCTCCCCATCGGCAACGGACTTTCCCCCGAACAAGAAGGCGCCCTCGTTGACTTCCTTCGGGCGAACGCTGATATGTTCGCTTGGACGGTCTCAGACATGCCCGGCATGCCAAAGGAGGTGATCGAGCACCACTTGGCGGTGTGCCCCAATGCACGCCCCGTCAAGCAGAAAGTGCGGCGCCAGGCACCCGAGAAGTAGGACTTCATCATTGGGGAGGTCGAGAAGTTCCAAGACGCCAGAATCATCCGCGAAGTGCTCCACCCGGAGTGGATCGCCAACCCCGTTGTCGTCGCCAAGCCGCACGGTGGGAAGCGCATGTGTGTCGACTTCACCAACCTCAACAAGGCCTGCCCCAAGGACCACTTCCCGCTACCCAGGATTGACCAGATAGTAGACTCCACTGCCGGGTGCAATCTGCTCTGCTTCCTGGATGCCTTCTCGGGCTATCATCAGATCAAGATGGCCAAGGAAGATGAGGAGAAAACTGCCTTCATCACCCCCTACGGAGTGTTCTGTTATGTGTGCATGCCCTTTGGCCTGAAGAGCACAGGGGACACCTTCCAGAGGCTGATGCGCATCTGCCTGGGCTACCAGACGGGGAGAAACGCGGAGGCATACATCGACGACATCGTCATCAAAACACACGAGGCGCGCACCCTCATCGAGGACCTGAGGGAAACCAAGGTCAACCTCAAGCTCAACCCCGCCAAGTGTGTCTTCGGTGTCCCTTCCGGCAAGCTCCTGGGTTTCCTGGTCTCCCATCGTGGCATCGAGGCCAACCCTGAGAAGATTAAGGCCATCGAGGAGATGCGGCCATCCCGCAACCTCAAGGAAATGCAGCGCCTGGTGGGGTGCATGGCCTGGCTCGATCGCTTCATATCCAAGTTCGGCGAACAGGCTCTGCCTTTCTTCAAGCTCATGAAGAGGTCTGGCCCCTTCAAGTGGACCCCTGAGGCCAATGCTGTCTTCGAGGACCTCAAAAGGTACCTCACGAGCCCTCCCGTCATGGTCGCCCCGAGCCCACGCGAGCGCCTGCTGTTATACTTGGCGGCCACTCCCCAAACGGCCAGTGCGACCGTTGTGGCAGAGCGGGAGGAGCGAGTCTACGTCAAGAAGAAGCCTGCCGAGCATGTGCCCGTGGGTGCCGCGAAGACTGTAGGAGATATGCCCTAGAGGCAATAATAAATGTTATTATTTATCCCCATGCTCATAATTATGTTTATGTTCCATGCTATAACTGCTATGGTTCTCGAGTCTGCAATAACCACGAGGCTCGGAGGAAGACTCATATGCACGTGTGGAATAATAAACGGTAAAATGTATTCCTAGTCTGGCCTCTAAGACTAGCTCAAGTGTTGCATGATGGTTCTGTTTTCCTGATCATGGGCATGACTATGCCAGCAACTTTGAGGGCACAATGTTAGGAGAACACTTGTGTTGAATCAACCCGATTGATGTTATGCTATGAGATACACTTGTCACAAGTTAATGGTTAATAACACAGAGAAAGTTAATATTTGCATAATTCCTTAGACCATGAGAGTGTCGAGTTTCTTCATGCTTGCTTCATGAACTTTGGGGTTTGTTAAACGTCATCCGTAAATGGGTGGCTATTACGGCGGCTTACGGGGTCATGGAAAAGTGTGTCAAGGGACTTGATAGCTCAAGATTGGGATTTGCTCCTCTGACGATGGAGAGATATCTCTGGGCCCTCTCGGTGTTATGGTATCCATCATCGTCTGGCCAGACACATTGTGATTTGATCACAGGGATGCCGAAACACGGGAACGAGAAAAGAGAACAAAACCGGCAACGAGGTAACTGGCATAGTGGACAAGTTGTTGATCCACAGGGATGCCGATAATTCTCACCTCGGGTTTTGTAACATATCGCGAAGCAACAGGAATAGCACACAGCAACTGGAGGTTCACTCGAATCTTCATTCGTGTGGGTATAGGGGTCAATATGGGTGTCCACGGATCCGATGTTGATCATTGATCGGAAAGTGTTCCGGGTCATGTCTATACTTCACAGAACCTATAGGGTCACACGCTTAAGGGTCATCTATCTGCTGAATACTAGATAGGGAGTCGAAGAGAATCACCGGAAAAGTTTCGGACGCAACGGAAACGTTCCGGAGAGGACACCGGAATAGTTCCGGTATAACTAAAAAGTTGTTTCGGGGTATACCATTAAGTCAAATTGGTTTCGGCACACGACTGGAAATTCTTGGAGGGTGCCAGAATTGTTCTGGTAACTTCTGGGATTTTTCCGGGACAAAAACCGGAAATGTTCCGGAGCTGCCGGAACCGGTTTGGTTGCTTTTCGCAGATGAAAATCACTAATCCGGAATTATTTCGGAACGAATCCAAAATCATTTTAGTGGGTACTGGAATTATTCTAAGACCCATAGAAATATTTTCGGATTTAACGGTCGCGGAAAATTGTCTCCATGAATATTGAAAGTGCTTTTTGGGTGACTTCTTGGAGAAGCCACCTTGAGGGCCTTTTGGCATTTTTCCCCTTGGCTTCTTGGAGAAGTCACCCTTGGGCTTAGCCTATAAATAGGGGTGGAGGGGGCTGCCTAAAGGATCGTCCTTTGCTCTCATACACATGCCATAGACTTGTCTGGCTTCTCTCTCCCTCCCAGCGAAATAGTTTCGTAGAGCCGAAAGGCTGTCTAGGTTCCGGTGGGAACTAGTTCTGGACGGCGAAGCCCTGCCGGATAGATGACACCGTATGTGGCAACTCTGTAGAGAGATCGTAGTTTCAGTCTTAGTTCGAGAGTGCCTCCCGAAGGGCTGTCCGAGTGACCGTCCAAGTTTCGAAGATCCTCCCGAAGGGCTGTCCGCGACACCGTCCGAGGGACTGTCTGACTGCCTCTCGGAGGGCTGTCCGAGGGGCAATCGAGGGAGTACATCCTCGTGGTTGGGAGGTTGTAAATCCTAGCTGCGGGGATCTGCACCACCGATCGTCATCGACTGTACTTCCGCTGCGCTATGGGTCGGTAACGAAAAGATCAAACCTTGTATGCTGTCTCCATAGTGGTCCTGGGCTAGTGCGTAGGTCGGAAATTTTTTGTTTTCTGCTGCGTTACCCTACAGAGACATCGCTGGAGCCCCTCATGGCCCTGCCGGCGCCTGCCGAGGGCCCCTCCGGAGGCCCCCGCGCCCCCTCAGGAGGCCTCTGGAGCTCAGCCTCTGGAAGCCCCCATGGTGCCGCCTCCGGAGGCCCCCGCGGCGCGGCAGCCTGAGCCCCTCGGTGAGCACGACTTGGATACCACGGTCACGCACCTCGTCGAGCACCCCGTCTACTTCGTCAGTACGGTGCTGCGAGACGCGCGTGAATGGTACCCCATGCAGCAGAAGCTCCTCCTGGCGCTGCTCATGGCCTCCAGGAAGCTATGCCACTACTTCCAGGGTCACCCAGTCAGAGTGATCTCCTCCTACCCACTGGAGCAAGTCCTGCAGAGCCCAAATGCCAGTGGCTGCATCGCCGAGTGGAACATCAAGCTGCAGCCTTTCGAGCTGGAGTTCCTCACCACCCGGACCATCAAGGGCGTGGCCTTGGCAGACTTCGCGGCGGAGTGGACGGACACGCGTCAGGATGAGCCGCAGGAGGAGTCATCCCTGCCCGAGGAGGCTACCTCCGGAGGCTGGAGCATGCACTTCGACGGGGCCTTCGCGTGCCAGGGCACGGGGGCTGGGGTGGTGCTCACTACACCCACAGGCGATAAGCTTCACTACGCAGTGCAGCTCTGCTTCGGGCGCACCGACAAGGTCTCCAACAACATCGCCAAGTATGAGGGACTCATCGCTGGGCTCAAGGCCGCCATCGCGCTTGGAGTCAGGTGCATCATCATCAAGGGTGACTCGCAGCTCCTCGTCAACTTCTCCAATAAGAAGTACAAGCCGAAGGATGAGCACATGGCGGCCTACCTGGAGGAGGTGCGCAAGCTCGAGAAGCGCTTCATGGGCATGGAGCTACAGCACGTCGCTCGCAGCGACAACAATGAGGCGGACGAAATCGCCAAGCGCGTTTCTCGCCACGAGCCCCAGAGCCCCGGTGTCTTCGAGGAGCGGCTCCTGAAGCCTTCAGCGGCGCCCCTGATGGCCAGCATCCCGGCGCCTCGCGAAGAGCTCCCTCCTGCACCACCTATGGGCGCACCAGACTGTGGACCAGCTTCAGGCGCTCGGCTGCTGCTGGCGCTTGAGCCACAGCCTAAAAGCTGGACTGCGGAGATCAAGGCCTATCTGGAGGGCGGCGCCCTCCTGAAGATCGACACGGAAGCGGAGAGTGTGGTCCGCCAGGCCGCGCTCTACCACTTGAGGGAGGGTGACCTGTACCGCCACCGCCCGAACGGAGTCGCGCTGCGGTGCATCTCCAAGGAGAAAGGGCATGAGCTGCTTGCCGACATCCATGGAGGCGACTGCGGCCACCATTCGTCCTCACGCACCCCCGTAGGTAAGGCATTCCGCAACGGTTTCTACTGGCCCACAGCGCTCGAAGATGCCGCGGAGCTGGTCCAGGCATGCGAGGCCTACCAATTCCACGCCAAGCAGATCCACCAGCCGACACAAGGGCTCCAGACCATTCCCCTCTCGTGGCCCTTCACGGTCTGGGGGCTGGATATCCTCGGGCCCTTCCCTCGGGCGACTGGCGGCTACCGCTACCTCTACGTCGCCATCGACATGTTCACCAAGTGGGCGGAGGTGGAGCCTGTCCGGACCATTCTGGCAGGATCAGTGGTCAAGTTCATCAAGGGCCTGGTGTGCCACTTTGGTGTCCCCAACCGCATCATCACGGACAACGCCACGCAATTCACCAGCGGCCAGTTCAAGACCTACTGCGCCAGCATCGGCACGCAGATCTGCTTCGCCTCCGTGGCACACCCTCGAAGCAACGGCCAGGCCGAGCGCGCCAATGCTGAGGTCCTCAAGGGCCTTAAGACTAGGAGCTTCAAGAAGCAGCTCGTGGCATGCGGCAAGGGCTGGCTGTAGGAGCTCCCTTCAGTGCTATGGTCCATCCGAACCACGGCGACCAAGCCCACCGGCGAGAGGCCTTTCTTCCTCGTCTACGGGGCAGAAGCGGTTCTCCCAGCCGAGGTCAAGCACCGGTCCCCGTGGGTCCTGGCTTCCAACGAGTCTCGTCAAGACGGCCTGCGGGAGGATGACCTACTTTTCCTCGAAGGGGCACGCCGCTAGGCCGCCCTTCGCGCGGCAAGGTACCAGCAGGCGTTGCGTCGCTATCACAGCCGCAACATACGCCCCCGCACCCTCGAGGCGGGCGACCTCGTCCTGCGCCGGATCCTCTCCAGAGAGGGACTCCACAAACTCTCACCCATGTGGGAGGGCCCTTTCAGGGTCACGCACATCTCCCGGCCCGGCGTGGCACGGCACGAAACAGAGGAGGGTGTTCCAGTACAAAACACGTGGAACATCCAACATCTTCGCAAGTTCTATCCATGACCCCACGGATACGAACGAAATGGAGCTGTACACACTCCAGAGCTCCCTCTACCGGCGCTGCCGTTGGCACGCGGGAGCTCCCTCCCACTCTCGTGGAAGCCCCATGCTCCGCGCTGGCGGATACCCCATGCTCCGTGCTGGCGGATGCCCCATGCTCTGTGCTGGCGGACGCCCCATGCTCCGTGTTGGTGGATGCCCCATGCTCTGCTGGCAGATGCCCCATGCTCCGCGCTGGCGGCCTACTTACTTGAGGGGCCTATGGCCGTCACATCCTCAGGCTGACCCGTGTCGAACACGGTAGCATGTATCTTTTCTGTTGTGTAATGAATCTATTTCATGCATCAGCAAAGTCTACCTCCTAATAACCGGTGTCCTTGCAGCTGAGTTTGCCTCGGGAAGCGCGCTCGCGATCTTCCCTCGTGTATCTCACGTGAGCGGGGGCTGGGCACGGTGCCTGTGCTCGGGTCAGTCCCAGCAGCGCTGCAAAACCCAAGTGACTGAGCTCTAGCTCGCGGGCCGGCTCCCGTGCACGTCACCTCACCAGGTCCTTGGTGCTCTTACCTCCTCGCATAAAACCCGCAGGCGGCCTCGCGAGCGCGCCCCATTACATTACTTGCAAAAACTTCACAATTCCCCTGGTGCAGGATCTCAGGGGCCTCAGGAGCCCCCCTTGGGAGGCTTCGCGGCTGGTGCCCTGCGGGCAGAAGGCTTCATGAGGGACCGGGCCTCGCGCTTCGCGTCCTGCGAAGGGATCGC
The DNA here is from genome assembly GCA_039707655.1 of Elymus sibiricus. NCBI lineage: Eukaryota > Viridiplantae > Streptophyta > Magnoliopsida > Poales > Poaceae > Elymus > Elymus sibiricus. The sequence goes on from CM077672.1 coordinate 281,502,267, forward strand.
TCCAAGCCGCGTGCCTCCAAAAGAGCTAAGTCTAAGCACCCCTTGGGTTTTTCCCTCTCGTTTCTCTCCCGTGGCTTCCTGATTTACTTGGCACGAGCCGCCTGTGCGTCAAGGGGGGGACCCTGAGCATCGCATCTCGGGGGCTCCTACCAGCCCTAAGAGCCCTACACCCTCTGGCCTTGCCGAGCACACGCTCTAGACATACCAGCGACGGTGTAGCCTGCCTCAGGGGCTGGGTCCCAACGACACAGGGCACGAGGGCAATGTAAAAGGGAAATAAAGGCCTCGGGAGGAAAACGAAAGCACGCGGATCATTAAACACTTGACAACAAAAGTGCCGTACAAATGTTTCACACCCCTGGGGGGCTACATCAATCTAGTGCAGAAAATAAAAAGGAAGAAGCCTAGGCTGGGCGTCGCCGTCCTCAAGGCTCAGCACGGGTGTCGCGCGCGCCTAGTCAGAGTCTTCCTCCTTGCTCTTGACACAGAGAGGGCTGTCGTCGCTTCCACCCCCGTCGGAGGAGGCGCCGCCATCGTCGTTGTCGTCCTCGCTGGAGAAGCCGCTGTAGCTGCCATCCTCGCTCTCTGCGCAGCACTCCAGGCGGTAGCCGGAAACCCCGAAGATCTTCAGCAAGAGGGTGGCGGCTCCGTAATACTTGAAGTGGAGGAGGTGCCCCCACTTCAGGCCGCGGGCAAGGGCAAAGGACTTCCACCCCTGCTTTAAGAACCTGAAGCCGGAAGGGGTGAACTCCGCCGCCACCCAAGAGGGGCCGTTGCAGCAGCCGTCCGCCTGCAGCCACAGGCCTAGGGGTGCGTGCTCCTCCATCGCCCTCGCGAAGGGGTCCGGGAGGCGAAGCCAGGTGCAGGGCGAGCGGTGCATGTCCACGACGAACTCGTGGGCTGCCTCCGCCGAGTGGCTCCCCGTCGGAGGAGGAAGAGCGGCTGAACCGCCGCGGCCGCCTCATCCACGGCCGCCGCGCCCTCCGCGCCCGCGAGCAGTACCCCTCCCACGACCACGGGTCACCGCCATTCTGTGGGTACTGGGGCCCACCTCCGCGGTGGCGACCGTGGAGCGCGGCCGGCCCCGGAGAGGAACCCTCGTCGTAGCCGAACCATGGGCCCGGCCTCTACCCCTCACCGTCGCCGTCTTCGGCGGCTCTACCACCTCCGCCGTCCTCTTCCCTTTTTCGGCCACGGAAAGCTTCCTTTTGGGGGCCATGGCCATGACGGCGGCAGGCGGAGAGAGTGGAAGTTGGAAGAGACGGGGGGAGCCGAGGAGTTGGTCGCAAGGCAGGCTGGGGGTGGGGCGAGGAAGCAATGAAATGCCCGTGCTCTGCGCGGGCAGGCTTTATCGCCGAGACGGCGGTTATCGAGGCATCGCAGGAAGTGGAGGCGTTGCGCCCGCGAAGGCCACCACGCGTCACCCCTGGGCCCGGTGGCTCTATGGGCCCGCAGCGCTTCGCCCCCAACGGGCGGGACGCGCGCGCGCCGCGGGCCCGGGGGCTACTGTCGGCCCAGTGGGAACCGGGGTACCACGACCCGTCTACCTCTGGCCTAGGAGGCGGCGCTCGGGCCGGCCCAGGCAAGGTGGCCCTGGCATCGTCGCCCAGGAGGGGTCGCCTCACGAGGGGCTAGCCTCCCGAGGCCCTCACCGCCAGGCCTACCCCTGGTGAGGCCGGCAAGCCCCAGATCGCCTCGTGAGGGGATCCCATAGGAATCCGCTTTGCGGGGCATGGCGCACTGCGCCAGCCACGGGGCGGTTGGCCCGTCACGTGGGTGACGCCCTGATGTCAGGGCGGGGACAGCAGGATACAACTCAGACATGTTTCCGTTCTGATGATAAGGGAGCAGCGGCATCTGCCTCCCCCCAAAAAAGCAATCCCCAAGACATTTCCTCTTTGGTGATAGAAGATCAGGACGGGTCAGCGCGCCAGGACAGAGGTCATCGCCAAGCCCACCTGCGCATCACAGGGAGCTACTTTAACAGGCGGAGACCGCCTTTAGTCAGGATAAGCCTGCGCCCCTGTCCCCCTTTGAATTGCCGCCCTGTGGCCACCCTTTCTCGCTCGTATTTTCGGGGAAGAGGACCAAGGCACTACAAAAGGGACAGGGCCGCCTCCATGTAAGGAGATCGATTGATTCTCCCCCACACCTCTTGTATCTGGAGCACGAGCTCTCCACCATAGAGCAATCCAACACAGGCAGGAGTAGGGTATTACACCGCACGGTGGCCCGAACCTGGGTAGCTCGCGCGTCCCCTTCATCTCCGGTGAGAGCCGGCAAGCCCGTCGTGTTCCCGCCGTAGTTTCCATCGTGTCGTAGGTTGCCAAGCAAAGTCCCCCAGAGTTCAAATCCTAAGTTCTTGGAGAAGTTTGTTGGACGCAGATCCTAGACTCCGACAAGTATAACTTCAAAACTTTCAACACATAGAGAGGAAACTTGATATTATTGCAATACGTACAATCATATGTTCCTCTCTCATAATAATTTTTAGTAGCATCATGAATGAATTCCACAATATAACTATCACATAAAGCATTCTTTTCATGATCCACAAGCATAGACTTTTTACTAGTCTCCACATAAGCAAATTTCTTCTCATCAATAATAGCAGGAGTATCATATGAAACTCGAATACTATAAATTGTTTTCACATTAAAAGAGTAATATTCAGAAAAAGGGTGATCATAATTGTGATAAGTTTTATAAGAATAATTATCACTACTTTTTATACCATAAGTATCATCATAAGTAGCCACTTTGTTCTCATCATAATCAATAGAAACCTCTTCCAAAGTAGTGGATTCAACATTAAATAAAGTAATGACCTCTCCAAATCCACTTTTGTCATTATAATAAGATTCAACACCCTCCAAAACAGTGGGATAATCATTACCTAAAGTTGACACTCCTCCAAACCCACTTTCATAATTATTGCAATCACCATAAATAGAAGGCATGCTATCATCATAATAATTTTGATCATTGAAAGTAGGGGGACTAAAAAGATCATCTTCATTAAGCATAGCATCCCCAAGCTTAGGATAAACATTATTTGCAGCAAATAAATTCTCAAACATGTCATTCTCATCAAACATAGCATCCCCAAGCTCGTGGCTTTGCATATCATTGGCATAATCACTCTTATCATTAATAGTACGAATAGCTCCACTAGTATAACAATCATAATTTTCTAACTTGGTGGCAAAAAGATTTTAAAAATTATAAGAAGTGTCACTATATTCCCAATCATAATCATCATAACAAGTAATAGGCACAACAAAATCATCATCAAGTGTATCTTCTTCCACAATTATTTTTGATTCATTCTCATGAGGCACAACCATAATGGGGGCAACATTACTTGGGAGAGATACCTTTTTACGTCTACCTTTCCTTCTTTTCTTCTTCTTCTTCTTCACCACATTGTGTGTGGGTTTAATTAATTCTTCCAAGCTTCTTATTATAGAGATCGGTTGGATAGGAGCTCCTCCTCGTCACCTATTTCATCGCGAGAGAAAATAGGGGGGAAAGGGGGAATATTTACCCTTCCATTAGTATTCCTTTTATATTCTATTCGTTTTCCTGTCTTTCTAAAGTTGGCTATGCTACTTGTCAGCTGTGTTGAGATTTTCCTCGAAGAGGAGGGGAGATGCAGTACAGTAGAGATAAGTATTTCCCTCAGTGAGAACCAAGGTTTATCGAACCAATAGGAGAATCACGCAAACCCTCATGAATAGCACCTGCACACACAAAAGCAAATACTTGCACCCAACGCGGGCAAGAGGGTTGTCAATCCCCTTGAACTCGTTAATTGCAAGGATTAACTCTTGTATAGGCAAAAGTATAAATTGCAAAATAAAAGAAAAGTAAATAAATTGCAGCAAAGGTTTTTAGGTTTTCTTTTTATATTTAAGATAGACCCGGGGGCCATACTTTTCACTAGAGGATTCTCTCTCGAATGCATAGCATACGGTGGGTAAACAAATTACTATTGGGCAATTGATAGAAAAGCGCATAGTTATGACGTTATTCACGGCAATGATCATGTATATAGGCATCACTTCTGAGACAACTTGACCGACTCCTGCCTGCATCTACTACTATTACTTCACCAATCGACCGCTATCTAGCATGCATCTATGGTATTAAGTTCATGACAAACAGAGTAACGCCTTAAGCAAGATGACATGATGTAGACAATGTAAACCCAATCAATATGAATAAACCCCATCATTTTATCCTTAATGGCAATAATACAAATAAATGTCTTGTCCCCTACTGTCACTGGGATATAGAGCACCGCAAGATTGAACCCATTACAAAGCACCTCTCCCACTGAAGATAAGTCAATCTAGTTGGCCAAACCAAATGGATAGATCGGAGAGAAATACAAAGCTATAACAATCATGCATACTAAAGTTCAGAAAAGACTCAATTACTTTCAATGAATAATCTGATCATAAACCCACAATTCATCGGATCCCAACAAACACACCGCGAAAGAAGATTACATCGGATAGAACTCCAAGAAGATCGAGGAGAACATGGTATTGAAGATAAAAGAAAGAGAAGAATGCATCTAGCTACTAGCTATGGACCCGTAGGTCTGTGGTGAACTATTCACACATCATCGAAAGGGCAGCAAGGTTGATGTAGAAGCCCTCCGTGATCGATTCCCCCTCCGGCAGATTACTGGAAAAGGCCTGCAGGTGGGATCATGGAAGAACAGAAGCTTGCGGTGGTGGAAAAGTTATATCATCTTGCGTTCTATTGGTTTGGGAATATTTTGGAATTTATAGGCTTGGAATTAAGTCAAACGGAGCTACGTGGGACCCACAAGCTCAGGGGGCGCGCCCCTCGAGCTTGTGGCTCTCTCGTACCTCTTCTGGCCACCTCCCGAAGCTTCTCGGGTCCCTTCTGGTCCAGAAAAAAATTAATCTAAAGATTTTTTCTGTTTGACTTTATTTGATATTGATTTTCTGAAAAGCCAAAAACAGGCAAAAAACAAGAACTGGCACTGGGCACTGGGTTAATAGGTTAGTCCCAAAAAATGATATAAAATAACATATAATTGCATATAAAGCATCCAAGATTGATAATACAATAGGATGAAAAAATCAAAAATTATAGATACATTGGAGACGTATCAGCATCCGCAAGCTTGATTCCAGCTCGTACTCGAGTATGTAAATGATAAAAACAGAATTTTTGATGTTGAATGCTACCTAACATGTCTATCATTTAATCTCTTAACGATATAAATATTGAGAAACGATGAATTAACAATATCAACATAATAATATCCATGAATATAAGAAGGATAATCATTAAACTTTCAAAATATATGATCCTTAACGAATGTTATCCCCACTCATTTTATCATGTTAGCATGGCATGACTCCGCCTTCACCGCATAAATATAAATCATGAGCACCCCAGTGTTAAACCAGACAATTGGATCGTACTTCAAACGCGCTTCAGCATTTTCAACTTCACACAATAGATGAGCAGGAGCCATGGATATAGCACTATAGGTGGAATAGAATGTGGTGGTAGGGATCAATAGGAGAAGTCAAAAAGGAAGAAAGTCTCGCATCAACTCGGCGGATCAACGGACTATGGAGATGTCCATCAATCGATATCAATGCGAGGAGTAGGGATCGCCATGCAACGGATGCACTAAGAGCTATAAGTGTATGAAAGCTCAACTAAAACTAAGTGGGTGTGCATCCAACTTGCTTGCTCATGAAGACCTCGGGAATTTGAGGAAGCCCGTCATCGGAATATACAAGCCAAGTTCTATAACGAAAAATTCCCACTAGTATATGAAAGTGACAAAATAGGAGACTCTCTATATGAAGAACATGGTGCTACTCTGAAGCACAAGTGTGGAAAAGGATAGTAACATTGCCCCTTCTCTCTTTATCTCTCATTTTATTATTATTATTTTTCCTTTTCTTTGTGGGGCTCTTTTTGGCCTCACTTTTTTTCGTCCGGAGTCTCATCCCGACTTGTGGGGGAATCATAGTCTCCATCATCCTTTCCTCACTGGGACAATGTTCTATAATGATGATCATCACACTTTTATTTAATTACAACTCGATATTACAACTCGATAAAAACTATACAGAATGACTCTATATGAATGCCTCTGGCAGTGTACTAGGATGTGCAATGATCTAGCGTAACATGTATGATAATGATGAACGGTGGTTGTGCCACAAATATCATGTCAGCTCTATATGATAATGCAAAGCAATATTAAAATGAACACAAGTCATATGACGGAACGATGGAAGTTTCATGGCAATATATCTCAGAAAGACTATGGAAATGCCATAATAGGTAGGTATGTTGGCTGTTTTGAGGAAGATATAAGGAGGCTTATGTGTGATAGAGCGTATCATATCACGGGGTTTGGATGCACCGACGAAGTTTTCACCAACTCTGGAGATGAGATCGGGCAATGCACGGTACTGAAGAGGCTAGCAAATTGCAGAAGGGTGAGAGTGCGTATAATCCATGGACTCACATTAGTCATAAAGAACTCACATACTTATTGCGAAGCCTATTAGCCCTCGAAGCAAAGTACTACTCGCATGCCCATAGGGAGGAGGTTGGTAGGAGTTAACCATCGCGCACCCCCGATTATAACAGCACTCAAGGATTTCATTTCAGACATAAAAATGCTCAAACCTCCCCACCATGCCATGACCAACACTAAGATGAGAAGTTAATAACAATCTTTAATACCGATATTTGTACTAACCAATGATCATGAACCAATATCCTTTCATATTACGACATCAATATCATTAAACCATATGTTTCATATTTAGTGATCTACATGAATTTTTTTATTATATCCCCTTGAATACCTATCCTTTTTGGACTAGTCTTATAACACGTGAAAATTGCCATTACTATTTATTAGACTCTCAAAAATATTTAAGTGAAGCATGAGAGTGCAATTATTTCTACAAAATATAACCACCGTCGTGCTCTAAAAGATATAAGTGAAGCACTAGAGCAACTGCCTAGCTCAAAAAATATAAGTGAAGCACAAAGAGTATTGTAACAAATCACGATAAATGTGTGTCCCTCTTAAATAGGTTTGTCCACCAAACATTGATTGTGGCAAACTAAAAAGAAAACAAAGAAAAGAAAACTATGGCACAAGACGCTCCAAGTAAAACTCATTTCATGTGATTAATAAAAAATATAGCTCCAAGTAAGTTACCGATAGATTGTAGACGAAAGAGGGGATGCCATCTGGGGCATCCCCAAGCTTGGACGCTTGACTCTTCCTTGAATATTACCTTGGGGTGCCTTGGGCATCCCCAAGCTTAGGGTCTTGATGTTCCTTATTCCTTCATCCATCGCAATCTCACCCAAAACTTGAAAACTTCAGCAGACAAAACTCAACAGAAACTTCGTGAGATCCGTTAGTATAATAAATCAATCATCCACTTTAGGTAATGTTATAAACTCATTCATAATTGTTCTTGCATAATAACTACTGTATTCTAACTCTTCCATGACTTATACCCCCCGATATAATCCATAGTTTCATTAAAACAAGCACACTATGCAATAAAAACAAAATCTATCTAAAATAGAACAGTACATAATGACAGAATATTATCTATACTTCTGTAACTTCAAAAGTTCTGAAAAATTTGGGAAACGTAAAAAATTTGTAGCCCAATACTGTGTAAAAATTTCAGATTTGTCTGACGTTCCAGTAAAAAATGTAAAATCAAATACTGGGCACAAAACTTTTTGTTTTCAAACAACATCAATTATACTATCATTCAAATCATCCCAAAGGCATTACTTGGCACAAACACTAATTAAAAGACAAAAACACAATTATAACAGTAGCTAAAATTGGGTAAACACACAAAATAGAAAGTAAAAGCAAAAATTTAAGATAACTATTGGGTTGCCTCCCAACAAGCTCTTTCTTTATAGCCATTAAGATAGGCTTGAGATATTATTGATGCTCACATGAAAGATAGCGATTGAAACACAAAGAGAGCATCATGTAGCATGCGAGGAACACATTTAAGTCTAACATACGCAAATAGGAAGAATGAAGCATTGAAAATTCAAGCATCAAGAGAGGTAATTGAATAACATGAAGATTCTATAACCATATTGTCCTCTCTCATAATATTTACATGTAGGATCATAATCAAATTCAACAATATAGCTATCATATAAAATACTATCTTCATGATCCACATGCATAAAAGTTTTATAATCTTCCAAGATAGTGGGATTAACATCAACTAAAGTCATGACCTCTCCAAACCCACATTTATCAAAAATTTCATAAGATTGAACACCAAATATATGGGATTCTTTTTACCTAAAGTTGACACTCTTCCAAACCCACTTTCAATATTATTGCAAACATTATTAATAACATATTTATCATGAGTCTTAAAGAAATTTTCAAGATCATAAGAAGCATTATCACCCCAATCATGATAAATGCAATAAGTAGTGGGCATAACAAAATTATCATCCCCAAGCTTGTAGCTTTGCTTAGCATTAGCACAATTGACATTAATAGAATTTATAATAACAATATTGCAATCATGCTTTTCATTCAAGGAGCTATCATGAATCACTTTATAAATTTCGTCTTTTAACATTTAATCATAATTTTTCGATTCATGATTTTCAAGCAAAACTTCATAAAGATAATCAAGTGCACTCAACTCACTAGCAATTGGTTCATCATAACTGGATTGTTTGAAAAGATTAGCAAGTGGATGAGGATCCATGTCAATAGTTTTTAGCAAGCGAAGATGCAAGCAAATAGAAGGCACATGGCAGCACACGCAAACATAGCACACAAAATATTTTTGGTATTTTCGATTTTTAGAGAAGTGGGGGAGGTGAAAAAGAGAGGCAAATAAGAAGGAAAATAAAAAGTAGAGCAAGTAGATGATAGTTTGAGTGAAGGTACTTGATAGGTTTTGATGATGTCTCCCCGGCAATGGCGCCAGAAATTCTTCCTGCTACTTGTGAGCTACGTTGGGATTTCCCCCGAAGAGGAGGGGAGATGCAGTACAACAGAGATAAGTATTTTCCTCAGTGAGAACCAAGGTTTATCGAACCAATAGGAGAATCACGCAAACCCTTGTGAACAACACTTCACGCACAAAAGCAAATATTTGCACCCAACGCGGGCAAGAGGGTTGTCAATCACCTTGAACTCGTTAATTGCAACGATTACATCTTGTCTAGGCAAAAGTATAAATTGCAAAATAAAAGAAAAGTAAATAAATTTCAGCAAAGGGTTTTAGGTTTTGTTTTTATATTTAAGATAGACCCAGGGGCCATAGTTTTCACTAGAGGTTTCTCTCTCGAACGCATAGCATACACTGGGTAAACAAATTACTATTGGGCAATTGATAGAAAAGCGCATAGTTATGACGTTATTCACAGCAATGATCATGTATATTGGCATCACGTCTGAGACAAGTAGACCGACTCCTGCCTGCATCTACTACTATTACTCCACCAATTGACCGCTATCCAGCATGCATCTATGGTATTAAGTTCATGAAAAACAGAGTAACGCCTTACGCAAGATGACATGATGTAGACAAAGTAAACCCAATCAATATGAATAAACCCCATCATTTTATCCTTAATGGCAATGATACAAATAGGTGTCTTGTCCCCTACTGTCACTGGGATATAGAGCACCGTAAGATTGAAACCATTACAAAGCACCTCTCCCACTGAAGATTAATCAATCTAGTTGGCCAAACCAAACGGATAGATCGGAGATAAATATAAAGCTATAACAATCATGCATAATAAAGTTCAGAAAAGACTCAACTACTTTCAATGAATAATCTGATCATAAACCCACAATTCATCGGATCCCAACAAACACACCGCAAAAGAAGATTACATCGGATAGAACTCCAAGAAGATCGAGGAGAACATGGTATTGAAGATCAAAGAGAGAGAAGACATCTAGCTACTAGCTATGGACCCGTAGGTCTGTGGTGAACTACTCACACATCATCGGAAGGGTAGCAAGGTTGATGTAGAAGCCCTCCTTGATCGATTCCCCCTCCGGCAGATTACCGGAAAAGGCCATCAGATGGGATCACGGAAGAACAGAAGCTTGCGGCGGCAAAAAAGTTATATCATCTCACGTTCCGTTGGTTTGGGAATATTTGGGAATTTATAGGCTTGGAATTTGGTCAAACGGAGCTGCGTGGGGCCCACAAGCTCAGGGGGCGCGCCTACCCCCCTAGGGCGCGCCCCTCGAGCTTGTGGCCGTCTCGTACCTCTTCTGGCCACCTCTCAAAGTTTCTAGGGTCCCTTCTGGTCCAGAAAAAATTAATTGAAAGATTTTTTTCCGTTTGGACCTTATTTGAGATTGATTTTCTGAAAAGCAAAAAAACAGGAAAAAAACAGGAACTGGCACTGGGCACTGCGTTAATAGGTTATTCCCAAAAATTATATAAAATAGCATATAATTGCATATAAAGCATCCAAGATTGATAATATAATAGCATGAAACAATCAAAAATTATAGATACGTTGGAGACGTATCAGGCTATATAAGCATTCTCATTGCAATTTACCACACAAAACATATAGATTTCCTGTAGATTAATTTCAGTGTCCTCTGTGACAAGGAATGCTTCAAACCAACTATTTTTATGCGAAAATTCTTCACACCGCAAAAATATACAAAGCTCATTATAAAGTTCAAGGGTGATCAATTTATTGCAATATTTGGCCATGATTCGATCATGAAAAAGCATGCATTGGAAATTTAGATGACCAACTTTATTGTAAAGTTCACAAGTAATGGGATAAAGAGAACATAATCTTTTAGCAAAATCATCTATCACCTTAAGCCACTAGTTGGTTTTATCATGTTTATAATTCTTACAAAATCTATCATCCCTAAATGGCATGTCTTCACAAAGCTTATGCACTCCACAAAAATTGACATGCTTATAAGAAACCTTTTCAGAAATTTCATCATGATTAATGCAATCATCATTAGCACTATGGATATTCATAGCAGACATACTAACAACATTGCAATCATGTTCATCATTCAAAGGACTCACATTAAAAATTTTATTAAACTCTTCTTCTACAATCTTAGCACAATTTTCCGATCCATCATTTTCAAGAAAGACTTTATAAAGATGAAGTATTTGAGGCAATCTCAATTCCATTTTTTTGTAGTTTTATTTTATGAACCAAACTATTGATAAAACAAGAAACTAAAAGATTCAATTGCAAGATCTAAAGATATACCTTCAAGCACTCACCTCCCCGGCAACGGCACCAGAAAAGAGCTTGATGTCTACCACTGGTGCAACGATGTGCTATACAAACGGTTTTTACCCCCTTTCCACGATAGAGTTTTAAACCATCGTCTTGCCTGTGTGTGCGATAGGGGGGTCCAACCCACACAACCTAGAAACCGTCGGCGATAGGTCCTCCGGTCACACACGCGGGGCAAAAAGAGCTCGTGTGCGATCGGACAAGCCGTGGGAGATCATCTTGACATCCCACACAGTAATTATGGAACAAACGTTTATGTGGCATACCACATCATGAACAGTTTTCTATACAGCCTCATCTGTGATAGGTGTAACGATCACAGACGCTCTGCCTCAGTTAACTATTTGCGTTGTTCAAGTATATCACACATGATTCGATGATGAAAACTGTGTGACATTGGGGTATCCATCACACAAGCTTTTACTGCTAGAAAAATTTGTAAAATCCATGACCCATTTAGCAGGTTTATTAGTTTACGATTAATACCTCCTGCATTAAGCAAATTCCAATTTCATATCGAACAGCTGTTTACTACTCTCATATCAGGCACACAGATATATTTTAACATCGTTGTACTATAGCTATGAGAATACAGCACAGTACATCACATAGCTAGTTCACCTTCATAAGCACAAAGTATGTTAAGCACAATATTAGAATAATATATTCATTTCCTAATCGAATGATGCATGATCAGCCAAATTCGTCTTCTGCACCTCTGCTTTCAGTTCAGTAAGAACCTGTTTTGCACTGACCAACTGGGAAAGTGCCTCCTCCTTCACAAACACCATCTTAGCAAAGTCTAATTTAAAAAATCTAAGCTCATTCTCCATATTCCTCTTTTTTTCCTGTATCTTGAAATATTCTTCAGCGTTGACAACATTTTCTCTAAGCCTATCTCTATTCTCTTCCTCATACATGCTCCAGAGCTTTGCTAGGCACATCTTCAAAGATGGTGGCCACTCTTGATCAACCCACTCCAGGTAAGAAGACTTCCGTTCATCCTATAATATTTAAAACTAAATCAGTTACAATTGTAGGGAAAATGGGTTTCTAGCAACATAGAAAATCACCACATACAAGTTTTGAAAAACTGAAGAAACACGTTAATTATGACATATCTTCTCAAAAAGATCAATGTGAAAATGAATTAATTGCTACTGAGACAACAACCAAATCCAGGGACATCAGAAGCTATAATTAACTGCAATAACGCTACAAGTTCTTAGTCATGTACTATAAAAACAAATTTACCATTTTATGAGGAAGCTAAATATAACTACAACAGCACATCAACAGTGTTTCAATGACATCAAATTAATACTAACAGGTATGTACATGCACAAATTTAATAACATAGAACTAATAGCACTAAGGCCCTCCACTATGTAGGCCAAAACTAGTGTCAAATCAACTATTGCTACATTTGGCACTGGTGCCCTGCATTGCCGAGTCGATGCCAGAGGAAAAATTCAGGGAACCGAAGCACCTATAGTTGCTTCGATGCCAAGTTCCTTCGTGCCATAAAGTATTAGTATTTTACTGCTTGGCTGCTCGGATGTGTGGAGCAAAGTTGGGTGCACAAACTGCTGAAGTGGTGCCAAATAATTTTCTCAGGGCACCACTCATGAGATGAAAACATTTGTAGATACTAGGTAGAAACTGTGACAGTGTCTTAATCACATCCAAATTAACATAGCACAATGACAGTGTCTGAATGACATCTAACAAATGATTTGTAACAACGAAAGTGGGGCTAACCTTCTTTGCACATGCCAGAAACTTCCTCCCACTGTCCACAGATTCAAAAGCCACTAACTTCATGCATGGAGATTGATGGTGACAATGAGCAGGTAGATCTTTAGCTACCCCACTCCATTCCTTGCAAGTGATGGTCATAGGGAGCTACAAGAGGAACAAATGGCTCACATCGGCTGCCGGGTTAAAATCCTTTATTACAAATCAGAACCCTATGCCTAGGCGGGCGAGAGATAGGAGAGAGGCATACCCGGCCGGTGACATAGTCATCGTCGGAGGAGGAACCGCTGGAGAGGTCATTGAAGAAGACCATGGCATCCGCGGCGGTCGGATGCGAGACAGCGAGAGCGAGTAAGCAAGCAAGGAAGCGGCTATAGCTTACGAAGGAAGGAAGGAGTAAACAAGGGAAATCTGGCTCGTGGTCGGGGAGAAAAGGGGGTGGGGAGAGGGGAAGAGTTAGATATTTCGGCGGTAGGCAAAAAAATTCAAAAGTTGGAGGGAAACTTGACGCGCAGTGTCATTGGACACCATTCACTTTGAACGAATGTGTGCATCGCAAATGATTCTTCTGCTTTACGCACATGCGATGAGTTTGAGCACTCAAATTTAGGTCAAAATTTCCCTGGGTACAGTGCTCATCCACATCATTGCATAATTTAACATCACTTGCTAATTTGGGTACACAAATGAGCCTACAACACATAGACCACACTTACTGAATCGAGCAATTTTAGTAATTAAACAGAGCCAGTTGACCTAAACATTGCTCTAACAAAAGACCAGTGTTATAAACAAAGCTTAAGTACGCATAATTTAAACAAAGCCGCCGATGCACCGCCCTATGCCTCGCTGGTGTAAGATGAGATGTCGATGAATTATCCTGGCGACATGCTGCCGCTAGTAGACTCCGCGTCCCCCAGGCTGTAGTTAACCGCGTCATCGTTCTCGTCCTCATCCTCGGCACCGCCCTCAAGGTTGTAGTACTCATAGTAGTGGCGGCGCCAGAGCTCGCGTTGGTACTCCACCGCCGATTCCTCGATGGACAGGCGCCTCTCTACCTCATCCTTAGCCATGTGCAACTCCTCATCCCGGCGCTCCTCAATCTTCGCCGCCTCCTGCATCTCCAGCTCCTGCTCGGCGATCTCATGAAGAAGCAGGGGCTCCAAGGCATCCACCGCCTTTTTGGATGTGGGGTGCATGCTGGATTCCGAGGAGGCCTGGAATATCTTGGCGTGGGCGTCTTCGATCTGGGTGTGGATGGCCTCGACCCAGGCCAGGGCAACCTTCGCGGCATGGACGGTTGCTCGAGCACTCTCGGCGTTTACAGCCACCATCGCCGCAGCTGCTGTAGCCGTCTCGACTGCTGCAGCTGCCCTATTAACATGCACTAATGCAATGGACATGTTAAATTTTGGAAATTTTCAGGGCTCATTTGACCTTTTTAAGACATTAAGTGAGTTTCTAGCCATATAATGGCCGTAATTCAAATTTGAACTGCATGTACATGCAATAGCAAACCATCATGTGTTAGAAAATCATATTTGTGTACTTGTGTGTGAGTTAATGCCATGTGCAGTAAATTAGAAGGAATTTTCAAACATATTGGTTTCACGGCTTGGACACAAACATTGAGAACCATGGCTTTTAAATTCCAAAAAATTCAAAAATGATCAGAAATACATGAAACCTTGCTTGATGTCAAGAAATGGCACCAAGATCCTGTGGTAAAAGAATTGGCCATTTTGACGAATGTTTTGGCACACCTCTCACAAATCGGAGCATCTCACGAGAAGACACGTGGTTCTGAGAGGGAACAATGCATGTTTGATAACGAACCGGCGCTCGCTTCCTCGTATGGCCCTGAATTTTTTTCCTACCATTAACATGCACTAATGCAATGGTCATGTTAAATTTTGGAAATTTTTAGTGTTCATTTGACCTTTTTAAGACATTAAGTTAGTTTCTAGCCATATAATGGTCGTAATTCAAATTTGAACTACATGTTCATGCAATAGCAAACCATCATGGGTTGGAAAGACATATTTGTTTCCTTGTGTGCAAGTCAATGCCCTGTACAGTAAATTGGAAGTAATTTTCAAACATATTGGTGTCATGGCTTGGACACAAACATTGAGAACAATGGCTTTTAAAATCCAAGAAATTCTAAAATGATCAGAAATACATGAAACCTTGCTTGATGTCATGAAATGGTACCAAGATGGGCATGTTTGTGGAAAGTTTTGGCACACATCTCTCACAAATCGGAGCATCTCACGAGAAGACTCGTGGTTCCGAGAGCGAAGAATATGCATGTTTGATGACTAACCGACAGTCGCTTCCTCTTATGGCTTGGCAGTTTTTCTACCGTTAACATGCATGAATAAAACTTTCATGTTTAAATTTGCAAATTTTCAGGGGTTATTTGACATTTTTAAGACATTAAGTGAGTTTGTAACCATTTAATGGCCATAATTCAAATTTGAACTACATGTACATGCAACAGCATATCATCATGGGTTGGAAAAATCATTTATGTATTACATTTTACAATAGTATCATGGTAACACGAAATAATCATTCATGCAAGACATTTGGAAAGAAAATGTAAATATCTGGCAAGACAACTGGGCCCTACATGATTGGCACTCTGTTTCGCGCCCCGAGGTTTGGAAGGTGAGTGACGCGGGTTATTAATCAGATGCAGTTCAGTCATGGAAACCATCAGCGATTTACTTCACACACGGCTTTTGCTCCGGGAATCGTGTGTAATTCAAGCTATAGCACTCGTAAATTCTGGCGATCGGCGCGTGTACTGCTCCCGTCGATCTAGATTCCGGCCGCCAATAAATACTACCCCGCCCACATCGTCCCGCCTACATTCTCATCTACATTCTCTCCTCGCTCGCCCCCCTCTCTCTCTCTCTCACAAAACTCTGCCATGGTGCCACCGATCTGCACATGTGCCGAGGAGGAAGTGCCGCCCCGTGAGGATGTCTAGGTGCAGAGCAGTGATGAGGAGGACCCCTATGCGCCACCAGACGAAGTTGCGCTAGAGCCCCCAACTTTGGAGTGGTTTTGGGGCCAGTACAATCTTTGTCTGTGGAAGGCGCTGCCGCTGGCTGAGAAAGCCAGGCAAGAGGCGTTCAGAAGGAGATGGCGGAGGAGGAAGCTAGGAACCAGGTAGCCTGTGAAGCCTGTGAGGCTGCCTGGGAAAAGGAGGTGTTGTAGCTTTGGCGGTGGGCGCGTCGACATGCGGAGGAGGTGTACGAAGACGGCCGGTACTTCGCCAAGAAGGCCAAAGCAGCTAGGTGCCTCATTGCTGCGTGAAGTTGGGCCAATAAGCTCCAGCGTTCTACCGATGAGGAGCTCCGGTAGGCGCCCACCAAAATGGCAAGAACGTTCGCGCGTGTCTGCCAGCAAGAGGTAGATCGGCACATCGAGCGCTGCGAGGCGGAGGAGGCGGAGAACTCCGTCTGTGTTGGGAAGCTGTCGCGCACTGGGGAGCTGCTGGCGAGGGGCCGCCGAAATACTGGCGCCCTAAGGAGGGATTATTAGTTGGGAGTTTTAGTATTGTTCGTTTTCAATTTTATGCATTGTACGTAGTAGTTAAGTATCATCATGTATATGTTATGGATTTTGTATTTCTGTCTGTTTTCGTACTAATTTCTATATAGCTGCTACCATCCAGATGTACAGAATGGAAGGCATAGACACATTGAAACAGAACAATATATAAGAACAAAAAAAGAGTACACAGATTGAAATAGAGCAATAAACAGAGCAATATTATGATTGTTGTGAATACAAAGCGATCAACATCGAAACGACTCAACAAAATAAAACACGTCCATGTCCACCACCCTTGCCTACGATAGTTCTTGGTTCTGCCTGAACTTGTGCAGGCGTTCGTCCAAGCGGTTGACACGCTCGCGGTACATCTGGAGCGCAATCTTGAGTTCCAAGTTGGCTATTTAATCATAGATCACCAGCTCGAGGATGCAACGGCCATGTTCCTCTACTGCACCTAGGCGGACACTTGGGCCAAGGAGGCGCCCGAGCCTAGAGACCAGTGTGTTAGCATCGAGCGGGCCGCGGACAAGGTGAACGGAGCGACCCATCCGAACGGCGCGAATGGCGTCTGGTGCAAGTACGGCGTGGCTGGCCTCTAGTGCAAGTATGGCGCAGACGGCCTCTACCCACTCCTGGCGAGGAATGGGGCTACTGACGGGTCGTGTACCCAGATGAAACACCCTGTCGACGGCAGGCAAGCGCCAATGGAACCGCTCTTGCTGTGTGGCGTGCCGCACCTCTCGCTCTGCGGCGCTCCATAGGTGTCGTTGTGCGCGCGCCGCAGCCTGTCGGCACGGACGCGCCTATCTCGCTCTGCGGCACACCACCGATCATGTTGTGCGGCGAGCTGCAGCCTCTCAGCGTGGGCGTGCCCTGTGCCAAGGGTCTGCTCAACCCTGGCGATGACGCGCAGCATGGCATCGTCCATCGCGTTGTCGGGGAAGCCCTCGGCCTCGATGGGCTGTGGCACCTGCTCGTTTTCCTCGTCGAGGAGGTTGATGGTAGAGGAGGCGTTTTGGTGTGTTGGCATGCTTGGAAAAGGTAGAGGGGCTATAGGCTGTGCTTGTGCCTCGTTGTGTCGCGCGCTGCCTAGGCATATGCGCAATCGCTGGGTGGCGGCGGGAAAACGATGAGGAAGTGGCAGGAAACGATTGCGTGTTTATAAAACACCATCTATTAATGGAAACTTAGCATAGAAGGAAGCACGAGCTAGTACGACGCGTGCGCACACATTGCTCGCCCATGGGTGTGATCCATATACTCGTGTGCCAGCCCAACAGAGCACACTATTCACACTAAAGAATAGTGTTCTGTACAAAGAGAGCGTAGATGTTGTGCAGACTGAGCAAATCGCATGGCAAGCATTTGCCCAGAACGCACAGAGCTTATTAGCAGGAAATGTTTGTGTTATTATCGGTCTTCCCACATAATTCTGATTACTGACCTATTTGCCGAGTATCACACACATCTTGTTAAGCCAAATCGTTTGTGTTAATTTTGGCTCATCGCAAATAGTTCATCTGAGTGACCTGTATGCCACCTATCACACACACCTTTATCTCGCTAACCGTTTATGTTGTTTTGGCTCATTGCAAACAGTTCATCCAAGTGACCTGTATGCCTTCTATCGCACACACCTTGATCTAGATAATCATTTGTGTTCTTCTGGATCATCACAAATAGTTCATCCGAGTGAACTGTATGCCATATATCGCACACACCTTGATTTGGCTAACCATTTCTGTTGTCTGGGCACATCGCAAACAGTTTGTATGGATTAACTGTATGCCCAAATTCGCACACACAACTCTAATCTAAATCGTGCTTGATGTCTCCGCCATCGCACACAGTTTGTCTTATTTGTGATGGTTTTTTTCCGATACCATTTGCCATTCATGCATCGCACACAGTTTGGTTGAAGGGTCTCTGATACATGTGTCATGTTAGCAGCATCCTGCAGTAGTGTACTACACAACTTTATTCTTGTAGACTCTGTTGGGCCTCCAAGCGTAGAGTTTTGTAAGACGATAGCAAATTTCCCTCAAGTGGATGACCTAAGGTTTATCAATCTGTGGGAGGTGTAGGATGAAGATGGTCTCTCTCAAACAACCTTGCAATCAAATACAAGCAATCGCTTGTGTCCCCAACACACGCAATACAATGGTAAATTGTATAGGTGCACTAGTTCGGCGAAGAGATGGTGGTACAAGTGTGGTATGGATAGTAGATATAGGTTTTTGTAATCTGAAATAATTAAAACAACATGGTAGCAAGTGATAAAAGTGAGCACAAGTGTGGTATGGATAGTTCATACTTCCACTAGTGCAATCTCTCGACAGTGCTAACATAATTGAATCATATAACAATCCCTCGTCGTGCGACAAAAATCACTCCAAAGTTCCTAACGATAGCGGAGAACATATGAAGAAATTATTGTAGGTAGCAAACCCACCTCAAAGTTATCTTTTCGATCAATCTATTGAGCCATCCCTATAAGTGTCACAAATAGCCCTAGAGTTCGTACTAGAATACCACCATATGATACACACTAGAGTTCGTACTAGAATACCACCATATGATACACATCAATCAACTCTAATGTCACCTAGATACTCCAATGTCACCACAAGTATCTGTGAGTCAATTATTCGATATGCATCAAACAATTTCAGATTCATAATATTCAATCCAACACAAAGAACTTCAATGATTACCCCAAAGTTTCTATCGAAGAA
This sequence comes from Elymus sibiricus, assembly GCA_039707655.1. NCBI lineage: Eukaryota > Viridiplantae > Streptophyta > Magnoliopsida > Poales > Poaceae > Elymus > Elymus sibiricus. The sequence goes on from CM077672.1 coordinate 281,521,676, forward strand.
AGTAGGATGAAAACATGTATCAACCTATGTGCCTAGATTACCCCAATGTCACCACGGGAATCCGCAAGTTGATTACCAAAGCATACATCAAGTGACTCAATAGAATACTCCATTGTCACCATGGGTATCCACATGCAAGACATACATCAAGTGATCTCAAATCCAATATTCAATCCGATAATAATGAAACCTCAAAGGGAAAGACTCAATTCATCACAACAAGATAGAGAGGGAAGAACACCATGTGATCCAATTATATTAACAAAGGTTGTGGTACATCAAGATCGTGCCAAATCAAGAACACGAGAGAGAGAGAGAGAGAGAGAGAGAGAGAGAGAGATTAAACTCATAGCTACTGGTACATACCGTCAGCCCCGAGGGTGAAATTCTCCCTCCTCGTCATGGAGACGGCTGGGATGATGAAGATGGCCTACGGTGATGATTTCCCCCTCCGGCAGGGTGCCAGAAAAGGCCTCCAGATGAGATCGCTTCAGAACAGAGGCTTAAGGAAGCGGCATGGGAGTTCTAGGTTTCTTTCTGGACTTTTCCCAATTTATAAGATTTTTCAGCATTGGATTCATGTCAGGCGGGTGTCCGTGGTACCCATGAGCTCAGGTGGCACGCCCTAGGGGGGCGCCACCCAGGCTCGTGGCTCCCCTTGACACCATTTGGCTCCCTCCCGAAGCTTCGTGGGTCTCTTCTTGTCCATAAAAAATTTCCGTAAATTTTCATGGCATTTGGACTTCATTTGCTATGGATTTTCTGCGAAACAAAAAATAGCCAAAAAAAATAAACTAACACTGGGCACTAGGTCAATAGATTAGTTCCCAAAAATCATATAAAAGTGCACCAAAACCATATAAAATTGTTGTAAACATGACATGAATGCCTCATAAATTATAGATACGTTGGAGATGTATCATACATCAAACAGGATATGATGAATGTTATTGCCGCAGGCCATTTACTTAAGAAAAATATATGATTATTTGCATGTATGAAGCTGGAGTGCTTACCATACTGTGATAAGCTGCAATGTAGCTTCTAGATCTAGTTTTATGGGGGAGCTTTACCGCACTTCGGTTTGCTTTATTCTTCGCACATATCTCCTCTGGATTGAAGCATAAATTTAGTTTTGACCACATGGTATAGTAAAAGTTGAATCTGTCAGATTAAGCATGAATTTCCTGGCAGTGCTAACCCTTCCACTGTTTTACTAGATCTATCCAATCTTTATCTGTAATAGTCATTGGCTTTAACTGCAATGCTTGCTCCTTAGTAACATTTTTAACCTTACTATACAATTTCGCCTTGAGTCGATGCATGTGAGACTGCACGCTTTTCTAAATGATACCATCAGTCACTGCTTTGGCCAATTTAGCATTCTCGGGAAACTCAAACTTTAGCTGCAGACATCATACATACATGCATGTTAGAACATTTAGAGCGGGAAGATAAAAATATGTGGTATGGCACAATTGCAAAAGAGATTCATTTCTTGGCTGACCTGCAGTGAGTTAAAAACTTCAAAAAGCATATGCTTGTTCACCTCTAGATTGTACTCCTTCCACTTGGTTTTTATGGGCATCTTATGTCTGACTTGATAGCCAACCTATGAACTAAGTTTTGCTGCTTGCAGAGGGTCAATAGGCCTATTTTCTCCCTCCATGAAGTGAATCTTCATCCTACTTCCTGTCCTTTCAATATAACTTTCTAAACCATGCGAACAAGTAGGTCCGCCCTCACCTTGCCTCTTCTTCTCCTTCGAGTGGTTTGTCCTTTCTACTGCATGTTGTTGTGTGCAGATGCCCGTATCTTGGTTTTCTACCTCAGGACCAACTGCTTCATGATTTGTCTACAGGGGAGTTGTTGTCTCAAGAGGTCAGATTATATGACGGCGTGAGCTGCAAATCTTGTGTCATATCCTCGTCATCATGATGTCCAGGCATCTGGGAATCGTATTGCGCATCGTCGATGGCTGCTCTAGATCTTGTATGTACTGGACTTGGACGAACAGTAGCGTCAGTTTGCTTCTCCTGTGTTGCCTGAAAGACAGGAGTGTACTTAAACACCAACGTGCTGCTGCTACAAGATGCTGTAAAATTTAAATGTACTAGAAATGTATATTTTGGTACCTCAACTGCTTGGGGCAACTCTGGGGCATCATCACCTCCCTCTGGATTATTCTCACCTTCGTCATCGTCATTTTCCTGTTCTGAACCCTCTGGTCCATATACAGGGTCGTTCGCTAAATCTTTCTCTTCCTGCAAATCACATTTTTTCTTCCTAGTTTGCCCGTTATCATGTGTCTTTCCAGCAACGTTAGGAGTACCATATACAAATTTCTATGCAAGTTCAGAGATATCCCCTATAACTAGGTTTGAACTGATTCCATTCTCCTTAATTTTTTCTGACAAACGAATATCATTATCCCTTATGTTTTGTTGCCTCCTTTTTCTCGTACTCATTTGGTGTGTCGGGTGTAGCAACTGTAGAACAAAGACAAAACAATGAGATCTAGAAAAGAACCCACAAAGATACAACCTCAATACGTAATCACTGGAATATGGAATACATATGTGAAATGACGTTCTTCCAAACCTAGAACTACATTTAATCATGTTTTCAATTGACTAGACAAAGTGCACTGAATTGTAAATGCTTGTACGGTGCCTAAGTTATAATAATCCAAGGAACGCAACATGAGTAACAACATGCGAACAGATCTAGAACACGCATGCAGGAAACAACCAGATACGAACCCTAAGGATGAAGTCGTGTGGGGTTAACCATGGACTTCTTGAATACAAGCGGATAAATCAAACATGTCTACATATACATACGCCCGGACGGATCTTCAATAGCTGGGGTACTGAGGGAGGGGGAGGTGATTGTTACCTGTCCGTTTACGATTAGTTCTTGGCTTCAGTGTGACAGGATCCTTGTGAAGTTGCCGCTGCGAAGGTTGCATGTCGTCATGTCACTCAATGGTGACGGTGAGGGAAACCAACGCCACCGGGAGGGTTTGAGATCTGGAAGAGAAGTGTGGGAGGTGGTGCAGAGGGAAATTATGAGTGAGGTTTATTGACCATAACAAATGAGGTATTTAATGACGGCGGGGAAATTTTAGCGCGACCCTTTTGGAAATGTAGGCGGGAAGGGAAAATAGTCAGGGAGCGAAAAAATGGAGGGAACCAAAAAATTTGAGCGTACAAACTATTTTTTGTAACAGAGACAGGACATCTTTCAGAAAGAATGTGACCACTTTCAGAAATAACGTGAACACTTGCAGAAAGAACATGAAGGCTTTCAAAATTATGATTCGGGCACTTGTACACGCATATGTTTTTTGTTCTGATCTTGCGCACGCATGTGTGTGGGTTTGATGCGCCATGTTCTTTTGGTGAAGAAGCCTGAAGTGAATTGGGCATTGTATGGTTGTACTTTCATTTGAATCCGAGCATGTTGATCGATGCATATATGTGTGCGTTTAATTTGCACAAGACAACCCTCTTTTTTTGTAGTGAGCAGTCCCTTGCCTTGACCATGTCACTTCAAGAATGGTTCAATATAGAAATGTATATTGTGTTCTACGTACGACATGTTCTTTTGGTGAAGAAGCCTCTAATGTATTGAGCATTGTTTGGTTGTACTTTGATTTGAATCCGGACATGTTTATCGATGGTTACATGTGTGCGTTTAATTTGCACAAGCTAACCCTCAATTTTTTTCAACTGAACAGTCACTTGCCTTGACCATGTCACTTCAAGAATGGTTAAGTCTAGACATGTCTTGTGTTCTGCGTACGACATGTTCTTTTGGTGAAGAAGCCTCTAGTTAATTGGGCATTGTTTTGTTGAACTTCGATTTGAATCCGGACATGTTGATCGATGCATACATGTGTGCTTTTAATTTGCACAAGCCAACCCTCAATTTTTTTGAGCAGTCATTTGCCTTAACCATGTCACTTCAAGTATGGTTGAGTACGACATGTTCTTTTGGTGAAGAAGCCTCTAGTGAATTGGGCATTGTTTGGTTGTACTTTGATTTGAATCCGGACACGTTGATCCATCCATACATGTGACTAGTGCACGTCAATTGAAATAATGGTGTTCATATGTACATATTATACCAAAGATTTTACACATTACACAATTTACATTACTCCTAAAAAAACTTATCAAAAGTGAACTATTGAAAATAAATTATGGCCCTATGAAATCGAATCCAGGATCATTTTTGGATCGAAAAGTAATTTGAGGAAAAACCTAATTCAGTACACTTTCCACCATCTGATGGAAGATGGGTGGCCTAGCCTCTGTTTGCCTCCTCGCATCCCTCCTTAGTCAAATTCGACTGTGTTCACATAGTTCAAGTTCCCACCACTCCACACTATGCCACCGCTCTTAAAAGGAGTAGTTCCATCTCATTCACCATCTAATCCAAAAAAACCCTCAATCCCCTTCCCGTCGACGATGGAGATCACGACCCTCGCCTTCCCCCACATCTCTATGGCCGGCGGCAGGCCGCATTGGTCACCTGCGTCCCCCACAGCGGCCCTGCCAGAACCAACCCCCCTCCTTCCACTGACCCAGCACCAGCGGGAGCTACGTCAGATCCATCCCCTTAGTGACGGTGCTCGGTTAGGCACTCGCCTCTCCATCATGGAAGAGAAAGTCCGTGGCCGAGGAGATTAAGGATGCCTGCCATGAACATGTCACACAGCAATGGTGCCTCGTCGAGACAGTCGAGGCGCCCGCCAACGAGGTCCTCCGTCAATCAGAGGAGGTAGGCCGCAAATGCGACCGCCTCCTGGCTCGATTCGTCCAGCTCTGGGAGAGAGCCCGCCACCTAGTGGATGACATGCAACGCGAGATCGACCACGTCGGCCCCATATTAGCAGAGATCGGCCGCGTCGTGGTCGCAGTGGAGTTGGAGGCGCCTTACAATATCTCCAACAAGACGACGCGCGTGGAGAAAATCATCCGCGCAGCCGAACGCGCGGCCGACGAGGCTATCTTGGCGGCGGGCATCAAGATGTCCGCGACCACGTTGTATTCGAAAGACGTGGTCCGCCAGGCATATGCGGAAGTAGACGCCGCTAATGATGCGCGCTACGCTAACGAGGAGGACGACGACGGTGAGGAGGAGGAGGGTGGCGGCGAGGATGAGGAGGGGGGCAGCAAAGATGAGGACGGCAGCGACGATGAGGATTAATTTCAAGTAGTCCTATTAGGTTTCTAGTACTATGCCTGTTATTTATGTAAGTATTTTTGCTAATATTGTAATGACATTAGTTACTATCTAGTATATGTTTTATGTAGTTCTCCATGGAATCCACTTAATTGTCGTGCTACCATTCCATCCATTTCTGGAAGTGACAACGCCATTTTGCATGCCATTCAAGTGGTCACCACGGCACTGGCATCCAATTCAGGCGGTAACCACACCATTTTCACATGTAATTCAGCTGGTTACCATGACACTGGGATCCGATTTCACACTGTGACCATGGCACTGGCATGCAACTTAGGCGGTCAGCACGAGACTGGCATCCAATTTCAGACGGTGACCACGCCATTGACATCCAACTCACACTACAAAAAAAAACACTTCCGTGATGATATGTGTTTGTAACAGTAGATCACGTTTTCTACCATGCATGTACATCTATGACGATGTTATGACAGAATTAAGATTGTCATACCTGTGCTGTCATAGAAGTGTTTCATGACAATACTCAAATTATCGTCATAGAAGTGTCCACTTCCATGACGATAAATTGCACCTAATGGAAGTGTTTTCGTCAAGGGTAACCGACACGTGGCATCCACCGTAACGAGTCGCCGTTAAGCTATCGGGTGCGGGTTTGGATCCAATAACCCATTAACAGCCCGAACCAATGGCCATTTTCCACATGTAAAATTCTCATTCGCCAACGGAACCACGTGTCAGCTCAGTGTTGCGACAGATGTCATCCATTCAATGGACAAGAGCTGCCTACGATACGTCGACACGTGGCACGGCCCAACAGTGGCCCATTCAGGTTAAACGGGCTGGAGCAACCAAAGGCCCACAAGATTTTTTCCGATACAAGTGGGCCGACCCAATAACAGCCTGTCATGTTTTGGGCCAAATTACGGCCCATATCAGATTCGACAGTGCACTGTGTTTTTGGGCCCATTGAAGGCCCAGTTTGTATTATAGCCTGTTAAAGGCCCATTGAACAGTTTGACCCAGCTCGGCCCAATGTTTGTTTCGGCCTGTTAGCGGCCCTTAGTGCAATTGGGCCGTTTTCGGCCCGGTTTAACTTTTGGCCATTTAACGGCCTGTGCGGCATTTGGGCCCATTTCTGGTATAAGTGACTTTCAGCCTCTTAACGGCCCATGGTCTTCGTGGATAAATTTCAGCCCAATCTGACTATCGGCCAGTTAACGGCCCGTGGTCTTCGTGGATAAATTTCAGCCCAATCTGACTTTTGGCCTCTTAGGATCTTCAATGGACGCACTGTACTTCTCATTGATCTTCCATAGAGATTGGAGTTCCAGTAGGAGTTGAGTTGAACCATGTTTTTCTGCTTGAAGTTGAGACAGAAGAAGTCAAACAGATTCAGGTGGCGACTTCATCGAGCTTGTGTCACTGCTATTAGCAAGTAACTTCAACACTACATCAAGACATGACTTTGGGGTTGTATCGCTATCTCCAAGATGTGTTTCCTTCTTCCCTGCAATATATGTTAGAGGGACAAGCAATGGGTTCGCCTCACTATCAATGTGGTAGTTCTTCCTAGCGTCAGAGATATCACTCTGAAAGGGAAACAAGAAAACAGATAATAGATTTTGCCCGTATAAGCATCAGTGCTGTCAATTCATCCCATTTCTTATTGGCAAATAAAGAGACACGGTTTAAAATAACATTAACATCATATGGCATTGTTCATAGTTAAGACATGGCAGAAAATGACATTGTGCAGGAGTGGCCAGCTTCACCACACCACTGGATTACAAATCAAGAACACAAGCATACATGTAGTGCTGAAGAACATATAAGCATTAATGGCCAGCCTACTGTCAATTTATCCCATTTCAGATTGGCAAATAAAGAGACACGATTTGAATAACATAATATGGCATTGCTCATAGTTAAGACATAGCAGGATATGACATTTTGCTGGAGTGGGTAGTTTCACCAAACCACTGGAATACAGATCAAGAACACAAGCATACACACACTCTAAAGAAGATCACTTGCTCAGTTTAGTTTAACTAGCAAAAGGGCCCGTGCGTTGCAACGGGAGAACAAATAAATCATAATCTCCAATGGCTATGACCACATTTTGTTCACATCTCATCGCATGATTTTGAAAATTTGTTCACAAATGCAAGAAAATGTACTCTTTTTAAATTTATTCACAAATTGAAGTAATGTTCACATTTTCAAAAAAATATCGTGTTTGTCAAAAAACTTGGTAATTCAAAGAATTATTCTAAATTTCAAGAAATGTTTAAAAAATATACTATAATATTCCGATCCACCACGCCAGTTAATTCTTCAAAATTCACGCGGGTATATACTCACAAAGACTCAAAAGCATTACTGTTTAACTACATATCTTCGATCATTCGTGAACATTTTACAAATTTGGGAACATTTTTTATTATTTGCAAACATTTTTTTTAAAATAATGAACATTTTTTTATATTGCGAACGTTTTTAAGCATTTTCCTTTGAATCGGCGAACAATTCTAGAATATACGAACATTTTTTCGAAATTGTTGCATTTTTTTAAAATTCACGAACTTTTTTTGAAATGCATGAATTTTGTTTGAATCAGCCAATATTTTATGAATCAATAAACTCTTTTGTAATTCATGAACTGTTTTTAAAATTTTAGGACATTTTTAAAATCAATGAACATTTTTTCAATTAACAAACATTTTGTTCAATTTCATTAATAATTTTTAATACACAGACTTTTTTTTCAAAATTATGGACTTTTTTTTTATTTTACAAACATTTTTTTTCAAAATTGCGAGCATTTTTTGAATATGCGAACATTTTTAGAAAAATCCCGAGCATTTTTATGAATTCACAAACATTTTATGTTTTCTTGAACAATTTATTTCTAAATTCTCGGTTTTTTTTACGTCGGAAGTTTTTTGAAGTTTTTATTTAAAGTATAAAAAAAGGAAAAGAAAAATAAAAATAAAAAAGGCGCCCGCACATGGGCCGGCCCAAACGGACGCGCTGCATCTTCTCCCGCGTGCAGATCGCAGTATAGTAGGTCCCTATGCATGGGCCGGTCCAGGCGGGGATCCCTGCAAAACGTTTTTTTGTTACTTATAGGCGGCACTGGTGGGTAATATTTTGCAACTTTGAGGGCAATAGCCTATTAGGTGTAGATTTACATAGTATGAATAAGGAACTTGGTTGTACAACTAAAAACTGAAATTGAGAAGAACAAACTTATGTTTATGAACATTTCATAATAAACTTTAAACATGCAATTTGATGCAAACATGAAAAAATAAACAGCGGTTGCAGTCATTCCTATCCAAATATACGCAACAAAGTTCGAAGGCTCGAGTAGGACAAACTTACACGTTAGAAGTGAAGACCGGCTCTATAAAGCCCTTGTCCATGCTGATGGGGGGGCGAATTCAAGTAGCTTACCATAGAATTTTCTTCATAAGCATTGCCTTTATTCTACATTTTGTTAAGCGCAAATATAGATGTGATAATATAGGAACAAATGGAGAATATTTAAGCTAAGATGGAGTGATGCTACATAATCAACTAGCTATAAATGTAAATACAGTGGTACAAGCAAAAGGTGCTGACAAGAGCAACGCAGAGCTAAACTTCTTTAGTAGCATTGGTTTTATTCAACATTCTGGTAAGAGTAAATATAGATCTGATAATGTGTAGAAAATGGAGGGCAAGGGAAAATAAGCTGCAGATTGATGGTACATGAACAACTAGCTGTCAATATAAGTACAGTGATAAAGGACAACAGGTACTTACAAGAACAATGCAGATCTAAACTTCTTCATAAGCAAAGGGTTTATTCTACATTAATGTAAGCATTAATATATATCTGATAATTTGGAGCGAATAGTGGATAAGCAAGCTATCATGCCAACAGATCTCACTGCTACTTGTGAGCTGCGTTGGAATTTCCCGGAAGAGGAGGGGATGATGCAGTACGATAGAGATAAGTATTTCCCTCAGTTATGAAACCAAGGTTATCAATCCAGTAGGAGAATCACGCAACAACTCGTTAGCAGTACCTGCACACAAAACAACAAATCCTCGCACCCAACGCGAACAAGGGGTTGTCAATCCCTTGGCGGTTAATTGCAAGATTAAATTGTATGGTGATAGATAGATAGATCGAACAAAAATACAAAATAAAATAAACAAAGTAAAATTGCAGCAAGATATTTTTAGATTTTCAATATATGATAAAGGTAGACCCGGGGGCCATAGTGTTCACTAGAGGCTTCTCTCTTGAAAATAGCATACGGTGGGTGAACAAATTACTGTTGGGGAATTGATAGAAAAGCAAATAATCATGACGATATCCAAGGCAATGATCATGTATATAGGCATCACGTCCGAGACAAGTAGACCGAAATGATTCTGCATCTACTACTATTACTCCACACATCGACCGCTATCCAGCATGCATCTAGAGTATTAAGTTCATAAAGAATAGAGTAACGCCTTAAGCAAGATGACATGATGTAGACAAAGTAAACTCACGGATGAATAAACCCCATCTTTTTACCCTTAATAGCAATGATACATACATGTCATGTCCCTTTCTGTCACTGGGATTGAGCACCGCAAGATTGAACCCATTACAAAGCACCTCTCCCATTGCAAGATAAATCAATCTAGTTGGCCAAACCAAATCAATAGATCGGAGAGAAATACGAAGCTATAACAATCATGCATAAAAGCGTTCAGAGAAAACTCAAATAATATGCATGGATAATCTGATCATAAACTCACAATTCATCGGATCCCAACGAACACACCGTAAAAAGTGATTACATCGGATAGAACTCCAAGAACATCGAGGAGAACATTGTATTGAAGATCAAAAAGAGAGAAGAAGCTATCTAGCTACTAACTATGGACCCGAAGGTCTGTGGTAAACTACTCATGCATCAACGGAAGGGCAGCAAGGTTGATGTAGAGCCCCTCCGTGATCGAATCGCCCTCCGGCAGAGTGCCGGAAAAGGCCTCCAGATGGGATCTCTCGAGAACAGGAACTTGCGGCGGCTGAAAAAGTATTTCATGGACTCCTCTGTTCGTTTCTCGATTTTAGAGTATTTATAGAGGTGGAATTAGGTCAAAAGGAGCAGAGATGGGCCCATGAGGCACCAGGGCACGCCACCCCCCGGGGCGCGCCCTGGTGGCTTGTGGCTACCTTCTCTGTCTTCTGGCCCTTTCCCGAAGCTTCTACTGTCTCTTATGTCCAGAAAAAAATCTCCAAAAAGTTCCATGGCATTTGGCCTTCGTTTGGTACTGATATTCTAAAAAACCAAAAACAGGCAAAAAACAATAACTGGCACTGGGCACTGTTAATAGGTTAGTCCTAAAAAATGATATATAATTGCTTGTAAGTGTATATAAAACATGAAAGATTGATACTATAATAGCATGGAACAATCAAAAATTATAGATACGTTGGAGACGTATCAAGCATCCCCAAGCTTAATTCCTGCTCGTCCTCGAGTAGGTAAATGATAAAAACAGAATTTTTGATGTGGAATGCTACATATCTTATTCATCATATACTCTTTTCTTTTGTCGCATGTGTTGGAAATATGCCCTAGAGGCAATAATAAATTGGTTGTTATTATATTTCCTTGTTCATGATAATCATTTATTATCCATGCTATAATTGTATTGATTTGAAACTCAAATACATGTGTGGGTACATAGACAACACTGTGTCCCTAGTAAGCCTCTAGTTGACTAGCTCGTTGATCAAAAGATGGTGAAGGTTTCCTAGCCATGGACATGAGATGTCATTTGATAACGGGATCACATCATTAGGAGAATGATGTGATGGACAAGACCCAAACTATAAACGTAGCATATGATCGTGTCAGTTTATTGCTATTGTTTTCTGCATGTCAAGTATCTGTTCCTATGACCATGAGATCATGCAACTCACTGACACCGGAGGAATACCTTGTGTGTATCAAACGTCGCAACGTAACTGGGTGACTATAAAGATGCTCTACAGGTATCTCCGAGGGTGTCTGTTGGGTTGGCATGGATCAAGACTGGGATTTGTTACTCCGTGTGACGGAGAGGTATCTCAGGGCCCACTCGGTAATACAACATCACAATGAGCCTTGCAAGCAAAGTGACTAAAGAGTTAGCCACAGGATCTTGTTTTACGGAACGAGTAAAGAGACTTGCCGGTAACGAGATTGAACTAGGTATAGAGATACCGACGATCGAATCTCGGGCAAGTAACATACCGAAGAACAAAGGGAACATCATACGGGATTAACTGAATCCTTGACATAGAGGTTCGACCGATATAGATCTTCGTAGAATATGTAGGAACCAATATGGGCATCCAGGTCCCGCTATTGGTTATTGACCGTAGAGGTGTCTCGGTCATGTCTACATAGTTCTCGAACCCGCAGGGTCTACACACTTAACGTTTGGTGATGATTAGTATAATTGAGTTATTATGTTGGTGACCGAAGGTTGTTCGGAGTCCCGGATAAGATCCCGGACATGACGAGGATCTCCGGAAGAGTCCGGAGGTAAAGATTGATATATGTGATAATAGTGTTTTGATCTCCGAAAGGGTTCCGGAATTCACCGGAAGGGGTTCCGGATGTTTACCGAAGTGTTCGGGTGTAGCAACACTTTATATGGGCCAAAGGGGTAAAACCCACGAGGTTTTGAAAGTGCAAAAGGAAGTTTTGCTACTGCCTTAAGCTGGTAAGGCAGTACTACCGCTACTGTAGCAGCGGTACTACCGCTCAAGCGGTACTACCGCTTGTGTGAAGCGGTACTACCGCTCAAGCGGTACTACCGCTCGTGAGCGGTACTACCGCTTGTGCGCGGTACTGCAGGGATCTGAGTTGGACTCTTTCCCTGCGGTCCAAACCGACCTTGTGCGGGCAAAACCGACCTAGAGGAGGCTTTTACTCCAAGTTTAGACCCTTGGGCTCAACATATAAATAGAGGGGCAGGGGTAGCACACGGGACACAACAAGATTTCCCCAAGCCGTGTGCGGCAACCCTAACCCTCTAGTTCCTCCGTCATAATCTCCGTAGCGCTTGGCGAAGCCCTGCAGAGATTGTTCCTCACCACCATCACCACGCCGTCGTGCTGCCGGAACTCATCTTCTACTTCACCATTGCTTGCTGGATCGAGGAGGTGAAGGCGTCATCAAGCCGTACGTGTGTTGAACGCGGAGGTGCCGTCCGTTCGGCACTAGTTCATGATCGGATCGAGGGACGACTTGCGATTCGGATCGCGGAGACGTTCGACTACATCAACCGCGTTTCTTAACGCTTCCGCTTAGCGATCTACAAGGGTATGTAGATTCACTCTCCCTCTCGTAGATGCTCATCACCATGGATAGATCTTGTGTGTGCGTAGGAAAATTTTTGTTTCCCATGCAACGTTCCCCAACAGTGGCATCATGAGCTAGGTCTATGCGTAGATGAGATCTCGAGTAGAACACAAACGAGTTGTGGGCGTGGGTGTATACAAATTGCTTGCCGTTACTAGTTGATACTTGATTCGGCGGTATTGTGAGATGAAGCGGCCCGGACCGACATTACGCGTACGCTTACGCGAGACAGGTTCCTTCAACTGACATGTAACTTCGTTGCATAAAGATGGCTAACGGGTGTCTGTCTCTCTCACTTTAGTTGAATCAATTTCAATGAAGAGGGTTCTTTTAGAAGATCAAAAAGCAAACACTACACCACGTTGTGGTTTTGCGTAGGTAAGAACGGTTCTTGCAAACCCGTAGCAGCCACGTAAAATTTGCAACAACAAATAGAGGACGTCTAACTTGTTTTTGTAGGGTATGTTGTGATGTGATATGGCCAATTACATGATGAGATATATGTGATGTATGAGATGATCATGTGTTGTATAGAATATCACGACTTGCATGTCGATGAGTACGGCAACTGGCAGGAGCCATAGAGTTGTCTTTAATTATTGTATGACCTGCGTGTCAATCATTAAGCGCTATGTAATGCTTTACTTTATCGCTAAACGTTAGCAATAGTCGTGGAAGCAACAGTCGGCGCGACAACCTCATGGCGACACGTTGATGGAGATCAAGATGATGGAGATCATGGTGTCATGCCGGTGACGATGGAGATCATGCCGGTGCTTTGGAGATGGAGATCAAAAGCACAAGTTCATGGCCATATCATGTCACTTATGATTTGCATGTGATGTTAATCCTTTTATGCATCTTATTTTCCTTAGGACGACGGTAGCATTATAAGGTGATCCCTCACTTAAATTTCAAGATAAATTGTGTTCTCCCCGAGTGTGCACCGTTGCGAAAGTTCGTCGTTTCGAGACACGCCGTGATGATCGGGTGTGATAGACTCCACGTTCACATACAACGGGTGCAAGCCATGTTGCACACGCGGAACACTCGGGTTAAACTTGACGAGCCTAGCATGTACAGACATGGCCTCGGAACACAAGAGACCGAAAGGTCGAACATGAGTCATATAGTAGATATGATCAACATGAAGATGTTCACCATTGAAACCACCTCGACTCACGTGATGATCGGACTTGAGTTGGTGGATTTGGATCATGTTACACTCGAATGACCGGAGGGATGTCAATTTGAGTGGGAGTTTTTTAATATGATTAATTAAACTCATTATCTTGAACAATAGTCTAAGTTGTCTTTGCTATATTTATGTTGTAGATCATGGCTCGCGCAGTAGCACCCCTGAATTTTAATGCGTTCCTAGAGAAAGCTAAGTTGAAAGAAGATGGAAGTAACTTTGTGGACTGGGCCCGTAATCTAAGGATTATCCTTACGGCTTCCCAGAAGGCTTATGTCCTTGATGCACCGCTTGGTGATCCACCCGCTCTAGTTGAGTCTCTAGACGTTGTGAACGCCTGGCAGGCTCGTTCTGATGATTACTCAATAGTTCAATGTGCATTATTGTATGGCTTAGAACCGGGACTTCAAAGACGTTTTGAACGTCATGGAGCATATGAGATGTTCCAGGAGTTGAAGTTTATTTTTCAGAAGAATGCCCGGATCGAGAGATATGAGATCTCCGATAAGTTCTATGCTTGCAAGATGGAGGAGAACGGCACTATCAGTGATCACATACTCAGAATGTCTGGGTACTCCACCCGTCTGGCTGAGTTAGGGATGCCCCTTCCGCTAGAGGCTATCACTGACAGAGTTCTTCAATCATTGCCACCTAGCTACAAGAGCTTCGTGTTGAACTATAACATGCACGGGATGAACAAGTCAGTCGCCGAGCTGTTTGCGAGGATGAAAGCCGCTGAGTCTGAAATTCAGAAGGAGCATCAAGTGTTGATGGTCAATAAAACCACTAGTTTCAAGAAAAATGGCAAGGGTAAGAAGGGTAAATCCAAGAAGGGTGGCAAAGCAGTTGCTACTCCCGTGAAGAAACCCAAGGCTGGACCCAAACCAGAAACTGAGTGCTTTCATTGCAAGGGAACTGGACACTGGAAGCGGAACTGCCCCAAGTATTTGGCTGACAAGAAGGCGGCCAACAATAAACAAGGTATATATGATATACATGTTATTGATATGTTCCTTACCAACCCTCGTTGTAGTGCCTGGGTATTTGATACCGGTGCGGTTGCTCATATTTGCAACTCTAAACAGGAACTGCGGAATAGACGAAGGCTGGCGAAGGACGAAGTGACGATGCACGTGGGAAATGGTTCCAAGGTTGATGTGATCACCGTCGGCACGCTCGCTCTTCGATTACCGTCGGGATTAGTGATGAACCTAAATAAGTATTATTTGGTGCCTGCGTTAAGCATGAACATTATATCTGGATCTTGTTTATTGCGAGACGGTTACTCATTTAAATCAGAGAATAATGGTTGTTCTATTTATATGGGTAATATCTTTTATGGTCATGCACCCGAAGTGAGGGGTTTATTCTTATTGAATCTCGATAATAATGATACATATGTTTATAACATTGATGCCAAAAGATGTAAAATTGATAATGATAATACCACTTTCTTGTGGCACTGCCGTTTGGGTCATATTGGCGTAAAACGCATGAGGAAGCTCCATACTGATGGACTTTTAGAGCACTTGATTTTGAATCACTTGACACATGTGAGCCATGCCTCATGGGCAAGATGACTAAAACGCCGTTCTCTGGAACAATGGAACGGGCAAG
Source organism: Elymus sibiricus (assembly GCA_039707655.1). Taxonomy (NCBI): domain Eukaryota; kingdom Viridiplantae; phylum Streptophyta; class Magnoliopsida; order Poales; family Poaceae; genus Elymus; species Elymus sibiricus. The sequence goes on from CM077672.1 coordinate 281,537,108, forward strand.
TGACTTGTTGGAAATCATACATACTGATGTATGCGGTCCAATGAGCATTGAGGCGCGCGGTGGTTATCGTTACTTTCTCACCTTCACTGATGACTTAAGTAGATATGGGTATATTTACTTAATGAAACACAAGTCTGAAACGTTTGAAAAGTTCAAACAATTTCACAGTGAAGTTGAGAATCATCGTAACAAGAAGATTAAATTCCTACGATCTGATCGAGGAGGAGAATATCTGAGTTATGAGTTTGGCAGTCACTTAAGACAATGTGGAATTGTTTCACAACTGACACCGCTTGGAACACCACAGCGTAATGGTGTGTCCGAACGTCGTAATCGAACTTTATTGGATATGGTGCGATCTATGATGTCTCTTGCCGATTTGCCACTATCGTTTTGGGGTTATGCATTAGAGACAGCTGCATTCACTTTAAATAGGGCACCATCGAAATCCGTTGAGACGACGCCATATGAACTTTGGTTTGGTAAGAAGCCAAAGCTGTCGTTTCTTAAAGTTTGGGGATGTGATGCTTATGTCAAAAAGCTTCAGCCTGAAAAGCTGGAACCCAAAGCGGAGAAATGCGTCTTCATAGGATACCCAAAAGAGACAGTTGGGTATACCTTCTACCTCAGATCCGAGGGCAAAGTGTTTGTCGCTAAGAACGGAACATTTCTTGAGAAAGAGTTTCTCTCGAAAGAATTGAGTGGGAGGAAGATAGAACTTGATGAGGTTATTGAACCTTTACTTCAACCTGAAAGTAGCACAATACAAAAAGATGTTTCTGTAGAGCCTGCATCAGTTGAAGAGGAAGTTAATGATGATGATCATGAACCTTCGAATCAAGTTACTATCGAACCTCGTAGGTCGACAAGGACACGTACTGCTCCTGAGTGGTACGGCAACCCTGTCTTAGAAATCATGTTGTTAGACAACGATGAACCTGCGAGCTATGGAGAAGCGATGATGGGCCCGGATTCCGAGAAGTGGTTAGAGGCCATGAAATCCGAGATGGGATCCATGTATGAAAACAAAGTATGGACTTTGGAAGTATTACCTGAAGGGCGTAAGGCCATTCAGAATAAATGGATCTTTAAGAGGAAGACGGACGCAGATGGTAATGTCACCGTCTATAAAGCTCGACTTGTGGCAAAGGGTTTTTCACAAGTTCAAGGAGTTGACTACGATGAGACCTTCTCACCCGTAGCGATGCTTAAGTCCGTCAGAATCATGTTAGAAATAGCTGCCTTTTTCGATTATGAAATTTGGCAGATGGATGTCAAAACAGCGTTCCTTAACGGTTTCCTTAAGGAAGAGTTGTATATGATGCAACCAGAAGGTTTTGTCGATCCAGAGAATGCTGACAAAGTTTGCAAACTCCAGCGATCCATTTATGGACTGGTGCAAGCATCTCGGAGTTGGAATCTTCGCTTTGATGAGGTGATCAAAGCGTTCGAGTTTATACAAGTTTACGAAGAAGCTTGTATTTACAAGAAAGTGAGTGGGAGCTCTATAGCGTTTCTAATATTATACGTGGATGACATATTGCTGATTGGAAACAATATAGAAATGTTGGAAAGCGTGAAGGAATATTTGAACAAGAGTTTTTCAATGAAGGACCTAGGAGAAGCTGCTTTCATATTAGGCATCAAGATCTATAGAGATAGATCAAGACGCTTAATAGGACTTTCACAAAGCACATACCTTGACAAAGTTTTGAAGAAGTTCGAAATGGATCAGTCCAAGAAGGGGTTCTTGCCTGTATTGCAAGGTGTGAAGTTGAGTAAGACTCAATGCCCAGTGACTGCAGAAGATAGAGAAAAGATGAGTATCATCCCCTATGCTTCAGCCATAGGCTCTATCATGTATGCAATGCTGTGCACAAGACCCGATGTCAGCCTTGCCATAAGTATGGTCGGAAGGTTTCAAAGTGATCCAGGAATGGAACACTGGACGGCGGTCAAGAATATCCTGAAGTACCTGAAAAGGACTAAGGACATGTTTCTCGTTTATGGAGGTGATCAAGAGCTCGTCGTAAAGGGTTACGTCGATGCAAGCTTTGACACTGATCCGGATGACTCTAAGTCACAAACCGGATACATATTTATTCTTAATGGGGGTGCGGTTAGCTGGTGCAGTTCCAAGCAAAGCGTGGTAGCTGATTCTACATGCGAAGCGGAGTACATCGCTGCCTCGGAGGCGGCGAAGGAAGCTGTCTAGATGAAGGAGTTCATGACAGATCTTGGAGTAGTGCCTAGTGCGCTTAACCCAATGACACTGTTTTGTGATAACACTGGTGCCATTACTCTAGCCAAGGAACCAAGATTTCACAAGAGGACCAGACACATAAAGCGACGCTTCAATTCCATCCGCGATTACATCAAGGAGGACGACATAAATATTTGCAAAGTACACACGGATCTGAATGTTGCAGATCCGATGACTAAACCTCTTCCAAGGGCTAAACATGAACAACACCAGAACTGTATGGGTGTTCGATTCATTACAATGTAAATCACATAGTGATGTGAACTAGATTATTGACTCTAGTGCAAGTGGGAGACTGTTGGAAATATGCCCTAGAGGCAATAATAAATTGGTTGTTATTATATTTCCTTGTTCATGATAATCGTTTATTATCCATGCTATAATTGTATTGATTGGAAACTCAAATACATGTGTGGGTACATAGACAACACTGTGTCCCTAGTAAGCCTCTAGTTGACTAGCTCGTTGATCAAAAGATGGTGAAGGTTTCCTAGCCATGGACATGAGATGTCATTTGATAACGGGATCACATCATTAGGAGAATGATGTGATGGACAAGACCCAAACTATAAACGTAGCATATGATCGTGTCAGTTTATTGCTATTGTTTTCTGCATGTCAAGTATCTGTTCCTATGACCATGAGATCATGCAACTCACTGACACCGGAGGAATACCTTGTGTGTATCAAACGTCGCAACGTAACTGGGTGACTATAAAGATGCTCTACAGGTATCTCCGAGGGTGTCTGTTGGGTTGGCATGGATCAAGACTGGGATTTGTTAGTCCGTGTGACGGAGAGGTATCTCAGGGCCCACTCGGTAATACAACATCACAATGAGCCTTGCAAGCAAAGTGACTAAAGAGTTAGCCACATGATCTTGTATTACGGAACGAGTAAAGAGACTTGCCGGTAACGAGATTGAACTAGGTATAGAGATACCGACGATCGAATCTCGGGCAAGTAACATACCGAAGAACAAAGGGAACATCATACGGGATTAACTGAATCCTTGACATAGAGGTTCGACCGATATAGATCTTCGTAGAATATGTAGGAACCAATATGGGCATCCAGGTCCCGCTATTGGTTATTGACCGTAGAGGTGTCTCGGTCATGTCTACATAGTTCTCGAACCCGCAGGGTCTACACACTTAACGTTTGGTGACGATTAGTATAATTGAGTTATTATGTTGGTGACCGAAGGTTGTTCGGAGTCCCGGATAAGATCCCGGACATGACGAGGATCTCCGGAAGAGTCCGGAGGTAAAGATTGATATATGTGATAATAGTGTTTTGATCTCCGAAAGGGTTCCGGAATTCACCGGAAGGGGTTCCGGATGTTTACCGAAGTGTTCGGGTGTAGCAACACTTTATATGGGCCAAAGGGGTGAAACCCACGAGGTTTTGGAAGTGCAAAAGGAAGTTTTGCTACTGCCTTAAGCTGGTAAGGCAGTACTACCGCTACTATAGCAGCGGTACTACCGCTCAAGCGGTACTACCGCTTGTGTGAAGCGGTACTACCGCTCGTGAGCGGTACTACCGCTTGTGCGCGGTGCTGCAGGGATCCGAGTTGGACTCTTTCCCTGCGGGCCAAACCGACCTTGTGCGGGCAAAACCGACCTAGAGGAGGCTTTTACTCCAAGTTTAGACCCTTGGGCTCAACATATAAATAGAGGGGCAGGGGTAGCACACGGGACACATCAAGATTTCCCCAAGCCGTGTGCGGCAACCCTAACCCTCTAGTTCCTCCGTCATAATCTCCGTAGCGCTTGGCAAAGCCCTGCAGAGATTGTTCCTCACCACCATCACCACGCCGTCGTGCTGCCGGAACTCATCTTCTACTTCACCATCGCTCGCTGGATCGAGGAGGTGAAGGCGTCATCAAGCCGTACGTGTGTTGAACGCGGAGGTGCCGTCCGTTCGGCACTAGTTCGTGATCGGATCGAGGGACGACTTGCGATTCGGATCGCGGAGACGTTCGACTACATCAACCGCGTTTCTTAACGCTTCCGCTTAGCGATCTACAAGGGTATGTAGATTCACTCTCCCTCTCGTAGATGCTCATCACCATGGATAGATCTTGTGTGTGCGTAGGAAAATTTTTGTTTCCCATGCAACGTTCCCCAACAGCATGGACATTTGGTCTTGAATGATTCAAAGTAATAGTCTATAGTTTGATATGAAGACATAAATACTCAAGCATACTAACAAGCAACCATGTCTTTCAAAATATCAACGCTAAAGAAAGTTATCCCTAGCCCATTATGCTCAATCATTGATCCATTCATGAAACACACTCAATATTAGCTACACCATATGCACAAGTATGACAATAGTGCTCTCTAGTTGGTGCTTTGTAGGAGAAGATGGAGACCCAAAATAAAAATAAAAATTGCATAAAAGTAAATAGATAGGCCCTTCGCAGAGAGAAGCAGAGATTTGCAAAGGTGCCAGAGCTCAAGGCTTAAATTAGAGAGATAAAATCATTTTGAGAGGCATGCTTTTCCGGTCAATGAAAACGACCGAGAATTCCCAATATCTTCCATGCTAGACACATTATAGGCGGTTCCCAAACAGAAAATAAAGTTTATTTCCTTTCCACCATTCTTTCACAATCCATGGCTAGCCGTATCCACGGGTACCCTCCATACCAAAACTTTCCAAGGAATTTATTATTATCATCATATTAAAAAAAATCATTTCGGGACTGGGCATCCCTACTACCTGCCACTCTCTCATGCAATGACAAGTGAATAAACACTCATCGTGAGAATAACAAACCTAGCATGGAAAATATTGGCCACCCCCTGCCGCTTTATGAGCGGTATGGGCACGCAAAACGGAAAATTATTTTGAAATTTTAGAGTTGGCACATGCAAATTTACTTGGAACGGCATGGAAATACCGCATATAGGTAGGTATGGTGGACTCATTTGGTACAACTTGCATTTAAGGAGTTGGATGCACAAGCAGCATTCCCGCTTAGTACAAATGAAGGCTAGCAAATAGATTGAGAAGCGACCAACCAAAAAGCGAAAACGGTCATCAACATGCATTAAACATAACTAACACTGAATAATGCACCATAAGTAGGATATACTTTTGTGGCATAACTATTGACTTTATGTGCATGCATAGGGAATCACAAACCTTAACACCAATATTCTTACTAAATCACAATTACTCACAAACATGACTCACATATTATAATCTTCATATCGCAAAACTATTGCAAGGAATCAAACTTATCATATCCAATGATCTTTCATGAAAGTTTTTACTATATCCCTCTTGAATATTCATCACTTTGGGACCAAATTCATATCTTGTGCAAATTACCATTACTATTATCAACTCTCAAAAAGATATAAGTGAAGCATGAGAGTGCAAATATTTCTTCAAAATTTAATCTTATCAACTCTCAAAATAATATAAGTGAAGCATGAGAGTTCAAATATTTCTTCAAAATATAGCCACCACCGTGCTCAAGAAGATTTAGGTGAAGTACTAGAGCAACTGCCTAGCTCAAAAGATTTAAGTGAAGCACATAAAGTATTCTAACAAATCATGATAAACGTGTGGCTCTCTCAAATAGGTGTGTCCAGCAAAGATGATTGTGACAAACTAAAAAGCAAACAAAGCAAAGACTCATATAATACACGACGCTCCAAGTAAAACACATATCAAGTGATGAATAAAAATATAGCTCCAAGTAAAATTACCGATAGTTGGTAGAAGAAAGAGGGGATGCCTTCCGGGGCATCCCCAAGCTTAGACGCTTGAGTCTTCCTTAAATATTACCTTGGGGTGCCTTGGGCATCCCCAAGCTTAGCCTCTTGCCACTCCTTATTCCTTCATCTATCGTGATCTCACCCAAAACTTGAAAACTTCAATCACACAAAACTCAACAAAACCTTCGTGAGATCCGTTAGGATAACAAATAAATCTTTAACTTTAAGTACTGTGGTAAATTGATTCATATTTAATATTGGCATAATTCTACTGTACTCCAACTTCTCCATGACTCATACCCCCCGATACGGTCCATAGATTCATCAAAACAAGCAAACTATGCAACAAAAACAGAATCTGTCTAAAACAGAATAGTCTGTAAAGATCTATTTAAAATCTATATTTCTGTAACTCCAAAAATCCTGAAAAATTAGGACAACGTGGGAAATTCATATATCAATACTATGTAAAAATTTCAGATTTTTCTGATGCTTCAGTACATAACTAAAATTCCAGCATTGGACACTAAACTTTCTGTTTTCCAAACAGCATCAATTATACTATCTTCCAAATCATCCCAAAGGCATTACTTGGCACAAACACTAATTAAAACATAAAAACACAATCATAACAGTAGCATAATTGTGTAAACACACAATAACAGGAATAAAAAATTTATTGGGTTGTCTCCCAACAAGCTCTTTCTTTATAGCCATTAAGATAGGCTTGAGATTTCAATGATCCTCTCATGAAAGATAATAATTGAAACACAAAGAGAGCATCATGTAGCATGTGAAAAACACACTCAAGTCTAACATACTTCCTATGCATAGGCATTTTATTGGAAAACAAATTATCAAGACAAGCAATATCTAGCATATGCAAATAGGAAGAACGAAGCATTAAAAATTTCAACACAAAGAGAGGTAATTTAATGACTTGAAAAATTTTATAACCATATTTCCGCCCTTACAATAATTACATGTAGGATCATAATCAAATTCAACAATATAGCTATCATATACAATTTTATCTTCCTGATCCACATGCATAAAAGTTTTATAATCTTCCAAGATAGTGGGATTAACATCAACTAAAGTCATGACCTCTCCAAACCCACTTTTATCAAAAAATTCATAAGATTGATAATTCTCCAAAGTAGTGGGATCATTATTACCTAAAGTTAATGCTCTTCCAAACACTTTTAATAGTATTACCAACATTATTATCAATAACATATTCATCATGCGGCTTAAATAAATTTTCAAGATCATAAGAAGCATTATCACCCCAATCATGATCATTGCAATGAGTAGTGGACATAACAAAATTATCATCCCCAAGCTTGTAGTTTTGCATATTATTAGCACAATTCACATTAATAGAATTTATAGTAACATCATTGCAATCATGCTTTTCATTCAAGGAGCTATCAAGTATGGGTGCTATAACAATAATTTCATTTTTAACATAAGGAACTATAGCAAGTTCATATCTATACGCATCATTGATATTGGCATCATGGTCATGAGAATAGCAAGCATCACATTCATCAAGAGGGGATATTTCAATCAAATCAACGGAATCATAATTATCTATGGATTCATGGATATCATTATTCTCTTCCAAAGCAGCAGGCATTCTCCCAATGAATTCGCTAACATAGGCATTAGGAGCATAGTTTTCATAGCAATATTTAAGTATGTCAAAATTTTCAGATTTGTTGAGAGCAATATCATACTTTTCAATTAAAGAAGCAACTTCATAAGCACCCTTAAAAGCAACAAATTCTTCAATTTGTTCGATATCATAGTAATTGTAAACACCCTTGGCATAAGAAGATAAGATTTCATTATCATTAAACTCACATAGGTAGGGAAGGTGCTTTTTAGGGTTCTTAGAGCAACAAGTAAAATCGTAAATTTCACATAGATTCCAAGCATAACATAGCAAATAATTTATTTGATGCCATAAAAGTCTCCCTTTTTGAGACAAACGGTGACGCACAAAATGAGCATGCTCATCTAATGATCTTCCCTCAACTAAACTAGTTGGGGTTTTCACACGAGCACAAATGGATCGAAGATGATCCAAGTAGAAAACCTTAAGTGGATCCATAGTAAATTAAATTTTTGTTTTACTTTCTGTTCTTGTGTTTTTGACATGAAGGCAAGAAAAGCAAGCAAGCAAGCAAATAAGCAAACAAGAAAAAGGCAAACAGAAAATATTTTTGTATTTTTGTAAAAACTTTTTAGAAGTGGGGGAGATGAAAACGAGAGGCAAAGGCAAATAAAATAAATGCAAGGAGATGAAAGTTTATGCGTCGGTACTTGATAGATGTTGATGATGTCTCTCCGGCAACGGCGCCAGAAATTCTTCCTGCTACTTGTGAGCTGCGTTGGGATTTCCCCGAAGAGGAGGGGATGATGCAGTACAGTAGAGATAAGTATTTCCCTCAGTTATGAAACCAAGGTTATCAATCCATTAGGAGAATCACGCAACAACTCGTTAGTAGTACCTGCACACAAAATAACAAATCCTCGCACCCAACACGAACAAGGGGTTGTCAATCCCTTGGTGGTTAATTGCAAGATTAAATTGTATGGTGATAGATAGATAGATCGAACAAAAATACAAAATAAAATAAACAAAGTAAAATTGCAGCAAGGTATTTTTAGGATTTTCAATATATGATAAAGGTAGACCCAGGGGCCGTAGTTTTCACTAGAGGCTTCTCTCTTGAAAATAGCATACGGTGGGTGAACAAATTACTGTTGGGCAATTGATAGAAAAGCAAATAATCATGACGATATCCAAGGCAATGATCATGTATATAGGCATCACGACCGAGACAACTAGACCGAAACGATTCTGCATCTACTACTATTACTCCACACATCGAGCGCTATCCAGCATGCATCTAGAATATTAAGTTCATAGAGAACGGAGTAACGCCTTAAGCAAGATGACATGATGTGGACAAAGTAAACTCACACATGAATAAACCCCATCTTTTTACCCTTAATAGCAACGATACATACGTGTCATGTCCCTTTCTGTCACTGGGATTGAGCACCGCAAGATCGAACCCATTACAAAGCACCTCTCCCATTGCAAGATAAATCAATCTAGTTGGCCAAACCAAATCAATAGATCGGAGAGAAATACGAAGGTATAATAATCATGCATAAAAGAGTTCAAAGAAAACTCAAATAATATTCATGGATAATCTGATCATAAACTCACAATTTATCGGATCCCAACAAACACACCGCAAAAAGTTATTACATCGGATAGAACTCCAAGAACATCGAGGAGAACATTGTATTGAAGATCAAAAAGAGAGAAGAAGCCATCTAGCTACTAACTATGGACCTGAAGGTCTGTGGTAAACTACTCATGCATCATCGGAAGGGCAGCAAGGTTGATGGAGAGCCCCTCCGTGATCGAATCCCCCTCCGACAGAGTGCCAGAAAAGGCCTCCAGATGGGATCTCTCGAGAACAGGAACTTGCGGCGGCGGAAAAAGTATTTCGTGGACTCCTTTGTTGGTTTTCCGATTTTAGAGTATTTATTTGGCTGGAATTAGGTCAAACAAATTAGAGGTGGGCCCACGAGGCACCAGGGCGCGCCACCCCCCCGGGGCGCGCCCTGGTGGCTCGTGGCCACCTACTCTATCTTCTGGCCCTCTCCCGAAGCTTCTAGTCTCTCTTAAGTCCAGAAAAAAAATCCCCAAAAAGTTTCGTGGCATGTGGACTTCGTTTGGTACTGATATTCTGAAAAACCAAAAACAAGCAAAAAACAACAACTGGCACTGGGCACTAAGTTAATAGGTTAGTCCCAAAAAATGATATATAATTGCTTGTAAGTGTATATAAAGCATCCAAGATTGATACTATAATAGCATGGAACAATCAAAAATTATAGATACATTGGAAATGTATCAGTCACATAATCAACCAGGTATGAAAGTAAGTACAACGATATAGGACAACAGGTACTAACAAGAGCAAAGCAGCAACCAGCATAGTTGTGATATCCTGTCGTCCATTTCAAACCATTAGTTTTCTTCGAGCAGTTTTCCTGCAAAATAGATCGGTAAGGCATATGCAGAAATGTTGGAGTTCAAATTGTCATGTGATATCATTGACAGTACCTCATCTTGGGGAAGAGACCAGTGCATAACAAGGTTTTTCCATTCAATGTCCTGTTAATTTAGCACAAGAGACTTCACTGAAATTTTGTTATAGACATGCCATCAAAGTTTGCTTTCCTCAGTTAACACCGAAAGTGCTGTGACGCATCCTTGAAAAGCGCAACAAAGCTTTGCTTGTGATGACTAACCAGATTGACCCTCGCCTATTTAGAAGAATATAATGTAAATCATTGATGTGTTCAATCTACAGAAAACAAGACAGTAATCACCATGAATAATAGCACTTACATGTAAGTGGGACAGGAAGATGTGAAAATGGTGTTTGTCTTCACTATAATCTTCCCATGATGGGAAAATATGCACACGGTTCCTAACAACATTGAAAGCATTGTCTATTAAACTAGGAATAACTGGAATGGGGTTCCAATCTGCGAGAATTGGGGCTCTCTGTAGTTGGAATAGTTCTTTGGCCTGTGGATTTGGTGTACTTTTTGCTGGACTGGGATTTTTCTGTGGTACGGCTGGTGCTATGGCAACTGAAATCGGCATACCTTTTGCTGGAGTGCGGTTCCTGTGTGGTGGGGCTAGTGGTATGGCCAGTGGAGTATGGGTACAGTCTACTGGAGTCAGGCCTAGATTTTGTGGTGCTGGTTCTATCACCAATTTAAGTGGGGTGCTATCTGATTTCTCGGGTACCACCACCTTTTTCAAAGACTTTGATTGTACTCCTTCAGGTTCTGCAATCACCCTCTTCCTTCTGGATGTCTGATACACAAGGACAACATTTGAATGGAAAAACATGGTATGATGACAGATGGAATATGTATTGATAATGCATGGCATGGCATCTTCACATATATGATGAGTAAACTAAGCAGATGGCGGTGCAACGAAGTAGAAGAAATTGCAAGACACCTTATGCAAGATATGTGCAACCAATAAAACCTTTCCAAATTAGAACAAACACCTTGATGGGTGAACAGGATAGGCGATCTGCCATTGCACTGTTCTCCAATATTCTTCTGATGCGCGCATTCTCATATTCATTGTGATCATGTTCAATATCTAATATGCATGAAAACATAAATAATATGTGAGATTATCTTTGAAATGCATAGAATATTCTAATATAATAGGGGCTCCCAGTAAACCCTTGTGTGCTATCTATGGAATTCTGATGAGAGAGCCCATGTGTCATGTAATTTGGTGCATACATTAATATAATCTGGAACTACTACTCAAAAAAATAGGTTCCCTGTTGGGAGCTCCAGAAGTAATTATCGTTGGTAGATGATAGGTTCAAAATATACTGTATACAAAGTTTACTTCCAAACCATGATGACGATAGTGCACAAAGAAATAGTATTCCCTCATGTCTCTATATGTGGCGCACATGCATTTCAAAACTCACGTAGTAACATTAGCTGACCAATTAAATGTGTCTCTATTTTATTAGTATCTGTATCGTATCAGATTCGAATTTGAATAACTAAGCTTTGGAATTATGAGTGCCATGTAGTTTAGCTTGAAGGATGGAGCGCTGCTTGTAAGACACAAAGCATCTAGGCAGATCGTAGTGTAGAAAAAAGGGGGAAACCATAAGCATCATAAATAAATCAGGAAAGTGGAACTAGCTGAAAAATATGGGGTTGTATTGCCGCTACTAATCGAAAGCATTTTGATCCCCTATAGGCCAGCTCTATTCAACCGAAGGCACACTATTGTTACTATCAGCCTAGTCTCTTAAAGGCCACACAGCTCCCAACATTTCCTGGATATTATGGCAGACCAACTCGAAGTGCTGAAAGCATCTAACAGAAGCGGCCCAATAGACCTGTCTACTGCTGATGTCCCTGCTCCCCTTCCTGACAAGGAACATACTGTACTTATTAAAGAAGAACAGAAGAGGAACTTGTTAAAGAATAGAAGAGGAAGCATATTATGGAGATTCGGCTTCTTTCTATACAATGTTCGTTACCCATTCATGATGAACCAGAGCGCACAAAGAAATGCAATTTCCTGCTGTCTCTCTATATGTGGCCACGTGCATTTGGAAACTCAAGTGGGGACATTATTTGACCAATTAAATGTGTGTCTTTTAACTAATATCATTATCATATCACATTCGTATTTAAACAACTAAGCTTTGGAATTATGAGTGGTGTGTTGTTTAGCTTGAAGGGTGAAGTGTTGCTAGTATGACACAAAGCACCTACGCCGACCACAGTGTAGATAAAAGGGGAAAACCCTATGCATCACGAGTAAAATCGGGAAAGTGGAACTAGCTGGAAAATATGGGCTTGTATTGCCGGTATGGCTAGAAAGGCTTTGGATCCCCTACAGGGGCAGCTCTCTTGAACTGAAGGCATAATACTGTAACTATTTGTCTAGACACTCAAAGGCGACACAGCTCCTAGCATTTCTTGGATATTATGGCAGACCAACTCGAAGAGTTGAAAGCATCAATCAGAAGCGACCCAATAGACCTGTGCACTGCAAATGTCCCTGCTCCTCTTCTCGATAAGTAACATATTGTACTACTATACTTATTAAAGAAGGACAGAAGAGGAACATGTTAAAGAAGAGCAAGCAGATTTTGGATAATACAATTTTCATTGCCCACCCATGAGGAACCAGAGCACACAAAGAAATACAATTCCCTGCAGTCTCTCTGTATGTGGCCACGTGCATTTTGAAACTCAAGTGGGAACATTAATTGACCAATTAAATGTGTGTCTGTTAACTAATGTCAGTATCATATCACATTCGTATTTGAACATCTAAGCTTTGGAATTATGAGTGGTGTGTTGTTTGTCTTGAAGGGTGGAGTGCTGCTAGTACGACACAAAGCACCTACGTAGATCATACTGTAGATAAAAGGGGAAACCCTACGCATCATGAGTAAAATCGGGAAAGTGGAACAAGCTAGAGGGTTTGTATTGCCGGTATGGCTAGAAAGGCTTTGGATTCCCTACAGGGGCAATTCTCTTCAACTGAAGGTGCGCTACTATTACTATTAGTCTAGACTCTCAAATGCGACACAACTCCCAGCATTTCCTAGATATTATGGCAGACCAACGCGAAGAGTTGAAAGCATCGATCAGAAGAGACCCAATAGACATGTGGACTGCAAATGTCCCTGCTCCTCTTTCCGACAAGGAACATACTGTACTACTATACTTATTAAAGAAGACCAGAAGAGTAACATCTTAAAGAAGAGCAAGTAGATTCTGGATAATACAATGTTTGTTGTCCACCCATGATGAACCAGAGCGCACAAAGAAATGCAATTCCCTGCTGTATATGTGGCACGCATGCTTTTCAAAACTAAAGTAGGAACATTAGCTGACCAATTAAACATGTCTCTGTTTTAGTAATATCAGCATCATATCAGATTCATATTCGAAGAACTAAGCTTTGGCGCAGACTAGCACGACATGAAGCACCTACGATGATGGCAGTGAATATAAAAGGGGAAACCCATAAGTATTGCGAGTATAGTGTTGACCTTGCCATGGCGGATCTGATGGTGCAAACCGGACAAAGGCTACTTCGGAACCAATGTTTGCTTTGAACTAACAAGTAAGATTCTAAGTGATGGACAAGAAATCACAGTAAAGCAGTGACGATCTATTTTCTGGCTGAGATAAATAACTTGAGCAGATATGAAAGAGTGCCGCCTCTGTTGCGGCACCGTGTAAGCATCTGCTGAGACATGGAGGGTGTTGCAGTTGCGATGGCTGTCAGCGGCGTGGAAGCATATCTGGGAGGGTAGACTGTGGCGGTGGGGGATATGTCCCGTCGCGGTGGATGAGACAGTCGTAGGAGCGGCCCCGGCAAGGTGGACGATGGCGTGGATGAAGAGAGAGGACGCGATGCAAGGATCCTAGTCCGGAGCCATGGATGAGAGACGTCGATCTCTTGTAATGGACGATGGCATCGAGGTATCAGCTCCAGCATGGTGGGGGAGGACGGGGGTGGATGGGGTGGCGGACGGAGGAGGCTGGGGTGAAGAGGGTGTTTTGGCGCCCACGGAGTACGAATGGGGAAATGGAGGGAGAGAGGTAGGGGGAACCATGTCTTTGGGACGCGCTTGTCTCAAATGCAGGGAAAGTTACAAACTTAGCCCCCGTTTAAAATTTCAGGCATTAGAGCGATATTGGTCGGTTGGGGATAGGACGGTAATCTCGCATACCCCGAATATTTGCCGAGAGTGATTTTGATCGAGGAGAGTTTGTTTTGGCACCCACCGTGTATGAATCGGGGTGAGAGGCGATTTCGGCTGAGGATAGACTATGTTTTAGCGCCCACAGTGTATCAATCGGGGTGAGCGGTGGTTAAGTCATGTTTGAGTGAAATTACAAACCTACCCCTATCGAGACTTATAAAAATCGAACCGACAGGTTTTGCGTGTCAGGGATAGGAAGTAATTTACATCTCCCAAAATTTGGTTTCGGGCGGTTATGGCCGAGGAGGGACTTGGTGTTTTGCCGCTTCGTTCAAATTTTAGGAGAATAAGCTTGCACGTTTACCGTGCCAACTCAATTCGAATCCATTTTGTATTCTTTGTTTTCGGGCAGGATCCATTTTGTATTCAAATACGAATCTATATACATCATTTTTTTAATATATACTTTCAAAAGCACACCAAAGAATTCTGCCCCTTTATATATACATATGATTTGAAACCACTTTATGTTCAACTCAAATGTAAGGATCACTAATATCAAGAAATTAAATAACATACATGTGCCCAAATTCAAATGAATATGCATGTTTGATAGATCAATTTTGGTTCGAGTATGTATTACATGTATCATCATCTATAATTCAAATATTTGAATCCCTTTTATATTGACATCTTTTATACACGTGATTAATTATTTTAACCCTTCATATAGCTATCACTCTCTTTTCTCCATCTCACCCGCACACTCACTACATGTTTCTCTTTTTTCACAAACACAGTCTCTCACTGTCTCTCTCGAGAAGGGTCACACTCTCTCTATCTCTATAGGCCACTCAGCTCTCATTATCTCTCACGTCTCTATCGTGCTCTAGTATCTCCCTAGCTACCTAGCATTATTTCCCCTGCCATGCACACTCTCTCACTCGGCTTTCACTTTCTCTCTCTCTCTAGCGATCTCTCACGCACCCTATATCTTTCTATATATGAATCCTACCACTAAAATTTCTCTCTCTCGCACACACACCGCCTGTCGGGGTCTCTTTTCCCTCTTCAACTCCATTCCAAAACTGTCACTATTCCTTTGCTTACTGATCAGACAAACTCTCTCTCTCTGTCTCACTCACACACACACTCACACACACACACACACAGACAACTTTTGCTTTCGCCTCGCCCCTCCCGACTCCCGCCTCTCTCTCTCACACACACACACACACACACACAACTCTCGCTTTCGCACCCGAGACTCCTATCTCTCTCTCTCACACACACACTGATCGACCAGCCTCTAGCTAGGTTTATCCATCTATCGCACACTCTCGCTTCCCCTCTCTTGTATATGTCTCTCTCGCACTCCTTGTATCTATGTAGATATCTCGTCCCTTCTTGAAGCACGCCCTCTCTATGTTGTCTCTCTCGCGCTCCCTATTTCTTTGTAGTAAGAACTCTCTTTCTCCCTAGCACACATACACACACACTCGTAATTCTTTCTACCACGCTCTCTCTAGGTCTTTCTCGCATAATATTTGTAGGCCCCTTCGTTTCATGCACCCTGTCTCTCCAGGCCTCCCTTGCATACAATGTATCTCGCTCCCTAACCATTCATGCGTACTCCATGTGACTTCTCCCATTATCTCTCTGTCACACACACACGTGCTCCATCGATCATCGAACCATCTTCCCTACCTCTCTCACACACGCATACTCCGTTGTCTCTCTCTGATCCTCGATCTTTTGTCTACCTCTTTTTCTCTCGATCGTGCACACACACTACCGTCTCTCTTTATGTCGATACCTCTCGCACACACACTCTTCATGTCTTTGTCACACATGCACTCCCTTCCTCCTCTCTCTCTCTCTCTCTCTCTCTCTCTCTCTCTCTCTTTCAGACACAAGATCTATCTTGAGGTCGATCTCTCGTATGCACGCTCCCCCCCTCTCTCTCTAGGTTACTCTATTTCTCTATGTCGGCTCTCACGCACGCACACCATTTGTCTATAGGATGATCCCTTGTAGGAAAAACTTTGGTGCTCCAAGGCATCCCATGCTCCCATGATACGAGAGCTCTCGGGCCGTTGGATCGTGGATACAACCTTTGGACCTGAGCGAAATTTCGAGACTCTTTGAGGGTTTTCTGCAATTTTTTACGACCTCTACTTATGTCCATTCGATCGACGATCCAACGGGCCCCACAGGAATGCTGGAGTATTATTATTATTTTTTGGATATCACACAAACACTGGAGTACATATATGAAGAGAAGAGGCGCATGCACACAGTCGGTCTCTCGCTGTCTCGCACACATGAGAGTTACGTAATGCACCGTAAACAAATAAACCCGTAGGTGCATGATTTCTGCATGTGCGGGTACCGGGTATGTGGTGGAGCGCACTTTTGTATGAAGAGTCAGCTCGTGTGATAATTTGATTCGCAGATGTTGACGGTCAGGGACCACATGTGAACGTCCTGGAGGCGGTGGCTCGCTACTGATTTAGTTGCCACGTTTAAGAAATACATTTTTTTAGCGGGGTAAGAGTTCTGTTTTTTAATACTGCGTTGTAGAATTTATTAAAACGATTGGTATAGAGCGAAAAATGAAAATCGTCACTATACATGTAGGGTGGAGTTTTAGCGCTTGCTGCTAGCCAGGGTTGCTCCCTTCATACACTCTTACCCTCTCCTGATCTAAAAAAGACAGGCGGTAGCCATTGTCTCTCTCCTCACCAGCGGTGAAAGATCCGATCGAAAACATATATCATTAAAAACTTCAAATCGTATACTTTCTAATGGTATAATTTTGTAACACCCCCATGTAATAGCAACAGTAATCCCCTGTTAACAGTGCCATGTCACCATGATTAATAGTGCATGATCATCATTAGCATCATATCACATTTCAAATTCAAATTCAAATTTCAAATCAATTTAAAAGTGAAATTAAAAGTTGTTCAAAACCAGAAACAAAAATGTACATAATGTTGTAAATAATCCAGAGACAATTATAAAAATACATGCAACATTAATTAAATTAGTTAATTGACTCTAACAACCTAAAACAGTCATAAAACAGCAACTTATAATGCCTTTTTATTTAATTAAAACTCTAATGTAAACATATGGGCTCTAAACCAATTTCTGGTAATAGGCAATATTGCATATTAATTATTGGGCCAGGTCACATGTTTTACAAAAATCAATTTGAACCTAAACTATTTGCAAAACAGAAAAGAAAAAGAAAAATAAAGAAAGAAAGACAGAAAAAGAAAACGGCCTGCGCTACTAGGCTCTAGTCGCCGACCGGCCCAGCCCACCTCCCACCTCCCCCTTCCTACTGCTCCCGCGCTCGGTCGCTCCCGCGCCCGACCGCGCCCGACGCCGGCAGCCGTTCCGCCGCGACCAGCTCGCCCCCTCGCGTCGCTACAGCGCGGCGGGGTGGATAAGACTGGCCACCACAGCACCCCCTGGCCGCCCCAGATCCTTTCCCCCTCGCCCGTGCGCTCTCTCTCTCTCTCACCCGAAGACGCCCATCGTCGCCGCCGTCGATCCCGCGGCCACCGTGCCCGCCTCGCCTCGCCGCCGCGCCAAGAAGGACCGCCTCAACCACCTCTTCCTCCCCGACGAGTCACCCGAGTAGGAGCACCGCTGCATCGAGCTCCTCGCCGTCTTCTTCAACATACGGCTATCCCGACCTCGCCGTTGATTTCGTCGCCGTCAAGCCGTCCCCGCGCCCACTTAGCTCCCCTACAGGCTCCCGGTGAGCTCGCGCTCCCTTCCCCTCTCTTCCCCGCACGGATTCGCCCCCGTAGCCGCCACATTGGAGATACCCGTCCGCGCCGCCGCCTATCCTCGTCGCCGGCGTAGTTCCGGCGACCAAACGGCCCCGCACTCGTGCCCGTTCGCTTCACCGCATCGAGTAGGCCTCGCCCAGCCGCTCCGTTTGCTCGCTAGCCCACCGCAGCCACGTGCCCGAGCTTCGCCCGAAAACGTCGCCGCCGACGAGCTCGCCGTGCTCGTTTCCGGCCGTCCCCGCCCGCGAGACCACCGCCGTTGGATGCGGCACTCCACGGCGGTTCGAACGGCTCCGGCCGCATCCGATTTGACCCCCCATAGGCGAAACCCGAGCACCTCCCGTGCCGCGCCGCCGTGAAATCGGTCGCCGGAGTAACTCCGGCGACGTTTCCGGCCGTCGCCGACGTGGCCGGCCTGGCCCACCCCCAGTGCCACTGACCGGTGGGACCGCGGGCCCCGTTGACCTGGTCAACCTGCTGACAGGACCAGCCCAGTCACTGACTGGTGGGGCCCCTCCCCCTGTGCCTATGACAGTGGGCCAGCCCTGTCAGATAGTTAATTAGATTAATATAAATGATTAGTTAGACTAATGTCTCACTGACAGATGGGCCCCACTTGCTAAATTAATCTCTCTTAGTTTAAATTAACACCGAATTAAAAATGAGTCTATGACATGTGGGTCCCACATGTCAGTTTGACCAGTCAGCTGAGACTGTTGACTGCTGACGCCAGCACTACGTCATGCTGACGTCATCATTCACTATTCTGGATAATTTGGATTAAATAATTAAAATAATTCCAGAAATTAATAAAACTTTAGAAAATCATATCTTTTAAACCGTAACTCGGATTAAAATAATTTATATATGTAAAATGATCAAAAAAATATGAAGATTCCGGATATGTAATCAAAACGTTTGTCCAACACTCCTAGCTAGCTGAACATGGAACATTTTGACTGATTTCGATAAATGAATAGTACTTTACCTTAATAAAATAAATCCAAATAAATTCCTAAAATAACTAATTCATTTAAATAGGCAGTAAAACACCTCTGCATATCATTTAGGCATGTCATGCATCGCTGTTGCATTTTTGCCATGTATTTATTGTTTCTTCTCCCCCTTCTCTCTCGATAGCCCCTGAGACTGCCGACGACACCGCCATGTACGCCGACGTCGCCGACGACCAGGCCCCTTCAGCAGAGCTTCCAGGCAAGCATAACCCCCTTGATCATCAGATATCACCCATTCCCTTCTCTCTTATGCTTGCATTAGAATTGCCCCTGCTACAGTTCCGATAGCACCTATTCCGATGCATAGCCTGATTTTGTAGTCTGTTATTGATACCCCACCTGTTGTCCCACAATACTTAGCTGTGCTACTTCTTCATCGGTGGCCATCACCCTTGTCCATATGCCATGCTTGATATCGGGCCGTGACCACTCTGGGTGAGGATCGCGGAAACATTTACATTCTGCAAATACTTAAACTGTTAAAGTCGGGCTGGCCCCAAGGGTGCCCGCGAGTGAATATCATTAAAGTCGGGTCGGCTCCAAGAGTACCCGCGCGTCATGCAATACCAAGTCGGAGTGACAGAAACTCTGTTAGTCTCTGGGAGTTACTAAATATGCCTAACGGAACTCGGTATTTGATCTGAATGGGTCGTCATGCCCTTTTCGCACTACCACCACGTGGGATAATGGGTATGGGCCCCTCTACGTTGTACGTTTCTCCCGAAAGCTCTTCAGACGTCACAGTGCAGAGATGCGGGCTGGTTGGGGTGGGCTGGTTACGTCACTGGTGTATCCAGTGTCGCACCTGGGCCCCGGCTACCCTCGCAACGTGCAGGAGTGCGAAGGGCGATGGCCCAAGACCCCTTCGTGCTTAGGATTTAGACCGGCGTGTTGACCTCTCTGCTGAGCTTAGGTAGGACGCTGCTTCGTGTCGATCATCCGAGGCCGGGTATTACCCAGCAAGTTTGTCCGGCTAGAGGTAATCGAGCGTGTTGGGTAACAGTAGTGCACCCCTGCAGGGAAGTTATCTATTCGAATAGCCGTGTCCACGGTAACAGGACGCTCAGAGTTGTATCCGGATCTATGACAACTACAAAGTGATGATGATACATGTTAAACTGTTACTACTGCTCTCGGGATTACTTTCTCGCAGGGTAGTCGAGAAAGTATCTCAGGGAGTTACTAAACTATGATTGCTATATTATATCTTGCTCTACTCTCTTCTGATGCTGCAAGATTGCTTCAAGATGCTAGTCTTCGATAGGCTAGGCCTCTCCCCCTTTATTCCAGCATTCTGCAGTACAGTCCACAGATATAGCCCCATTCCTTTGATACAATGCATTTTGTATAGTTCTGATGTCAGTCTTGCGAGTACTTTGGATGAGTACTCACGGTTGCTTTGCTATTCTTTTTCCCCCATACCCGATGCTTGCGATCAGATGTCGGAGTCCAGGAGCCAGACGCCACCTCAGACTGCTACTACCAGGAGGGTCCCGACGGCACTTACTACTGGATTGAGCCAGCCGACCAGGATTAGTTGGGAGGCTCCCAGGCAGGAGGCCTGCGCCTTTTCGATCGTTTGTCGTTGTTTGTGCTAGCCTTCTTAAGGCAAAACTTGACTAACTATGTCTGTACCCAGATATTATGTTTGTATGAATTATGTATTCGGGTCCTCGTGACCCCTGGCTTGTAATATGTTGATTTATGTTTTAATTTGAGTTTAGAGTTGTGTTGTGATATCTTCCCGTGAGTCTCTGTTCTCGAGCGTGCACGTTTGCGTGTATGATTAGTGCACGTGTCGAGCAGGGGCGTCACAAATTTTTAGACTATAAAACTCACCATATGTTAATCAAATTATAGATCTAGGGATACGCGCAAGACTAATAAACCGGAAAGGAGGTAGTACTAATTTTTTTCACCTTCTTTCTATCTCTTTCTTCGTATTTATTCCATTTTCCTAGGAGTACGCATTTAGCTAGGGTCTTGCATGAGAGCCCACTCCCAACCGTGATGTAATTAAACTACGCCTTGTTTACCTCAACCGCCTCGCGCCCATCTCCCTCTCGATTCATTTTTCTCGTTCGCCCTAATAGGAAACCCGTTTGCCTCCAAATCTTTTCCTCTCCATGTGTGAAAACAATCTGCATGCATGACTCTCCTTCTCCCTCCTGCAGTCCCACCTCTCCTTCCCGTGTGAAAGAAATAATGAGGCATGCGGCTGCTCCAAACGTGCTCCCTTCTCCTTTAATTCTGTTTCATTTTTGAGGGAAATTATCGCGCGCGCTCGTCCAATCTCGTAATGCCTAAATCGTAGATCACCTAAACCCTAAACTGTTGTGACCAGCAATATCTCCACCCTCCCCCTGAATTCAGGTCGGTGGGCCCCCTCCCCTAAATTCCTCCAACAAAAAAAATGCCCACCTCAGCTATTACGCTAATCACGCAACATTTCTTACGTAGGTGTAGAATTGCTCGCTATAAATAATGCGCCTCACACGGTGTTCGGAAGAACGCTCACATTCATCGCCTTTATCTCCTCGCCCTCCCTCTCAATTACCCATCGACCACCATGGCATTCACCCTCCCTAGCCCTACACGCCCCTCACTGCCCCTGCGAAGGATCACGCGTCGGCGTTCCGTTCCTCGCCGCCACGAGTCGAGGAGGACGCGTCGGCGTTCCGCTTCTCGCTGCCACAAGTCCAGGAGGATGCGTCGGTGTTCCGGTCCTCATCGCCACGCGTCGAGGTGGATGCGTCGGCGTTCCCTGGCTCACCACCACATGCATCAAAGGACGCATCGGCACCCCGCTATGAGGAGGTCACGCCGGCCCCCGAGACCCCAACCTGGAGGAGCTTTGGAAAGAAATGGAGGTCGTATTGTGGGAGGCATTGCCTCCGGCGGAGCGTGCCAAAAGAGAGGCCGAGAAGAAAGCCAAGGAAGTGAAGCGTGCCTCGAGGGATGCTGCCTGGCAGGCCTATGTTGCCTCTGAGAGAGGCAGGCAATTCGCTCTTTGGCAGAAGGCTCGTGCGAGGGCCGTGTGGGTGCTGGAGGACGCCCGGGCTAAAGCCCTGAGTGCAGTCGTGTCCATGCACCTCATCTACGCTTGTTGGTACATCGATCGGGTGCACACTTCCAGCAAGGAGGAGGAAATGTTGGCGCCGGATTACGAGACTGGTGAGATCGCGCTCACCCGCTGACAAGCCGCTAGTATTAGGGATCCCATTAGTATGTAGGAGTAGTAATTTTCTATGGTATTGGGACGGAAATGATAAATCCCGAAATGTTCGGGACTTATTAGTGTCCTTAATTAAGTATGTAAAGGAACAAGTTTGGAAACTTTTTGTATCCATACGCATGTTGCTCTTTGTAAGTACTACCTCCGTCCTGGTTTATTGGCCTCTTCGTATTTTGTGCCAAAATTTGGCCATATATTTAACTGACAAAATGTTAATGCAAGTCATCAAAAACTATATCGCTGGATTCGTATTTGAACATAGTTTCCAATTATACTATTTTCTGTGACATGCATTAACATTTTATTAATTAAATCCATGGCCAAAATTTGGCACAAAATACTGAAGGGACCAATAAACTTGGACGGAGGTAGTACGTACATAGCGCAAAGTTCTAGTACATTATAATGTATATCGTAGTACAAGTCTCTCCCTATATCTATACTATATGTGCTTCTATACTATACTACATTACGATGCGGTTCTGGTAAAAGTAGAAAAACAGTAGGCAACCTTGTGAATTGATTCAATGCAAAAGAAATGCATGAATGAGAAGTGAAAACTCCATTGATTGTTTTCTGATGAGCTATAAATGGTGGGACCCATTATCATTTGAGTGTTTACTTTAGCTTCCATCTCTCTGTAGTGTTTTCTCTATCGTAGTACTAGTATCTCACTGGTCGGGAGGCATGCTAATTTTTCGAACAAGCGCCCTTGCGATTGTTCCAGAATAGTCTGGAGGAAGTAGCTAGCTATTGTTCAAGCGAATCCCGCAGCTCAGCCATTCGATCTAGGAGCATGCCCTATGCACCGGGGATGGAGTAGTGGCCTTTGGCACAACGTACGTAGCACATATTCCTACTACTACTACCCTCCGTTCCACAATAATGTAGTGCATATAAACTTTTAAAAATTCAAACCTAGCTAACTTTGACCAAGATTTTGGGGAAAAAATTAACATCTAGAATGCCAAACATATATCATTGGATTCATCAGAAGACATAGTTTCATAATTAATATATTTGGTATTATAGATATAAATAGTTTTCTATATAAACTTGGACAATATCTGTAAAGCTTGACTTTTCAAAGGATCTATACGCACTATGTAAGTAGTTTTTTTGCAAGTACTACTAGTACTCCCAAACCGCTTCGTACCCCCTCGGTCGTATTTTTTTCCTATGAAGTTGTGCCATGCAATTGGAATTACAACTTACATGGAGTAGTATTTTTTTTCATAGGAATCGAGTGTGGACCGTAAATGAGGAGAGATGAACCGGACAAAATAAATGCAGAGATGAAATGCGATAAACACAGGAGTGATATGGTGGTTTCTTGTCTATTCATTTTACCAGGCCACTTACTGCTGGGAGTGGTGGGGTGATGTGATATGACAGCTTTACTGCCGCGCCACGATCGGGGTGAGTCTCCCCTGCAGCGCCGCCCTCTACTCTATTACTCCTACTTCTGTCTCGGTTTACTAGCACCTCTCGTACTTCGAGATATATTTTTTACCATAAATTTAACTAGTAGGGAAATAGTACAGTATAAGTTTGACGTTGGCTTCGGGTTAAAAAATAATGTACGTTATATGCTATAAACAAAAATGATATTATTGGAAAGTGCATTCAAATGCAAATCCAACAATATAATTTTTGATGACATGCATTACAATTTTAGAAATGAAATATGATGTCAAACTTTGACCCAAAATATGATGTGAACTAATAAACCCGGACAGAGGTAGTAGTTTGTTGGAAGGCCAGTGGGCCCGGATATTGGTTGACCCGCACGTCGGCCAAAAAAATTAGTGACGGTGTCCTGGATTTGGGGGTGCCAACCCAGTTGGCCCGTCTCCTCGGTTGGGCCGATGAGCCCTCGTGCGTGGTCAAGGTTGACTCCGGAGGCCGCACAAGGGAGACGTGACCAAGGCTGCCTCTACCGAAGACTTGACGTACACTCCAAGATCTCTCCTGCCACCTCTCTCTTCAGATACCGACCTTGTAACCCTAGATACCCTCTTTGGCGTGTATATAAGCCATAGGGTTTAGCCCGCAGGGGACATCAACACATTATCGCTCACCTAGCCCTAGAAGTTAGACACATATCACAATCTCGAGGTAGATCAACTCTGTACTCGATACATCTCCATTAATATAAACAAGAGCAGGATGTAGGGTTTTACCTCCATCAAGAGGGCCCGAACCTGGGTAAACATCGTCTCCATCGTCTCTGTTACCACCGATCCGAGATCCGCAGCTCGGGACCCCCTACCCCAAGGTCTACCGGTTTTTACACCGACACTGGTGCTTTCATTGAGAGTTCCGATGTGTGATCGCTGGAAGGATCGATGGGATCGCCGGTTAACGGCCTTAAACCCCCGGAGCTCGTCTCCGGCTTCAAAACTTCGGTCACAAAAACGCCTCCGCGTAATGCGGAAGCAAACCACGACCTCTCTTCGGTTCCAGTAGAGAACCCCCTCGCGAACCATGGGCTAAGATACTTCCTGGACAGCGGATTGGATGGTGACCCGCCAGCGACCGGTTCCCAGAACGAATTGGCTAAACCGATGACCGTGGATCCATCGCCAGGTGATGGTAATGGGGTCTCGAGCCCAGGATCCCTAGAGATCAGATCTGGTCCGCCTACCTCCAATATCGAATACCGCCCCAACGTCCCGGCACACCTGACATCTGGGACTTAGCCTACGTACGGCAGGCCCCCGGTGAGCCGATCCGACGGTACTGGGCCAGGTTCTTGTCCGTCAAGAATAAGATACCGGATTAACAAGACTCTGACATAATCAGCGTTTTCAACGCGGATGCAAGGATAAGGGTGTTTTGAACGCCCTCTCTCGTCGTTGCGTCCAGACACTCCCTGAATTAACCAACTTGGTAGCGTGATTTTGCGCCATTGAA
Organism: Elymus sibiricus; assembly: GCA_039707655.1. Lineage (NCBI taxonomy): Eukaryota > Viridiplantae > Streptophyta > Magnoliopsida > Poales > Poaceae > Elymus > Elymus sibiricus. The sequence continues at coordinate 281,562,405 of CM077672.1, forward strand.
GACGCCTGGCGAACCGAGAATACGGACTTGATCTGTGAGGACCACCCGACACGCGACCGACCTGTACTTTGGCACGAGAATCGTAAACGGAACACCTCGGGCAATCGCCCTCAGAAGAAGAGAAAGACCTCCGATCACTCCAGGATGGCCCTGGACGGCTTCCTGGGTAAGCCATGCCCGATCCACGCCATATTAGTTAACTCGTGCCCCACCCACAGCCTTCGTGACTGTTGGGTATTGAGGCAGGTGGCAAAAGGGGGACTCGCCCTCTTGACGGGCACCTCCAGCCACCTCGGACATACCTCGGATGCAGACAAGGTCCTAATGATTTATGAGACCTTTACGTCTAATAATCAGCGCAAACGGGCCCTGCGGGAAATCAACGCCGTCCGGCAGGTACCACCTCGGGGCGCATGGATGGACACGCCGATCACCTTCACTCAGAACGACCAGAAGAGGTCTGCCTTGGACAGGTGCCCCGCCGCGTTAGTCCTCAACCCCATTGTGGACCACTGCTGCCTCCACAAGGTCCTTATGGACGGAGGCAGCAGCCTGAATCTAATATATGAGGACACTCTAGACAAAATGCACATCGATAAATCGCGCATAGAACGGAGCACCACCACACTTAAAGGAATAGTCCCCGGACGGGAGGCACGTTGCAGTGGAAAAATAACTCTAGACGTAGTCTTCGGGACCTCAGATAATTATCGCTCCAAGGAGATTACATTCCACATCGCGCCTTTCAGAAGCGGATATCACGCCATCCTCGGACGGGATGCCTTTTCAAGATTTCAAGCGGTGCCCCACTACGGTTACATGAAGCTCAAGATGCCGGGCCCGAAAGGGATTATCCCCATCTCAAGTGATCCTGACAGGGCACTCAAAGCCGAGAACAAAACAGCATCCCTCGCCCTTGAGACTCTCGCCGAAACCTTCGCGGCCGAGGAGCTGACCGCGTTACGCACCGAGGTCGACCGGGACGATATCATTATCGACAAAAGATCAAAACCTACTTCTTTCAAACCGGCCGATGAGATAACCAAATTTCAGGTTCACCCAACAGACCCTGCTAAAACGGCGTCTATAGGGGCTAACCTCGACCCCGAGGTCGCCGAAGCCCTATGCGCTTTCCTCAAAGAAAACTGGGATATATTCGCCTGGCACCCTTCCGATATGCGAGGGATACCCCGTAGGCTTGCAGAGCATGGCCTAAACATATTGACAGGCTATAAGCCCGTTAAACAAACACTCCGGCGTTTCTCCGAGCCCAGGCGTCAAGCAATGGGTGAAGAACTGGCAAAGTTGTTGGAGGCGGGATTCATCAGGGACATAAAACACCCTGACTGGCTAGCCAATTTGGTCATGGTGCCAAAAAAGGACAAGTCTTGGTGGTTGTGCGTCGATTTCAAAGACCTCAACAAAGCTTGCCCCAAACACCCCTTCCCCTTACCCCGTATTGACTAGATTGTGGACGCCACTACAGGCCATGACACATCCGTAGTCTGGCAAGACAGCAACGGCATATCAGACCCAATCGACGCCGGGCAGCAGGCTCCGCCCGACAAGGACGAGGATATCATAGGTGGATCAACCATCCAGGAGACTGATTCAGCACATGAGGTCATGGCAGTTATCGCACCATGGACCGAGCCGCTCCTCGCATACTTACTCCAAAAAGAGCTCCCTGATAACCAGGCCGACTCCCGTCCGATAGTAAGACAGTCTAAGGCTTACAAGGTTCATGAAGGGGAACTCTATAAAATGAGCACAACGGGCATCCTCCAGAGATGCATAACCGAGGAAGAAGGAAAACTCGTACTTCGCGAGATACACTCCGGCATGAGCGGACATCATGCCGCTGCTCGGACCGGTTTTCGAGCCGGTTTCTACTGGCCAACGGCCAGTGCCGACGCCTCGGCATTAGTACAACATTGCCCAGGCTACCAGGTATTCGCCAAGCAGAGCCACAGGCCCCCACGGCCCTACGCACCATCCCCATTACGTGGCCTTTTGCGGTCTGGGGGCTCGATATGGTCGGGCCACTCAAGGGAGGCTCAAACAAAAACAAATACCTACTCGTTATGGTAGACAAATTTACCAAGTGGATCGAAGCAAAGTCGGTCACCTCGGCCGAGGCCGTCCAGGTTATCGGATTCATTTCGGGGGTAGTCCATCGTTACGGCATCCCCCATAGCCTGATCACAGACAATGGAACCAACTTCACGGCCAAAGAGGTCAAGGCATGGTGTAAGACAATGGGCATTAAGCTCGATTACGCATCCGTCTATCACCCGCAGTCTAATGGCCAAGTCGAGCGAGCATCCGGACTCATACTTAGTGGAATTAAACCACGGTTCATTGTTTCCCTCAAAAAGGCCGATTGCAAATGGGTTGAAGAACTTGATTCCGTATTATGGGGCTTGCGTACCACACCAAACAGGTCCACAGGGTATACCCCATTTTTTATGGTATATGGTGCCGAAGCGGTCCTCCCTTGCGATATCATACATGACGCACCTCGGGTACGCATGTACAAGGAACTGGAGGCCGAACTCGATAGGCAAGACGCCCTAGACGCTCTCAAAGAAGAGCGCAACGTTGCACGGGCTAGATCAGCCATTTATCAACAGCAGGCACGGCGCTACCACGGTAGAGAGGTTCGCGCCAAAGAATTTAATGTCGGAGACCTCGTAATGAGATTACACCCCGAAAAACAAAAACACAAGCTCTCACCTAAATGGGACGGACCGTTCGTCATTGACCAAGTACTCGTCGGAGGGGCCTATCGAATCCGAGATCCGGAGGACGGCCGACTAGAGTCCCACCCGTGGAACGCGGCGCTACTCCGACGTTTCTATGCATGAAACCAAGCATACGGTCCGTGTAAATACCTTGTACATTTTATTTATCTTTTTATCATTTTTTATCCCTCACCTCGGTAACCCCGAGGACAATCTAGCATGTTCTTTTCAAAACAAAAGCTATACCGCTCCTTATGAACTATTGTCTTTCAAGCCACTATATGCATCGATCCCCTGTAAGATTTGGCCAAGCTGGGTTGCCCGGCTCATGTGCTTGCCCCTTACATTCCCGATATTTCGGCTAGGGGGCAAAGGGAGCACCGCTGTGATTGTTACTCACGGGTCAGCCGATGTAGTACCTCAGACGGACAAAGCCGAAAGCTAGCATTCTTATAATGCGGAATAGTTGGGCATGCCATAGGAATAACGGGGCATGGGTCTTTTCAAACCCCGACCAGGGGCTTTACCACCAAAGTCATCCGTCTTCGGACGGGCGTGTTTGACACACCACCCGAGGAAAGGAACTGTTGGTAGAACTATTTTCCTCAGAAGATGTTTCTTATATTAAATAGTAATATAACATAACCTTCAGTTACCCTCTTGTCTTTCGAGCCACATAGCCCGATTGCCTAGTCACCTGAAATATCTGGTCCGATGACCTCGGCCAGTAGTATGGGACACTCCTCGGACATTATCCGAGGAGGCGGAAGCCGAAGGCTAGCTGATAGAGTTCGGAAAAACGGATGGATAAAATTGACATAAAATACTTCGGTACATAAAGTCATATAACAATTTGTTCACGCGTGATCTAGCCCGTCTATCAAGGTGTCTAACGCGCAATCCTTTTGCGAGAGGTGCGCCGCTGGCATGACACTCTCATATACCTGACTGGTAGGGATTTCCTCCCCATCAGGCCCCATGGGTCCCACCTCTGCTAATTTCGTCGTCTTCAGACCGGTGTAGTGGGTCTTCACCATGGCCCAGGCCTCCCTCGTGCCTTCTCGGCAAGCTGATACTTTCCACGCCTGGATCCGGCACCATGCTCTTTTCAGCTGTTCGGCTAGCACGGCCATGTCCTCGGGGACCGGTATCACCTTGGGCCATAAAACCTGGTGTACATCTTTCATCGCTTTCCGCGCCATTTCGTGAACCTCGGATAGACGAATATTCATGTCTTCGGACACCGGACCTCGCGAACCCGAAGGAAGGCTGGTCAAGCAAGCTGCCACAAACAAACATTTCGCACGACAAATCTCTTCGGACAAACTACATAACAAATGACTATCGCGATTTATAACTTACCATAAATCATGTCATCCGTGCGGCGATTCTTTGCTTCTGTAGCAGCCAGGCGAGCCTTTAAGCTCTCAATTTCCTGGGCTTGGCGGGCATTCTCCACCCTCAGCACATTCACGCTGCTCGCTCTCTGAGTGACCACATGTTGATTTGCCTGGCGTTACGCTTCCGCATATGCCAGATCATCGCGGGCCTGCCTCAGATCACTTTCGAGATGGCCCAGGGCCTCCGCTGCTACAAGCAATTTCGGTGTCAGCTCTACTTCCCTGACAGTATTCATTCCAAGCAATAGGCACTTACCGTGTGCCTCTCTAGTGAATTTCTTCACATGTTCGACCTCGGACAAAGCCGCGTCAAGTAGCACCTTTGTTTGGTCCAATGCCAAGGTCAATTGCTCATTCTTCATGCGAGCTTCCTGATATGAATAAGATTTTGGGTTAGCATGCAAGTCTTGATTTGACCCCAGGGGCTCATATCAAGCCTTAGGGGCTACTACCATACTGGTTGGCCATATTTTTCCTCAAAGCCTTACCCACAGCCCTCTCGACAGGACATCCAGCGACTCATCAAATGCACCTCGAGTCGCCCCGAGGTATGCGTCCACCATGCTAAGAGCATTAAGCTCCCTGTCTAAAAAAGCTGGATTTTTCAAGGAAGCCTTTCGCCGGTGGTAATTTTTGGCACATTGGATCTCAGACGGAGTGGCCGACGTCGCCGAGTCCTCGGGCTGGGCGGATCCGGGGTCAACCCTCGCAGGATTTCGGACCCCTGCTTCTTTAGGCGGGGCCGTGCCTTCCTCGGCCTCCATATGTATGGTGGGAGGCGGAGGCTGTCTGCAAATAATAGGGGATGTTAGAATCCGAAGTGTCTTTTCTGTAACATAAACCCACATGTTACCTAGCGATGGACGGAGCACTTTTGCCGGTCCCCGTAACCTCAGCCAGGGCTTCTCGCGCTTCTGGCTGAGCCCTTTCCTGTGGAGCCGTCTCTCTGCATAGGCATTGGGAGCGCCGCCCCTTTGGAAGAGGAGTCAGAGGACTGGAGACTGGGGGACGAGGGGCTCTCTTTCGTTTAGAGGAAGGAAGAGTTACCGATGAGGCCGGCCTCGTCCCCGGCGTGTCAGGGATGACCGCTACTTTCGAGCCATCGAGGCCCTCCAGGAAAAAAACTCCTTCCTTCATAAATAAGCCCCAGCACTTCATCTTCATGATAGAGAGGGTCTTCTGCGCGATAGTGGAACTCTGGTTCAGGGGCCGGACTGCTCACCCCTTCGAGCCAACGCCTCCACCTCTGTTTGTCCGATATGTAACGGATTAGTGTTAGGGATCCCGGGGTAAAACAGAAAAAGCCCGAAATAGAAACTTACTATATCAGCAGGGTTGTAATATGACAGCCCATCTTGAAACCGTCGCTTGGCAAACTCCTCGGCGGACCCTTGGTATATGCTGGCTAGGACGGCGCCAAGGGTCATTTGGTCCATAAAGGCCCCCTTGATGGATCGGGAAGCATCCTCAGACCCGTTGTACTCACACAATAAATGTTGGCACTGCCGGAGAGGCTGGACTCTTCGGTCTAGGGCCATCGACATCACGTCAATGATGGTAAGACTGGCGCTTGATAGAAGCTTCACCTTGGCCGCCAGTGTGGTCACGGCCTCGTCTTCCTCTTGGGCCGAACTCAGCGGCCTCCAGCTATAACGCCTCCTTGCTGGATCCAATGAGAAAGGGGGAGACCTGGCCGGACTGGCTCGTACAATAGTACATCGGTGATATAGAACCACTCGAAAGGCCAGTAATCGGCCTCCTCCCGAGGTGTCCCCGCGGGATAGCCAGTCTTGTCGATTCGGCAGACTTCAGCTCCTCTGACCTCGAATAGCTTGTCGGCCGAAGAGCGGGGCATGACGCAGAAGTACTTCCTCCATAACCCGAAGTGCGCCTGACAGCCGAGGTGTAGCTCGCAGAGCGCGACAAATCCCGCGATGTGTAGGATCGAATTCGGGGAAAGATGATATAGCTGTAGCCCGTAAAAGTCCAGCAGGCCGCGGAGGAATGGGTGGATTGGAAACCCTAGGCCACGGAGATGGAAGGGCACGAAGCATACCCGCTCATCTCCTCGGGGCGAAGGGTAATTTTTAGCATGGGCTTGACCGTCGAGAGATGTTAATCCCGGACGAGAAGCGGCTAGATCCGCGTCTGGCAGGTACCCTTGTGTCGCCAAGCGATCTAATTGAAGGCGCGCGACGGAGCAGCTCCCCCAGTCCCCTCTATCGGGGCCATGAGGACGCCTTGACGATCCTTCACCGCTCGCCATGGTTTAGGCTCTCGAGTTGGGGCTGGGAAGAGAGGGGGATTTTTTGGCTGTGATGGTGAATGCTAACTGCCCCTAGCAAGGGTAACGCGCTTGATAAATAAGGGCAGAAGGGGCTGGCGTTTTGGCATTTTCCCATAAAGAGGCCCAATCTCCTATGCAACACGCTTCCCAAATCTGAAGTTGGGCCCCACCAGAATTCTAAGGGTTGGCTGAAGTCTTTAAATTTAGTCAGAGAATAAAACATGGGAACTTGTCTATCGAGCCAAGACTCCGGGAAGTGATGGGCGTCGACCTCGGCATCGAAGACCAGTTCAGGGGGTACTGATGGTGTCCTGGATTTGGGGGTGCCAACCCAGTCGGCCCGTCTCCTCGGTTGGGCCGATGAGCCCTCGTGCGTGGTCAAGGTGGACTCCGGAGGCCGCACAAGGGAGACGTGACCAAGGCTGCCTCTACCGAAGACTTGACGTACACTCCAAGATCTCTCATGCGGCCTCTCTCTTCAGATACCGACCCTGTAACCCTAGATACCCTCTTTGGTGTGTATATAAGCCATAGGGTTTAGCCCGCAGGGGACATCAACGCATTATCGCTCACCTAGCCCTAGAAGTTAGACACATATCATGATCTCGAGGTAGATCAACTCTATACTCGATACATCTCCATTAATATAAACAAGAGCAGGACGTAGGGTTTTACCTCCATCAAGAGGGCCCGAACCTGGGTAAACATCGTCTCCATCATCTCTGTTACCACCGATCCGAAATCCGCAGCTCAGGACCCCCTACCCCGAGGTCTGCCGGTTTTTACACCGACAATTAGGATGGCTGTGAGCCGCAGAAACTGGTTCCAATGATCAAAGATGATCCAGGAAGCAGTAGATCGTGTGCTCGTACAAATGTTGCGACCGACGGGTACGAAGCACGAGCAGCCCAGTTATTTGATAAGAAAAGTAGCCTAGTTATTATACAATAAAGTATAATGTAAGCTGGAAGTGAAACGGGTGCAGCGGTTTGGGTCAAACACTTAAATATACTAGTTTTTTTGTTATTTATAATTCCAAACAGCATGTAGACACGTTCGCTGACCAGAAACACTATGTACCATTTTACAACTCTTAGTATCAATGTTAGTGGTCAGCCGGTGCAAGTTCTAGCCCCATCCTGTTTTATCCTTTTTTCCATAATGATATCCGCCGAACATTCGGCAGGAGCCCAATCTGGCAAACGCCCACACAACCGTTAGATTTCCATCCGACAGTGGACTTTTTTTCAAGCCCATGGTATATTACAAAACTGCCACCCTTACACATTAAACTGCGACGCGGGCGTTTGTAACTGCCATGTCTCCCAGTGAACGTTTGCTGGGGATTGGCATTAGCATGGATGGTGTTTTTACATCTGTTTGTAGTCATTCCACGCTCGGGCATTGAAATTTGTATTTACTATACTACTCCGGTAACTCCGGTAGAGCAGAGTCCTACTCCACTATAGTAGTAGTAGGTACTGTAGTATTTATATTGTACTACTCCTGTAATCAATCAAGTTGTCTGGCATCGATATGACCATACACTGCTGGGATGTGTCTCATAAGTCAAGCAGCGTGCTGCTGTTACATTGTCATCATCACATGTCCACTACCCGCAGCACATGTTCGCTTCTACATCCTCGCCCGCACATAATCTTCCTTCCCCACTAGGCTCCTCCCCCCTCTTCCGAAACCTAAGCACTAACAATGGCTGAACCGAGCAGCATCCACAAAAAGAGTGGCTATAATTCGCTCCCCACAGAGGTAATCAAACTCATTGTTTCACGTCTGGAGAATCTCAGCACCATGTCGCTCGCCGCGTGCTCGTCGGGGCTGTACAGTTTACACAAAGCCCTCAGGCCTGAGCTTTTAAGCCAGTTCCCTGCTTGCTGATGCCGCCTGATCTTCAGAAATGGCATGTCACACAGCATAATGATCGTAGGGTGGCGAGCATCAACCCCCTCGACTGCGACCCGATCCCCGTCACCCTCAACTACATTAACGGTATGTATTGGGTCAGCATGAATACGTCTTGGATGGTGCTCATCAACGGATGCGGCAGGTGGATGCTCGTGGAGGTATACACCCAGTGATTGAGCCCCCTTCCTTCGATTAACACTACACTGCTTTGGCAACGTGGCCCAGAATACTAGGAATCTTATAGTAGCCAACATGATACCAAGTTTGATTTGCTAAAGGTTGTTATCTGCCAATTGCCCACAAGATCTGCAAATTATAAAGACTTCAGGCTAATTGCGTTCTTCAACCACGGTCTCGCCTATCTGACAGGTCACTGCGGTAAGTGGATAAATCTCTATGTCCATCGCAGGATCATACATTCTCCATGGCTCTCTGATGCCATTGAACACAAGGGCTTCATTTACGCTGTTGACTCCTTCTATGGCTGGGCATATTGCTGGCCCACTCCAGGCTTCACTACAAAGGGATGTTACAGCTGTATGTTACTTTCCAATGATATCACTTTGGCTTGCTTCCTATTGCCAGAGTATAGTTTGAGGAGAGTTAGAATCATGACATTGTTGTTAGAAATTAAACACCACACATTCAAATACACCCTCTGTTCAGTAATGTAGGACATTCTGACAGTTTAAATTGAACTACCAAAACATCCCACATTAGTGATCAGATGTAGTAGAATTTTGGTGAAATCGAATCATCTTTCCCATGCTTATATTACTGTCAACATTTATTGAAAAAATATTCATGCTCTGAACATGTTGTTCTTAGATTTACAGTACCAGCCCTTTTTTATTTGACTCCAACTTGATATGATGTTGTAGGCCGCCTGGTGTCCCTACCCTTCCTAATCCCAGAATCTTTCAAGGAAAAGCGGCACGACAGTTGTAGATGGTTCCTGGCTCGATCAGACGACGATGAACGATTGATGATCGTTCGCATGTACCGGACGTGTTGTTATCTTCTTTGGGCCTTCAGGAATTTTTGACTGGATGCCGGTAAGTAGCCTGAGCATACGCTCTCTGTTTCTCAGACTGAATTATCTAATTAACCGGGAGATCAACGATGACAAGGATCATGATGGTAGCGCGGTTCCGTTCATCAGGCAAAACTGTGTGTACCCAACTTACCATGCGTCTCTCCATGCACCATACCCTGATATGTGCCACCACACTCTGCAGCCCAAAGTAGGAGAGAGGGTCGCAAGCATCAGACTTCGACCTACTGGCTAGACTCTCCCCTGTCAAACAACCATCTGGTTCAAGCCTTCAGCCAATCTCCACAGCCTAATAAATAGTAATTTCTAACTAAGCCAGTTAGTTAGATGAGTAGACTTGGTGTAATAGGATCTTTATTAAGTTTGATGCAAACAGTTGGTTAATTTTAGTAGCCTTCTCTAATTGGGTGATGTTTGGTTAGAAGAGAGAGCTGCGTCTTTACTCTTCTGGCATGCTTACTGCTTCTGTTGATTATGTAGGGCTCTAGTTTGCTATGAACCTCTAGTGGTTTCTATTAACGGAAAATTGGCGGCAAACCCCTTTTACTAAACCAAAATACAAAAAACTGAGCCATGGATACTGCTGGTTTTTTCAATGTACAATCAGTAATATATTTTGTATGTCGGTTGAATAAATAGTGGTGCTAGAATGATAAACACAATATTTTGGAAGTCGTTGCAAGCTCTGGTCCTTTAGTGCCCCGTATGTAGCACATACTATTTTTTCGTAGTGAAAAAAACTTCCACTTGTCGAGGAGATGCAGCCTAGTGGTTTAGGCCCAATAGAAGAGCCCATAATTAAATTACTGGGAGGGAGGCTCTCACATGAATCCAGCCCAGTTGCGTGATCATGCTCCCCTAAAAAAGAAGAAGCTAATTGCTCATGCATAGGTTGTTTAAATTTATGATTTGAAATTATGATTATAAGAGGATGATATTATTATCCTATGACACTATCTTTACATTCAGTCGATACTATTTTTAGGCAAAGATAGCGACCAGTCTTCTTTCTCCCACCCTTTTCTTCCTACAACCAGCGAACTGTTATCTGGAACCCACCAGGTTGAAGCCGATGCAAATCGTATTCAACATGGTCAACATCTAACAATTATTAGTGGCAAGCAGTAAGAAATATCACAATTTTTTTCATTGCATTTGTATGTTTTAGGGATTGTGCTACCCAGGTCTCCGTTCGGATCCCAATTTTTTTTTGAGCGGACCTTTCGAATCCCAAGTACCACAATTGTTTTGACAAGCTGAGTTTTTGTTATGATAAAAAGTTCCGGCCCAACATTATTTTTCGATAAGAATGCCCAGCCTAGCCCAAGACATGTGGCGACACCACTTTATCCCTGGTTCTGAATTGGCTCGGCTTCATTTTACAACAAGGTGTAGCCATAAAAAATTAATTTAGTTTTGTAAAGTCTCAGTCGACTGGGACTTCGTTATGTCTGAGTCGATACAATATTCCTTTGATCTTGCATGGATATTCGTAAAAAATAATTCTATTTAGCTTTTATTTTTCTTCCTACATACTATATCACTTGACTGAGACTTGGTTAAGTCTCAGTCGACTGAGACCTAGCCACACCCATAATTTTTTTATAATCCATCAAGATGAGTTTTTAGGTCTGACCGATCCAGCCGCCAAAACCAAACCAGCACCGGCGAGACCGCCTGCTCCCGCCTCCCATGGCTGGGTGCGGTGCCGTGCACGCATCGCCGCCCCGTCGTACCCTGAAATGCTGGCCAGGCCATCCCTCTACTCCCCCACACATCCAATTATTCTCCGGCGACGACAGCCCACCCCGCACCAGAACCAGTCAACCCTCGTACTCCCTTTCGCCGATGACTTCACTGCCGCATCTCCCCCGGCTCCTGTTCGTTCCCATCCTAGGCCTCGCCGTCATCCTCCGCCTTGGTGCACTCGCCGCGGCGCCGCTGTCCGACCATGTCAACATGCTCAACATGGTGAATATAGAGAGGACTGTACTTGAGAGTATGACAGTAGGGACCCACTAGGTCCACTGCCGAATGCAAGCAAGTGCCTCCTTTTTTTGTAGTAGCAAGCAAGTGCGTCCTTACTACTCAGATCCACCCCTCAAAAAAACTACTCAGATCCACCCTGTTGACATTTGGGACCCACAACATTGTCAACGTATATTCAATCAACTAGAGGATTGCACAAGGAGCGGCTGGCACCTGGGATCCAGCAGCTCGAGCAGTTTTTTTGGTTGTTCAGATGGAGCAGGGTATAAACTGGGTTGTGCGATGTCTGTGGCCCGTCTAACAACATGACTAGCCCAGCTGTTTTTTTGTGAAAAGGGGGTAGCCCACCATTTTTTTGAAGAATACCCAACCTAAGCCAATTCATTTTCTCCGGCCTGCTGGATTACAAATCTTTCAAGACGAGTAGGTATGCATTTGGCCTTGCCAGAAAATGGGCTGTAAATCTTATAAGTAATATCAAATGGGCTGTAAATGTTTAAAAAGCACAACAAATGGGCAATTAATTTCATATTTTGGTTGTTTTCTTCTTTGAGATTTTAAATTTGATTGTATTTTAACATAATATTAATTTATTTTGAAATTGGTTTTAATCTGGCTCAAAATTTTGGGATCAAAAATAGTTCGGACCCCACCAAAATATGCGAAATTTCAAAAATTCTGCATATTTTTCGATTGAAATTTTTAACCTTGTTCCTGACTAGAAAATTAAGGAGAAGAAAAAGTGTTTCAGACGCCTATATCTGGATAGGAGTGCAGACAACATAGAGAAGTACAAGATGGCAAAGAAGGCCGCAAAGCGAGCTGTGAGTGAAGCAAGGGGCCGGGCGTATGAGGACCTCTACCAATGGTTAGACACGAAGGAAGGCGAAAGGGACATCTATAAGATGGCCAAGATCCAAGAGAGGAATACGTGGGATGTTGACCAAATCAAGTGCATCAAGGACGGAGCAGATCAACTCCTGGTGAAGAACGAGGAGATTAAGCATAGATGGCGTGAGTACTTTGACAAGCTGTTCAATGGGGAGAGTGAGAGCTCTACCATTGATCTGGACGACTCCTTTGCTGATACTAGCAGGCTTTTTGTGCGGCGAATCTAGGAGTCGGAGGTCAAGGAGGCTTTGAAGAGGATGAAAGGAGGCAAGGCGATGGGCCCTGATTGTATCCCCATTGAGGTGTGGAGAGGCCTCGGGGACATAGCGATAGTATGGCTAACCAAACTTTTCAACCTCATTTTTCGGGCAAACAAGATGCCAGAAGAATGGAGACGGAGTATATTAGTACCAATCTTCAAGAACAAGGGGGGTGTTCAGAGTTGTACTAATTACCGTGGAATTAAACTGATGAGCCATACAATGAAGCTATGGGAGAGAGTCATTGAGCACCGCTTAAGAAGAATGACAAGCGTGACCAAAAATCAGTTTGGTTTCATGCCTGGGAGGTCGACCATGGAAGCCATTTTCTTGGTACGACAACTAATGGAGAGATATAGGGAGCAAAAGAAGGACCTGCATATGGTGTTCATTGACTTGGAGAAGGCCTATGATAAGATACCGTGGAATGTTATGTGGTGGGCCTTGGAGAAACACAAAGTCCCAACAAAGTACATTACCCTCATCAAGGACATGTACGATAAAGTTGTGACAAGTGTTCGAACAAGTGATGGCGACACTGATGACTTCCCGATTAAGATAGGACTGCATCAAGGGTCAGCTTTGAGCCCTTATCTATTTGCCTTGGTGATGGATGAGGTCACAAGGGATATACAAGGAGATATCCCATGGTGTATACTCTTTGCGGACGATGTGGTGCTAGTCGATGAGAGTCGGACGGGGGTCAACAGGAAGTTGGAGTTATGGAGGCAAACTTTGGAATCGAAAGGTTTTAGACTTAGTAGGACTAAAACCGAGTACATGAGGTGCGCTTTCGGTACTACTACACACGAGGAGGAGGAGGATGTTAGCCTTGATGGGCAGGTGGTGCCACAGAAGGACACCTTTCGATATTTGGGGTCAATGTTGCAGAAGGATGGGGATATCGATGAAGATGTGAACCATCGAATTAAAGCCATATGGATGAAGTGGCGCCAAGCTTCTAGCATTCTCTGTGACAAGAGGGTGCCACAAAAGCTAAAAGGCAAGTTCTATAGGACGGCGGTTCGACCCGCAATGTTGTATGGCGCTGAGTGTTGGCCGACTAAAAGGCGACATGTGCAACAGTTAGGTGTGGCGGAGATGCGCATGTTGAGATGGATGTGTGGCCACACAAGGAAGGACCGAATCCGGAATGATGATATACGAGATAGAGTTGGGGTAGCGCCAATTGAAGAGAAGCTTGTCCAACATCGTCTGAGATGGTTTGGACATATTCAGCGCAGGCCTCCAGAAGCCCCAGTACATAGCGGACGGCTAAAGCGTGCTGATAATGTCAAAAGAGGCCGGGGTAGACCGAACTTGACATGGGAAGAGTCCGTAAAGAGAGACCTGAAGGATTGGAGCATCACCAAAGAACTAGCCATGGACAGGGGTGCGTGGAAGCTTGCTATCCATGTGCCAGAACCATGAGTTGGTCGCGAGATCTTATGGGTTTCACCTCTAGCCTACCCCAACTTGTTTGGGACTAAAGGCTTTGTTGTTGTTGTTGTTGTTCCTGACCAGAAAATGTGCAGCAATTTAAAAAAAAATGGGCTGCAATAAATTACATATGAATTAGCAAATGGGCTGCAAATTATTCAAATAATAGCAAATGGGCTGTACAAGCCACAGATTTGGAGGCTGACTTATTGGACTACTAAGTTGACGCGTACGCAAGGCTTTGTCAACTTATAGTCAACACATGATTCTAACAACAGTGATTGTTGGATGTCCACCCAATGGCCCATCGTGCTTTTTCAATCTCTGATCTTCCTGCTCCAGCCGCCCAAACCAGCACTGGCGGCACTGCCTGATCCTGCCTCCCGTGGCCGGCTATACTGCCTCACAGGCCTCACCGCCCACCCTACTCCCACCACCGGCCAGGCGATCCCTCCTCCCCTCCACACCTCCTATTATTCTCCGTCGACTGCAGCCCCACGCCGCACCAGAACCAGTTAACCCTCGTACTCCTCTCCGTCTGCGACTTCACTGCCGCATCTTCCCATCTTTGGCTTGTTCCCGTCCGGGGCCTCTCCGTTGTCCACCGCCTTGGTGCGCTCGGCGCGGCGTGGTCAACTAACGAGAGTCATCGGAAGAGGATTGTACATGGAGAGGCTTACAGTGGGGACGCACTAGGTCCATGAATGTACGCATGCAACTGCCACCTTATTACGCAAAAAAATGATTCCTCCCCCTGACAGATGGGACCAACCAGCTACATCTTCGCACGCAAGGAAGTGCCTCCTTATTACGCGAAAAAATATTTCCTCCCCCTAATAGCTGGGACCCACCCTCTATATCTTCACCCGCAATGAAGTGCCTCGTTATTACGCGGGAAAGAAAGCTTCCTCCCCCTGATAGCTGGGGCCCACCAGCTACATCTTCGCACGCAAGAAAGTGCCTCCTTATTACGCGCAAAAAAAATTGATTCCTCCCCCTGGCAGCTGGGACCCATCAGACATCTTCGCACGCAAGGAAGTCCCTCCTTATTACACGGAAAAAAAGCTTCCTTCCCTTACAGCTGGGACCCACCAGACATCTTCGCACTCAAGGAAGTGCCTCCTTATTTTGCGCAAAAAAACGATTCCTCACCCTGACAGCTGGGACCCACCAGCTATATCTTCGCACGCAAGGAAGTGCCTCCTTATTCCCCACTAACAGTTGGGACCCACCAGGTTGAAGCATACGTAGCGTTATCTGTTTGGTCACAAATGTGTACGTGCATACTGGTCGATCCGTCTCATGAACCATGGCCATGTAAGGAGTGGCACGTGTCGTAGTAGAGTCCCCTACGGAGCAGTTCAGGCAGTCCCGTCTAAATCGTGTACATGTAGGTATAGCCATGCTGCAAAAAAGAGGGCCACGTACGTACATACGGGCGGGGTTTCAAACGCGTACTTGCGCATACGTACAGCCAGGGCTCGTGTACATGGATAGGCGACGGTGGGGGCACGCAGCAATGACGTCATATTCATCTGTGGCCAACCGACTGGGTCGGAACAGAGAAACAATGTCGTGTTCATAGGGAGGCAACTGACTGGGTCAGAATGCGTCATGTTCATCGGGAGCCAACCGGCTTGGATGGAACAGCCAAAAGGGGGTCCTGTTCATCGGGAGGTGTGTGGCGTACCATAAAACAGAGGAAACAGACTTCTCTCCAATAGCCTATGGTCGAAACAGGGTCATGTTCATTGGGAGTGGTGTGGCATACCGCAAAACAGAGGAAATGGACTTCTCTCCAATTTCCTACGGTCAAAATGGGGTCTTGTTCATCGGGAGGGGTGTGGTGTACCGTAAAGTAGGACTCCACGGGCTATTGTTCATCCACCGTCGACTTCCTCCAGCCTCCACCGGGTATTGTTCATCCACCGTCGACTTCCTCTAGCCTCCACAGGGTCCTGTTCACCCACCCCCAACCGGCTGGGGTGTGGCATACCACAGCACGGCCTCCTCGATTGACCGGGGTCCTGTTCATCCAGCCAACCAGTTGCTACACACGGCCAGGTATTGTTCATCCACAGCCAACCCACCGGCTCGGGTGGAGAGTACGAGCGGGCGACAGCAATGGGAACTGTTCATCCACAGCCAACCAACCGGTTAGGTTAACTCAGCACATCTCGCGCAAGGGGCTCGATCGATGCAAGTCTCGACTCGTTCTACGTATCACGCTCACGGTAGCAACACACACTGTTCATCAAGAGGCAACCAACCGGCTATGTCTCGCACGGGGGCTCGATGCAACACATCGATCGATCGGCTTCAGTAAGCAACAATGAAGGGATCGATTACTCGGGTTCAGTTAGCAGCGAAGGAATTACTCGGGTTCAGTTAGCAGCGAAGGAATTACTCGGGTTCAGTTAGCAGCGAAGGAATCGATCGGCTTTAGTACGTAGTGGGATCGATCGCTCGTGTTTAGTATGTGTAGTTGTGTGAGGGATCGATTGATCGCTCGGGTACAGTAAGTGAATGTCTCGCACACACGCGCGTACGAGAGAAACGCGCAAACCATACTGCATCGCTCGGCCCCGATTACCCACCGTAACCAGGAACTCCCCGAAAATTTCCTCGCCCTCACCTCTATCATGATTTTATACGTCATGGACGGCCCAAAGAATGTCATGCAGGTGCGTCTCTGGCCCGTCCAGGATGAAAAGCCCATTTTCTGTCATAATGTTCTGTCATAGAAATAGGAGCCCACCACATCTATGATGATACGTGTTTTTGTCACAATTATTGTCATAGAAGTGTCACATCCATGACAGAAAAAGTTTTCGCTCGAGCCATAATGTCACGGAAGTGTCTTTTTTTTGTAGTGTCAGGTGATCACCACAGAAATGCCATCCGATTTGAAGCGGTGATCATAGCCATGCGATGGCACCATAGAGTAATAGTAGCACGCGACTATGAATGGAAGACATGCCATAAACCTAGTTCAACTGTTAATATTGGTTTATGATCCAACTGGTTGGGTGCAACTCCTTAAGTGCGTCAGGTCCTTGGTTCGACTCCAGGACATCAAATTTTTTATGCTATTGATTTGTTTTTCATTTTTTTTGTCGATGGCAAGTGGCCCCACGCAGGGAGACATATAGTCACATCAACGTCTGCGCCGCTCTTCTTCCACACTAAGCCATCTTCGCTTCCCATTACAATCCCCAAATCCCCCCTCTCATCGCCAACTACCATGCGGGACTGCCGGCCCCTTCACCACCTCTCATCTTCGGAGAAGATCGCCTTCGCCTACTACCGCTGTTGCCGCCGTCGACCACCTCTATGACATCTTAAAACCCTAGGCAGGCCAATTCGTCGACACAAAATGCTGGTAAATCCTTCTTCAATATCTTCGATTCCGGTTTAAATCAAGTGCAAATGTTGTCTGTGTACTGAATCGATTGTTTGGATTAGCAGTGCCCAAAGTGTTTGGACACCAGGGGTTTGTGCAAAAATGGCCACGTAATGTATGTCAAAACCTTCTTCATAAGACTTCCAGTTGGCTTTGAAGACAGGACGGCATGTTTTTTACATTGGCTGTTCTTTCATTCATGGTGTGCCTGAATTGATGTTACTTACGTCATGAAACTGTACATACAGTCAAATTGATATGTGAACATACATGCAGCTTGTTTACATGATTGCTTCATAATTACAAAGGAGTACTGATCGGATTTTAGATCATTCACATTGCTTTCTGAAAAATCCTAACAATAGTTATCCATGCATAAATTAGGAAAGATGCTAAAAATAGAACAGTACAGTTTTCTGAAATTTATGCCACATAGTGCACATTTTTGTTAATGCTTGAATAGGAATCATGATCTCTTGGACATTCATCTTGTTATTTTGTGCAAGTATGTAAAAAGAGCAAGCCATTGTTAAACTTGTGAACATGCTGACATAAGCCACTGTGAATTAATGGACAATTGGTATATGTACTTATTCTTGACTTGTAAGCGTAACTATTCCAATCCTTCCATTTTTCCACAGTTCATCCCCTAGTTTGCAAGAAAACAAGTCCTGATGAAGTTGGGCATTTATTCATTTCAAGACTCCTCTACTAAGCCTTGGCTTAAAATAAAGCATGGCTTTCTTTTCTATTGTTGTCTTGAAAACTATGAAGGGAAAATGTCGTTGTTTTGTCACGGCAGATGTCCTCGTGAAAGGACTTAGTTGTGAGGCCATCGCAATTGTGTGGAAGCTTGAACGGGGTTGAGCGGAAAAGAGAGACACAAATTTACCTAGGTTCGGCCCCTCGCGGTGGAGGTAAAAGCCTACTCCTACTTGATTGATATTGCTCTGGATCTCGATTACAAGGGTGCGGATTCACTAACCTAGCTTTTGAGATATTGCAACTTAGTCTTTTCGTCCCAGGGGCTCCCCTTTATATAATAGGTCAAGTCCCTGGTTTTACAGAAGATTTCGGGTCGTGTTGCTAACCCGTATCCTACTCTAATTCTCATCTATCTTGCCTTCCAAGTCACAAAGCTTTCCCCGTCTCGGCCTTCTTTGAGAGTCGGTCCACATGGCCAATGAGAGCCGGCCCTTTCACCGGGTCTTGCCTTTAGGGCAGTCGTCTTGTCTTGAAAGACCTGGTAACGATGTGACCCACCGAGCCTTAGAGCCCAGGGCCGGGTCACCATCCTCCTGGGGTCTCGCACCCGCCATTTCAGGCTTCTTTCCCTTATAAATAATGCGACGGACCCCCTGGGTTCACTTTCACCTTCTGCCTCCTGACCTTCTTCTTCCTCTCACCTCCGACTCACAGCGCCACCTTGAGCTTGTTGTTGTCGGTTCTAAATCCGGCATATTCTCGTAGTAGGGGTCCTAAGCTAGGTGTCTTGGAGTGATGGTAAGGTGGACACAGGATTTTACCCCAGGTTCGGGCTCTCTTGAAGAGATAATACCCTACATCCTGCTTTTGATTGTATTCATGTGGGGGATAGTACAAAGTACATGTATCTACCACAAGACCGTTCTAATGAATATGAGTCGATCTATTGACTAGCCTGGTCTCGGTTTATATATGCACCGGAGGCCTAGGGTTTAGAAGAGTCCTTATCTTGTGCGCCAAGTCTTGTGGAGCCTTTCGTGTATGCGTCATGGGCTGCCCGAAGTGGCCCATGAATGAACCACCATGGGGGTCCTCGACTCAACCCACCTGGTTGGGAGACGATGTGGTGAGTTCCCCCTAGTCCAGGACACCGTCAGTAGCCCCCTGAAGTGGTCTTCAAGTTGGGGACGCTCCTCGGTTCTTTCGAACTGTTCTTCGTCTTCGGTCATCGGTCTTGAAAACTGGTTCAACAAATATTCCCATCTCCGATCTTGAGGATCACCGAGGTGTATCCGAAGAGTTCATACATTGGGTATCCGATGAGTCCTTTAAGTTCTCAGCCTTTATCAATGCCTTGTTATTTTTTAGCCACACCTCGGGTTCAAAATGTTTCCAGCGCGGCGGTGTCCTCTTTGCATCCGAGCTCCAGCGTCGGACTGCATCTGAGGTGTCTTCTTGCAGCTGAGCTCCAATGCCGGACTGCATCTGAGGAGGCATAGAGTACCTCGTCTTTGAAAAAGTTTGAAGGAGGTTATCCGAGCTTAATGCCAAAAAAGTTCTCTATGGAGCCAGCCACTCGCAGCCGAGCTTTATGCTGGACTGCTTTCGAGGTGGTGCACCACCTCGGCCGTGGGCTGATTTTTTGTGGATTTAATTCCGATTTTGTGCATTTTATTCTCTACCGAGATGTATAGCCAGTAGCCCTCAAGGTGTGTGTCGGCCTAAAATCCGAGATGCACCTGAAGGATGACATAAAATCGCTGATCCCAGTAGCCCCTGAGACTCAGGTCGATGCACGAAATCGGACTGAGGATTAACTCCTAGCTTGGCAGCATACTTAGGAACGGAAACACGGTGTGCATAGTCCTCGAGACTCAGGTTGGGTGTAGCCGACCAACCTGAGGATCGTAATCTCCTCGGAAACTATTTTGCACTTGTTAAATTTTTTGCATTGAATCATCAATGAAGTAGCCCCCGAGACTTGGGTTGGGCAATATGGCCCACCCTAGGATTGTATCTTCTCGGGAACTAGTTCAACTGTCGTGTACGTTTTGACGACGCCGAGGTGCAGCTCGGCAGGAAAGATGCCGAACTGCGGGTCGAAAAAGATTTCCCAAGCAAAACCATCACGCAGAACACCTCGATCAAGAGGATGTCCCGCCTCCTGAAAGGAAAACATACAAATAGGTTAAATGTGCCATAAGCTCGGGAAACCAAAAAACTTTAGTAAAAACTTTACATCCAAACTAAATCAAGTTTTTTTTGGTGCCAATCCTAAAATTGCTTTTAAAAATAGTTTGTGCTTCCGTCGTGCTTTAACATGATACATCCAATCTCCAGACTTCAAGCGGGTCAGCCTTCGGCTTCAACCTCCTATCCCGAAGGCGGAGTGCTTCTCAGGCCAGTTTACCAAACTAAACTTGAGCGGCTTTAGAGAGAAACCAGGCAATCCGGCTATTAACCACAGACTTGAGTCGAGAAAGGAGTAGTAGAAAAAGACTTTACAACGACCAAGAAGAAAACACATTTGTTATAAAATGGCTCATATAAATTTCAGAGCCCCCAGCTAACATGGAAAAAAGAAGTCACCTGAGGATGATGTTAACGTCGAGCCCCCGAGCTCCATGGATGACTCCCCCATGATCTTGATAGAGATCGGAGTTGATGATGATGAAAGTATATGTCCGATCTTGATGATCAAACGTGGAGTGCAGTCCTTGGTCCAGCCGAGGTGACCAGTCGAGCCGGCGACGAAGATGCCAACATCAACAATAAAGCTCGGTTCCGACACGTAGATCGCACCAGAGACAATCTGAATTCCCATCACACTGCGGTGACTGCCAGCAGGCTCTCAATGAAAGCATCAATGTTGGTTCTAAATCCAGCATATCTCGTAGTAGGGGTCCTAAGCTAGGCGTCTTGGAGCGATGGTAACGTGGACACTGGATTTTACCCAGGTTCGGGCTCTCTTGAACAGATAATACCCTACGTCCTGCTTTTGATTGTATTCATATGGGGGATAGTACAAAGTACATGTATCTACCACGAGATCATTCTAATGAATATGAGTCGATCTATTGACTAGCCTGGCCTCGGTTTATATATGCACCGGAGGCCTAGGGTTTAGAAGAGTCCTTATCTTGTTCGCCAAGTCTTGTGGAGCCTTCCGTGTATGCGTCATGGGCTGCCCGAAGTGGCCCATGAGTGAACCGCCATGGGGGTCCTCGGCTCAACCCACCTGGTCAGGAGACGATGTGGTGAGTATCCCCTAGTCCAGAACACCGTCAGTCGTCGCCAAAGACATCGCCTGCAACCAACGCTGCGGCCGTCGTCGGGCCTCGTCAAGAACACCGCGGCTGGATCAACACCAAAGGCCTTGTCAAGAACCCTGCCACACGAATCTATGGTACCTCATTCTCCTTTTTCCTGTCTTTTATCCTCGTCATAGTTCTTCATGAGTTCTTCGATGTGTCTTTAGATGAATGCCATGGTAGATCTATACTTCGCATAAAATTCTTTCTGTAGATGTAATACCATCTCCGCAGCATATTTGACACTTTTTTAGATCCCCTTCTGTCGCTTGAGATAGATCCCCTTCCATTGTAGCTTCGTAACCACTGCCACATCTAGGCCTTTTAATTTCCCTTTTATAGCTATTTTTTAGATCTTTAGACTGTATTCCAATCTGAACAGTAGTTGTTTTTTGATGCTTTGATCTGGACTTTGCTTCATAGACCTTTCCGGGTTATACTTAGTCCAATATACTGACTCTTTATACTTGGAATCCATATCCATCCTGTCACAGATTATGCTGGCGCTTTTAGCCGGCTTATACCATTGTCAACTCTCAGATCACCTCAATCTGTAGTTATTACCATACCTTCTAGACATCTTTACTTGTTGTGATAGTCACAAACTGAATGCTCATAACCGGCTTGAAACATTGTATTATAACCCAGCAAACATGCTTTGATAGACAGCCGGCTCACATTTCCTTTTTCACCTTTGTAGTTAATCTTCTGCTACTGAGACCATGGCTCCGAAAGTGAGTAAAGCTGCCAACTGGACTAAATATTGCATGACCGAGCTCATGCTTGAGGATCTGGTAAACACCAGATTGCTTCCGTCTAAGGAGCAAATAGAGTGGCGAGCCACCCATGAAGAGATCCGGCCAGTTCCAGGTCCAAATGAGATTGTTATTTTTGGCGAACTATTGGACAGAGGCTTTCGGCCACCGGGTTCCAAATGTTACCGTGATATCCTTCATCATTTTGGTATCCGGCCACAAGACCTTGCTCCAAACTCAGTTCTCAATCTGAGTAACTTCCAGGTTTTCTGCAAAGTATATCTCCAAATCAAACCAATAGTCAGTCTATTCCAGGAGTTCTTTTATTGCAATCGTCAGACTGAACACAAGAATGGACCAAATCTGGAATGTGGGGGAGTCACCATTCAACGAAGAAGAAACTCCGCGTTTCCTGAGGTGGCTTTGGCGAGTCACCCCAAAAACTGGCACAAGACTTGGTTTTATTGCAAAAACACGTCTCTAGCATAGGCAAACCCTCTGCCGGATTATACAGCAGAACGACTTGCAACTTCAATAAACTTTGATGCATATGCTTCTGCTGAGGAAAGGGCGGCCTTGAAGCCCATTACACAAAGGTCAATGCCTTAATAGCTCATGGCTTGACAGGGGTTGACCTGAACCGGTGCTGGATGAGCTGGCGGATCCAGCCACTTAGCCTCAGGGCCCGTCATATGTACACATACACTGGCGAGATAGATGACAACTTGCATTTTAGCAAACAAAACTTGTCTTCTGGTGATTTTCTGAAGGCCACCAAAAAGCTTCTTGGTGAAACCCAGGAAAATATTGCCAAAGAGGGCCTTGCCCCTTTCTTCGCTGGCAACCCGGCTCCAAATGTGAGTCGTCTTTTTTTCCATACTTAACTATTTGTTCTTTTTTTATTTCATCTGACAAGCTGGCTCTTTGCCTCAGGAGGATTCTGATTGGTGGAAAACTGAGCCGGATGATGGGGTCACCTTCCACCGGTAGGGACAAGGACTGACTTCTAGGGCCCACCTAAGGCCCACTATTATTCAGAGACCCCTGGGTCACAAGTGCAACCGGATGCACACCGCAAAGGATTCACTCGGACCCTGCATGGACAGCACTCGGACGGACGTCTACTCTCCAGTCGGCCAGTCATAATCACTCGGACAAAGGAGACGTACGGACGGCGTGGAGCTACAACGGTCGGGTAGTCTTCAACTAGACTTTATGCATAGTTATGGCTACCTTTACCAGTAACTGCCATAGTCATAGCTGTGTTAATAAGGGTTAAACGCCCTTAACTGATGTAGTTAATGTCATAAAAGCCCAACGACGTGGTGGCAGAGAGGCTGTAGTGCACTCCTATATAAGCCGCCCTCTCCCTCCGTCGCAAGGTTAAGCTCTCATTATAATCAGATACCCCTAAAGAAAATAAGCCTCAGGGCACGAGACATAGGGCTTTTACCTCCTCCGAGAGGTTCCTGAACTCGCTAAGTCCGAGTGTCACACCTATACTGTAGCTTGGCTCTGCTCCACATTCGTAACCCCAGTACTTACTGTCAGACTAGTAACCATGACAATTGGCGCCCACCATGGGGCTGAGTGTCTAGCGACTTTTAGCAGTGCAGGAGGAATCCCATCATCACCATGTTAGTCGGCAGCAAAATCCATTTCGGGGCTCTCGGCTTCATCGCCAATGACTCAGCGTGGCTCCCGGAGGCCCCGCTGGACGTGGAGTCGCTGCCCATCCATGGCGCGGCAACCTCTGCTTCCCTCTGCAACGGGCCTATCTTTTACTTTATGTATTTACTTTCATGCAAGAGTCAATAGTATTCTCCTCTATTTCTTTTTTATTTTCTCTTGGCAAGCATCATGTGGTGGGGATTGATCCAGGCATATATGTCCAGTTGGAAGTAGGTGATCATGAGTAATTATTGTTGACATTACCCTTGAGGTAAATACGTTGGGAGGTGAAATCATAAGCCCCTATATTTCTATGTGTCCGACTGAAACTTTTGCTCCATAAGTATGTCATGAGTGTCAGCAATCATAGAAGACTAAATGATAGTTGAGTATGTGAACTTGCTAAACAAAGCTCTTACATAGACTCTTTATGATAATATGATGAATTGCAATTGCTTCAGTGACTGAGATCATAGTTTGTTAGTTTTCAATTTGGTTTATGGTTCATACTTTAACTTGTGGATGAATTGTCACTTTTTCATGAGAAGTTTCATGATGATATATTGCCGTTATAATAAAGATCATGATGCTCCATGTCCGTATTTTATTTTTATCAATGCCTCTCTCTCTAAACATGTGGTCATGATTATCGATTTCGGCTTTCGCTTGAGGTCTAAGCTTGGGGGAGTTGATATGTCCAATTTGCATCATGATTTCCTACTAATAATTATTATGTTTTTGATCATTATTTCACTTCATGGTACAATTCTTATGCCTTTTCTCTCTTATTTTGCAAGATTCACAAGAAGAGGGAGATTGCCGGCAGCTGGAATTCTGGACCTGAAAGGGGCGAAATAGAGATAGCTATTCTGCACAACTCCAAATGACCTGAAAATTTACGGAGAATTATTTTGGAATATATAAAAAATACTAGCAAAAGAATCAATAGGAGGGGACCCACCAGGCAGCCACAAGCCTGGGGGCGCGCCCTACCCCCCTAGGCGCGCCCCACAAGCTTGTGGGGCCCCTGGCAGGCCTCCGGCCCCCTCCTTCTGCTATATGAAGCCATTTTACCTAGAAAAAAAATCATAAGAAGACTTTCGAGATGAAGCACTGCCATCTCGAGGCGGAACCTGGGTAGGAGCTATTTTGCTCTGCGGTGGAGCGATTCCGCTGGGGATACTTCCCTCCGGGAGGGGGAAATCGAAGCCATCAACATCACCAATGATCCTCTCATCGTGGGAGGACCAATCTTCATCAACATCTTCACCAGCACCATCTCATCTCAAACCCTAGTTCATCTCTTGTATTCAATCTTTGTCTCAAAACCTCAGATTGGTACATGTGGGTTGCTAGTAGTGTTGATTACATTTTGTAGTTGATGCTAGTTGGTTTATTTGGTGGAAGATTATATGTTCAGATCCTTAATGCTATTCAATACCCCTCTGATCTGGAACATGAATATGATTTGTGAGTAGTTATTTTTGTCCTTGAGGACATGGGAGAAGTCTTGTCATAAGTAATCATGTGAATTTGGTATTCGTTAGATATTTTGATGACATGTATGTTGTGCTTCCTTTAGTGGTGTCGTGTGAACATTGACTACATGACACTTCACCATCTTTGGGCCTAAGGGAAGGCACTGTGGAGTAGTAATTAGATGATGGGTTGCTAGGGTGACAGAAGCTTAAACCCTAGTTTATGCGTTATTCCGTAAGGGCCTGATTTGGATCCATATGTTTCATGCTATGGTTAGAGTTATCTTAATTCTTCTTTCATAGTTGCGGATGCTTGCGAGAGGGGGTAATCATAAGTGGGAAGCTTGTTCAAGTAAGAACAACACCCAAGCACCGGTCCACCCACATATCAAATTATCAAAGTAGCGAACATGAATCAGACAAATATGATAAAAGTGATTAGATGAAATTACCATGTGTCCTCGAGAATGCTTTGCTTATTATAAGAGCTCGTTTAGGCTTTTCCTTTGCTATAAAAAGGATTGGGCCACCTTGCTGCACTTTATTATACTTGTTACTTGTTACTTGTTACTTGTTACTTGTTATGAATTATCTTGCTATCAAAACTATCTGTTACCGCTACTTTTAGTACTTGAAGAGAATACCTTGCTGAAAACCGCTTGTCATTTCCTTCTGCTCCTCGTTGGGTTCGACACTCTTACTTATTGAAAGGACTATGATTGATCCCCTATACTTGTGGGTCATCAAGACTCTTTTCTGGCGCCGTTTCCGAGGAGTGATGCGCCTTTGATGAGTGGAATTTGGTAAGGAAACATTTATATTACGTGCTGAAATTTACTGTCACTTGTCACTATGGAAAGTAATCCTTTGAGGGGCTTGTTCGGGGTATCTTCACCTCGACCGGAAGCATTAAGAGTTGCTCCTCAACCTACTGAACCTACAAAAAATATTTATTATGAAATTCCTTTGGGTATGGTAGAGAAACTGCTAGCTAATCCTGATGCAGGAGATGGAACGGTGCATCTTGATATGCACTTGATATATGGGGATGAAATTTGTGGATTGTTTAAGCTTGCAGGTCTATCCAGAAGTGGAGTTAAGGACAAAGTATTACCTTTATCTTTGGAGGGAAAGGCATTGACATGGTATAGGCTATGTGATGATACTGAAACATGGGATTGGAACCGGTTAAAGCTGGAATTTCACCAGAAATTTTATCCTATGCATTTGGTTCATCGTGATCGGAATTATATATATAATTTTTGCCCTCGTGAAGGAGAAAGTATTGCTCAAGCTTGGGGGAGGCTTAAGTATATGTTGCACACATGCCCCAATCATGAGCCCCCAAGACAAATAATTATTCAAAACTTTTATTCTCGGCTTTCTCATAATGATCAATCCATGCTCGATACTTCTTCTGTTGGTTCCTTTATGAAGAGAACTATTGAATTCAGATGGGATCTTCTGGAAAGAATTAAACGTAATTTGAAGATTGGAAAATTGACAAAGGTAATGAGTCATGTATAAATCTTGAGTTTGATTGTGTTAAATCTTTTATGGAAACCAATGCTTTTCATAAGTTTAGTACTAAATATGGACTTGACTCTGAGATAGTAGCTACCTTTTGTGAATCTTTTGCTTCTCATGTTGATCTCCCTAAGGAGAAATGGTTTAAATATCATACACCTATTGAATTGATGAAGGACCTGTCAGTGTTAAAGAAGAAACAATTGTTTACAATGTTGATCCAGTTGTGCCCACTGCTTATTTTGAGAAACCTTCTTTCCCTGTTAGGATTAAGGAACATGCTAAAGCTTCAATTGTGGTTAATAAAAGTAATATAAGAACTCCTAGACCTTCTAAACAAATTAAAGTTGAACCTAATATTGCAATGGTTAAAGATCTTTTGGTTGATAATATTGATGGGCATGTTATTTACTTTTGCGATGAGGCTGCTAGAATTGCTAAACCTGCTAGAAATGAGCGAGATATGCTAGATAAGAATAAGCCTGTAGTTGGCATGCCTGTTGTTTCTGTTAAGATTGGAGATCATTGTTATCATGGCTTATGTGATATGGGTGCCAGTGTGAGTGTTATTCCGTTTTCTTTATATCAAGAAGTAATGAATGATATTGCACCTGTTAAGATTGAAGATATTGATGTTACTATTAAGCTTGCAAACAGAGATACTATTACACCACTTCTGATTGTTAGAGATGTTGAAGTCTTGTGTGGTAAGATCAAATACCCTACTGATTTCTTAGTACTTGGTTCACAACAAGATAATTTTTGTCCCATTATATTTGGTAGACCTTTCTTGAATACCGTTAACGCTGAAATTGATTGTGTTAAAGAGAAGGTTAGAGTTAAGTTTGGTGATATATCTCATGAATTTAATTTCTCTAAGTTTAGTAGACAATATCATGATAAAGAATTACCTAGTAAAGATGAAATTATTGGTCTTGCTTCTATTGTTGTACCTCCTACTGATCCTTTAGAACAATATTTGCTAGACCATGAGAATGATATGAATATGAATGAAAGAAATGAAATAGATGAGTTGTTCTTTAAACAAGCACCTATCCTTAAACATAATTTGCCTGTTGAAACCTTGGGAGATCCACGTCCACCCAAGGGTGATCCTGTGTTTGAATTAAAGCAATTACCGGATATACTTAAATATGCTTATCTTGATGAAAAGAAGATATATCCTATTATTATTAGTGCTAACCTTTCAGAGCATGAAGAAAAGAGATTACTTAAAACCATGAAGAAGCACCATGTTGCTATTGGATATACTCTTGATGATCTTAAGGGCATTAGTCCCACTTTATGTCAACATAAAATTCATATGGAGCCAGACGCTAAACACGTTGTTGATCATCAAAGAAGGTTGAATCCTAAAATGAAGGATGTGGTAAGAACTGAAATATTAAAGCTTCTGGAGGCAGATATAATTTATCCCATGGCTGATAGTAGATGGGTAAGTCATGTTCATTGTGTTCCTAAGAAAGGAGGTATTACCGTTGTTCCTAATGATAAAAATGAACATATCTCACAAAGAATTGTAACTGGTTATAGGATGGTATTTGATTTTAGGAAATTAAATAAAGCTACTAGGAAAGATCATTACCCCTTGCCTTTTATTGATCAAATGTTAGAAAGATTATCCAAGCATACACACTTTTGCTTCCTAGATGGTTATTCTGGTTTCTCTCAAATACCCATTTCACCTGAAGATCAAGAGAAAACCACCTTTACTTGTCCTTTTGGAACTTATGCTTATTGTCGTATGCCTTTTGGTTTATGTAATGCACCTGCTACCTTTCAAAGATGTATGACTGCTATATTCACTGACTTTTGTGAAAAGATTGTTGAGATTTTCATGGATGATTTCTCCATTTACGGAACTTCTTTTGATGATTGCTTGACCAACCTTGATCAAGTTTTGTAGAGATGTGAAGAAACTAATCTTGTCTTGAATTGGGAGAAGTGCCACTTTATGATGAATGAAGGTATAGTCCTTGGGCATAAAATTTCTGAAAGAGGTATTGAAGTTGATAAAGCTAAAGTTGATCCTATTGAGAAAATGCCATGTCCTAAAGATATCAAAGGAATAAGAAGTTTCCTCGCTCATGCTGGTTTCTATAGAAGGTTTATAAAAGACTTCTCTAAAATTTCTAGGCCTCTTACTAATCTCTTGCAAAAAGATGTTCCATTTGTTTTTGATGATGATTGCGTAGAAGCCTTTGAAATACCTAAGAAAGCCTTAATTTCTGCACCTATTGTTCAACCACCTGAGTGGAACATACCCTTTGAAATTATGTGTGATGCTAGTGATTATGCTGTAGGTGTTGTTCTAGGACAAAGAGTTGATAAGAAATTAAATGTTATTCATTATGTTATTAAAACTCTAGACAGTGCTCAAAGAAATTATGCTACTACTGAGAAAGAATTTTTAGCAGTTGTATTTGCATGTGATAAATTCAGATCTTACATAGTTGATTCTAAAGTTACTATTCATACTGATCATGTTGCTATTAAATATCTTATGGAAAATAAAGATGCTAAACCTAGACTTATTAGGTGGGTTCTTTTGCTACAAGAATTTGATTTGCATATTGTTGAGAGAAAGGGAGCTGAGAATCCCGTAGTCGATAATTTGTCTAGAATGGAAAATGTTCTTGATGACCCACTTCCTATTAATGATGATTTTCCTGATGAACAATTAGCTGTGATAAATGCTTCTCGTAATACCCCATGGTATGCAGACTATGTTAATTACATTGTTGCTAAATATATACCACCTAGTTTCACATACCAACAAAAGAAAAAGTTCTTCTTTGATTTAAGACACTACTTTTGGGATGACCCACACTTATATAAGGAAGCAGTAGATGGTATTATTAGACGTTATGTACCTGAGCATGAACAGGAAAAAATCCTACATAAGTGTCACTCCAAGGCATATGGAGGACACCATGCGGGAGACAGAATTGCACACAAGGTATTACAATCTGGTTTTTATTGGCCTACTCTTTTCAAAGATGCACGTAAGTTTGTCCTTTCTTGTGGTGAATGTCAAAGAATTGGTAATGTTGGTAGACGTTAGGAAATGCCTATGAATTATTCACTTGTTATTGAACCATTTGATGTTTGGGGTTTTGATTATATGGAACCTTTTCCTAAATCCAATGGGTATACTCATATTTTAGTTGTTGTTGATTACGTTACTAAGTGGCTAGAAGCTATTCTAACTAGTAGTGCTGATCATAACACTTCTATTAAAATGCTTAAAGAAGTTATATTCCCGAGGTTTGGAGTCCCTAGATATTTAATGACTGATGGTGGTTCACATTTTATTGATGGTGCTTTCTGTAAATTGCTTGCTAAATATGATGTTAATCATAGAATTGCATCTCCCTATCATCCTCGGTCTAGTGGTCAAGTTGAATGAACTAACAGAGAAATAAAATTAATTTTGCAAAAGACTGTTAATAGGTCCAGAATGAATTGGTCTAAGAAACTTGATGATGCACTTTGGGCTTACAGAACTGCTTATAAAAATCCTATGGGTATGTCTCCATATAAAATGGTTTATGGAAAAGCATGTCATTTACCTCTTGAGTTAGAACATAAAGCATATTGGGCAATTAAAGAACTTAACTATGATTTTAAACTTGCCGGTGAAAAGAGGTTATTTGATATTAGTTCTTTAGATTAATGGAGAACCCAAGCTTATGAAAATGCCAAGTTGTTTAAAGAAAAAGTTAAAAGATGGCATGATAAGAGAATTCAAAAATGGGAATTCAAAGTAGGTGATCATGTTCTATTATAAAATTCTTGTTTAAGATTTTTTGCAGGAAAACTTCTCTCTAAATGGAAAGGTCCATACATCAACGAAGAAGTTTATCGCTCCAGAGCCATGAAAATAAACAACTCCGAAAGCAATAATCCGAGAGTTGTTAATGGGTAAAGAATTAAACTTTATATATCAGGTACACCCATTAATGTTGAAACTAATACTATTCAAACAATGACACCGAAAGAGCACATAGAGGAAACCTTCCGGAACGCTCCAGAATCCTGAAAAGGAGTAGGTATGTGGTACGGTAAGTAAACCGACTCCAAAACTTCCATAAAAGTACTTTCTGTTCATTTTGGAATATATAAAAAATTAGGAAAATAATAAACTGTCCGAAAAGTGCACGAGGAGGTGACAAGCCTGGGGGGCACGCCCTACCCCCTAGGGCGCGCCTACCAGGCTTGTGGCTCCCTCGTGGACTTTCCCGACTCCATTTTTCTTCCATATTGTTCTGCATGAGAAAAATTCATTATATATACTCACGGGTGTTTTGACCACTGCATCGCAAGTTTCTGCTCTGTTCTTGTTTCAAGCTGTTTTGCTGACAGATCTAGATCGCCATGGCGTCTCCAAGCTCGTCCAAGGAAAAGTTCTACAAGAAGGTCATCAACCCGTACCTACCGGAGGTGATGAAGCACCCTCAAGCCATTGAGATGCGTGAGGGGGTGCTCCACATCCGGGACGTTCAAGGACCTAAGAAGATCGGGAGCGAGAAGGCCAGGCTAGAAGCGATTGAACAGGAGATCTTCAAGTGCCAGGGGATGGTGGAGCGCGGACTTTGTGCTAACCACTCCATGATCATGGAGTTCATCCGTGAGCACAAGGTGGATGGCAAGAATATTGGGGACGTCATCTTCAAGCTGAATGACCGGATTGATTATCTTCAGGCCCAAATATATGATCTACAAAACCAAAATTTTGAGTATGAGGCCAAGTTCAAAGGTATGAGTTTAGCTGCAAGTTTCAGGACTCCGGAAACACGTTCGTCTTTCTATGACGGAGAAACTATCCCTTGGAAGATGGAGGACAAGCCCACCACTTCATCACCACCATCACCCAAGAAGGAGATTTGAGTACATGGGTATGGGCACCAACCTTGGCTTGTGCCAAGCTTGGGGGAGGTGGCCCGGTATTGTATCATCATCACTTTTTATCATCATTATCTATCTTAGTTCGATCCTTAGTTATTTCATGATTTAGAAGAATAAATTTTTTTGTATGATTTAGTTTCGAGTGCTTGCTTTGTGATCTATCTATCTCTGTAATCGTGTGTGAGAGTTATATAATAAAGAGTAGTTTGAGTTGAGTGTTTTGCTTTTGATGATCCAATCTTAGAAATAAAAAGAGAAAGAAAACAATTAGATCATATGCTAATCCTATGGGGAGTGATGACTTCACATAAAAGAAGTATAATTGATAAAACTTGTTGGAAGATGACAAACCTAGCATTGGTCATTGTTGCAATTCATGAAAAAGTAATAAAGGAAGAGAGGTCTCACATATAAATGTAGGGGAACGCGACAGAAAACAAAAAAATCGGTACAGCGAACACGCCCAGGATCACTATGGAGATAGCATACAAGGTTTGATCTGATCATTACCGACTCATAGCGCAGCGGAAGTAGATGATACGTCTCCAACGTATCTATAATTTTTTATTGTTCCATGCTATTATAATATCAATCTTGGATGTTTTTATATACATTTACAACAATTATATATCATTTTTTGGGACTAGCCTACTAACTTAGCGCCCAGTGCCAGTTGCTATTTTTTGCCTGTTTTTCGTTTTCCAAAATATCAGTACCAAACGAAGTCCAAATGCCACGAAACTTTTTGGAGATTTTTTTTCTGGACATAACAAACACTAGAAGCTTCAGGAGGAGATGAGAAGATGAAGCAGTGGCCCATGAGGCACCACGGCGTGCCCTGTGGAGGGGGCGCCCTAATGGCTCGTGGGGCCCACACAGCTCCGTTTGACCTAATTCTACCTCTATAAATTCTCTAAAATCGGGAAACCAACAGAGGAGTCCATGAAATACTTTTTCCACCGCCGCAAGCTTCTGTTCTCGAGAGATCCCACTGGAGGCCTTTTTCGGTACTCCGTCGGAGGGGGAATCGATCACGGAGGGGTTCTCCATCAACCTTGCTGCCCTTCCGATGATGCATGAGTAGTTTACCACACACCTTCGGGTCCATATCAATACAATGTTCTCCTCGATGTTCTTGGAGTTCTATCCGATGTAATCACTTTTTGCGGTGTGTTTGTTGGGATCCGATGAATTGTGAGTTTATGATCAGATTATCCATGAATATTATTTGAGTCTTCCCTAAACTCTTTTATGCATGATTATTATAGCTTCGTATTTCTCTCCGATCTATTGATTTGGTTTGGCCAACTAGATTGATTTATCTTGCAATGGGGGAGGTGCTTTGTAATGGGTTCGATGTTGCGGTGCTCAATCCCAGTGACAGAAAGGGACATGACACGTATGTATCATTGCTATTAAGGGTAAAAAGATGGGGTTTATTCATGCATGAGTTTACTTTGTCTACATCATGTCATCTTGCTTAAGGCGTTACTCCATTCTTTATGGCCTTAATACACTAGATAGCGGTCGATGTGTGGAGTAATAGTAGTAGATGCAGGCAGGAGTCGGTCTACTTGTCTCGGACGTGATGCCTGATACGTCTCCAACGTATCTATAATTTTTTGTTGTTCCATGCTGTTATATTATCAATCTTGGATGTTTTATATACATTTATAGCAATTATATATCATTTTTTGGGACTAACCTATTAACTTAGTGCCCAGTGCCAATTGCTGTTTTCTGCCTATTTTTTTTGTTTTAAAGAATATCAATACCAAATGAAGTCCAAATGCCACGAAACTTTTTGGAGATTTTTTTCTGGACAATACCAACACTAGAAGCTTCGGGAGAAGACCAGATGCCAGAGGAGGTGGCCACGAGCCACCAGGGCGCGCCTGGGGGGGAGCAGGCACGCCCTGGTGCCTCGTGGGCCCACCTCAGCTCCGTTTGACCTAATTCCACCACTATAAATTCCCCAAAAATCAGAAACCCTTAGGGGAGTCCACGAAATACTTTTTCCACCGCCGCAAGTTTCTGTTCTCGAGAGATCCCATCTGGAGGCCTTCTCCGGTATGCCGCCGGAGGGGGAATCGATCATGGAGGGCCTCTACATCAACCTTGCTGCCCTTCCGATAATGTGTGAGTAGTTTACCATAGACCTTCGGGTCCATAGTTAGTAGGTAGATGGCTTCTTCTCTCTTTTTGATCTACAATACAATGTTCTCCTCGATGTTCTTGGAGTTCTATCCGATGTAATCACTTTTTGCGGTGTGTTTGTTGGGATCCGATGAATTGTGAGTTTTTGATCAGATTATCAATGAATATTATTTGAGTCTTTTCTGATCTCTTTTATGCATGATTATTATAGCTTCGTATTTCTTCTCTGATCTATTGATTTGATTTGGCCAACGAGATTGATTTATCTTGCCATGGGAAGAGGTGCTTTGTAATGGGTTCGATCTTGCGGTGCTCAATCCCAGTGACAGAAAGGGACATGACACGTATGTATCGTTGCTATTAAGGGTAAAAAGATGGGGTTTATTCATACGTGAGTTTATCTTGTCTACATCATGTCATCGTTCTTAAGGCGTTACTCCATTCTTCATGGACTTAATACACTAGATGCATGCTGGATAGCGGTCAATGTGTGGAGTAATAGTAGTAGATGCAGGCAGGAGTTGGTCTACTTGTATTGGACATGATGCCTATATACATGATCATTGCCTTGGATATCGTCATGATTATTTGCTTTTCTATCAATTGCCCAACAGTAATTTGTCTACCCACCATATGCTATTTTCTTGAGAGAAGCCTCTAGTGAAAACTATGGCCCCCAGGTCTATCTAAATCATATACTAAAACAATAAAAATATTTGTTGCACTTTTTGTTTATTTATTTTATTTTGTATTTTTGTTTCTATCTATCTATCACATACAATTTAATCTTGCAACTTACCGTCGAGGGATTGACAACCCGTTGTTTGCGTTGGGTGCAAGGATTTGTTGTTTTGTGTGCAGGTGCTGCTAACGATGTGTTGCGTGATTCTCCTACTGGATTGATAACCTTGGTTTCATAACTGAGGATAATACTTATCTCTACTGTACTGCATCTCCCTTCCTCTTCAGGGAATTACCAACGCAGCTCACAAGTAGCAATGCCTATATACATGATCATTGCCTTGGATATCGTCATGATTATTTACTTTTCTATCAATTGCCCAACAGTAATTTATTCACCCACCGTATGATATTTTCATGAGAGAAGCCTCTAGTGCAAACTATGGCCGCCCCCGGGTCTACTTCTATCATATATTAAAAAATCCTAAAAATACCTTGCTGCACTTTTACTTTATTTATTTTATTTTGTATTTTTGTTCGATCTATTTATCTATCACCATACAATTTAATCTTGCAATTAACCGCCAAGGGATTGACAACCCCTTGTTTGCGTTGGGTTCAAGGATTTGTTATTTTGTGTGCAGGTACTGTTAACGAGGTGTTGCGTGATTCTCCTACTGGATTGATAACCTTGGTTTCATAACTGAGGGAAATACTTATCTCTACTGTACTGCATCATCCCTTCCTCTTCGGGGAAAACCAACGCAAATCACAAGTAGCTGGAAGAATTTCTGGCGCCGTTGCCGGGGAGACATCATCAACATCTATCAAGTACCTACGCATAAAACTTTCATCTCCTTGCATTTATTTTATTTGCCTTTGCCTCTTGTTTTCATCTCACCCACTTCTAAAAAGTTTTTATAAAAATACAAAAATATTTTTTGTTTCCCTTTTTCTTATTTGCTTCTTTACTTGCTTGCTTTTATTGCCTTCATGTCGAACACACAAGAACAGAAAGTAAAAGCAAATGTTTAAGATCACTATGGATCCTCATCCACTTGCTAATCTTTTTAAAAGATCGAATTATGATGAACCAATTGCTAGTGAGTTGAGTGCACTTGATTATCTCTATGAAGTTTTGCTTGAAAATCATGAATCTGAAAATTGTGATGAAGTGTTGAAAGAAGAAATTTATAAAGTGATTCATGATAGCTCCTTGAATGAAAAGCATGATTGCAATAATGTTATCATAAATACTATTAATATCAATTGTGTTAATAATATGCAAAACTACAAGCTTGGGGAGGATGATTTTGTTATGTCCACTACTTGTTGTAATGATCATGATTGCGGTGATGCTTCATATGATCTTGAAAATTTATTTAAGCCTCATGATGACTATGATATTGATAATAATGTTTGCAACAATATTGAAAGTGGGTTTGGAAGAGTGTCTACTTTAGAAAAAAAGAATCCCACATATTTGGAGAGTGTTCAATCTTCTTAATTTTTTGATAAAAGTGGGTTTGGAGAGGTCATGACTTTATTTGATATTAATCCCACTATCTTGGAAGATTATAAAACTTTTATGCATAAGGATCATGAAGATAATATTTTATATGATAGCTATATTGTTGAATTTAATTATGATCCTACATGTAATTATTACGAGAGAGGAAAATATGATTGTAGAAATTTTCATGTTACTAAATTACCTCTCATTATGTTGAGATGATGATTTATTCTTCCTCCTTGCATACGCTAGATATTTCTTGTCCTGATAATTTGATTGCCTATGAAATGCCTATGCATAGGAAGTATGTTAGACTTAAATGTATTTATCACATATTTTATGATGCTCTCTTTGTGCTTCAATTCTTCTCTTTTATGTGAGCTTCATTAATATCCCAAGCCTATCTTAATGGCTATAAAGAAAGAGCTTGTTGGGAGACAACCCAATAGTTATCTTTGCTTTTTTTGTTCTTGTGTGTTTACACAATTATGCTACTGTTATGGTTGTGTTTTTGTGTTTTAAGTAGTGTTTGTGCCAAGTAAAGCCTTTGGGATGATTTGGAAGATAGTATAATTGATGCTATTTGGAAAATAGAAAGTTTTGCATCCAGTGCTGGAATTTTAGTTCTGTACTGGTGTGTCAGAAAAATCTGAAATTTTTACACAGTATTGATACATGAATTTCCCACGTTGTCCTATTTTTCAGAATTTTTTGATTAAAGAAGTATGGATTTTAAATAGATCTCTGCAGACTGTTCTGTTTTTGATAGATTCTGTTTTTGATGCACTGCTTGCTTGTTTTGATGAAACTATGGATTGTATCGGGGGGGTATAAGCCATGGAGAGGTTAGAATACAGTAGGTATAATGCAAAAATAAGATATGAATGGGTTTGCAATAGTACTTAAAGTCGTGATTTATTTTGTTATACTAACGGATCTCACGAAGGTTTTGATGAGTTTTGTGTGATCGAAGTTTTCAAGTTTTGGGTGAGATCACGATGGATGAAGGAATAAGGAGTGGCAAGAGCCTAAGCTTGGGGATGCCCAAGGCACCCCAAGGTAATATTCAAGGAAGACTCAAGCATCTAAGCTTGGGGATGCTCCAGAAGGCATCCCCTCTTTCTTCTACCAACCATCGGTAATTTTACTTCGAGCTATATTTTTATTCGTCACATGATATGTGTTTTGCTTGGAGCGTCCTGTATTATATGAATCTTTGCTTTGTTTGCTTTATTATTTTGTCACAATCATCTTTGCTGGACACACCTATTTGAGAGAGCCACACGTTTATCATGATTTGTTAGAATACTCTATGTGCTTCACTTAAATTTTTTGAGCTAGGTAGTTGCTCTGGTGCTTCACTTAAATCTTTTTGAGCACGGCGGTGGCTAAATTTTGAAGAAATATTTGAACTCTCATGCTTCACTTATATTATTTTGAGAGTTGATAAATTTTGAAGAAATATGTGCACTCTCATGCTTCACTTATATTATTTTGAGAGTTGATAAATTTTGAAGAAATTTGTGCACTCTCATCCTTCACTTATATCTTTTTGAGAGTTGATAATAGTAATGGTAATTTGCACAAGATATGAATTTGGTCCCAAAGTGATGAATATTCAAGAGGGATATAATAAAAACTTTCATATAGATCATTGGATATGATAAGTTTGATTCCTTTTAATAGTTTTGCGATATGGAGATGATGATATGTGAGTCATGTTAGTGAGTAATTGTGATTTAGTAAGAATATTAGTGTTAAGGTTTGTGATTCCCTATGCATGCACATTAAGTCAATAGTTATGCAAAGAAATTATATCCTACTTGTGGTGCATTATTCGGTGTTAGTTATGTTCAATGCATGTTTATGACCGTTTTCGCTTTTTGGTTGGTTGCTTCTCAATCTATTTGCTAGACTTCATTTGTACTAAGTGGGAATACTGCTTTTGCATCCAAACTCCTAAAACCCAAGTTGTGCCAAATGAGTCCACCATACCTACCTATATGAGGTATTTCAATGCCGTTCCAAGTAAATTTGCATGTGCCAACTCTAAATTTTTCAAAATAATTTTCCATTTTGTGTGCCCGTACCGCTCATGAAGCGGAAAAGGGTGGCCAATATTTTCCATGCTAGGTGTGTTATTCTCATGATGAGTGTTTATTCACTTGTCATTGCACGAGAGAGTGGCTGGTAATAGGGATACCCAGTCCCACTATGAATCAAAAAAAAATAACAACAAAATTCCTAGGAAAGTGTTGGTATGGAGGGCACCCGTGGATACGGCTAGCCATGGATTGTGAAAGAATGGTGGAAAGGAAATAAACTTTACCTTCTATTTGGGAACTGCCTATGATGTGTCTAGCATGGAAAATATTGGGAATTCTCATTCGTTTTCATTGATAGGAAAAGCATGCCTCTCAAAATAATTTTATCTCTCTAATTTAAGCTTTGAGCTCTGGCACATTTGCAAATCTCTGCTTCCCTCTGCGAAGGCCCTATCTATTTACTTTTATGCAATTTTTATTTTTATTTGAGTCTCTATCTTATCTTACAAAGCACCAATTGGAGAGCACTATTGTCATACTTGTGCATTGTGTGTAGCTAATATTGAGTGTGTTTCATGAATGGATCAATGATTGAGCATAATGAGCTAGGGATAACTTTCTTTAGCATTGATATTTTGAAAGGCATGGTTGCTTGTTAGTATGCTTGAGTATTTATATCTTCATGTCAAATTATAGACTATTGCTTTGAATCATTCAAGTCCAAATGTCCATGCTATAAAGAAAAGAATATATGATGAATATGATAGGTAGCATTCCACATCAAAAATTCTATTTTTATCATTTACCTACTCGAGGACGAGCAGGAATTAAGCTTGGGGATGCTTGATACATCTCCAACGTATATATAATTTTTTATTATTCCATGCTATTATAATATCAATCTTGGATGTTTTTATATACATTTACAGCAATTATATATCATTTTTTGGGACTAACCTATTAACTTAGTGCCCAGTGCCAGTTGCTGTTTTTGCCTGTTTTTGGTTTTCCAAAATATCAGTACCAAACGAAGTCCAAATGCCACGAAACTTTTTGGAGATTTTTTTTTCTGGACATAACAAACACTAGAAGCTTCGGAAGGAGATGAGAAGATGAAGCAGTGGCCCACGAGGCACCACGGCCCGCCCCAGGGGGGCGCACCCTGGTGGCTCATGGGGCCCACACATCTCCGTTTGACCTAATTCCACCTGTATAAATTCTCTAAAAACGGGAAACCAACAGAGGAGTCCACGAAATACTTTTTCCGCCGCCGCAAGCTTCTGTTCTCGAGAGATCCCATCTGGAGGCCTTTTCCGGTACTCCGCCGGAGGGGGAATCGATCATGGAGGGGCTTTCCATCAACCTTGCTGCCCTTCCGATGATACGTGAGTAGTTTACCACAGACCTTCGGGTCCATAGTTAGTAGCTAGATGTTTTCTTCTCTCTTTTTGATCTTCAATACAATGTTCTCCTTGATGTTCTTGGAGTTCTATCCGATGTAATCACTTTTTGCGGTGTGTTTGTTGGGATCTGATGAATTGTGAGTTTATGATCAGATTATCCATGAATATTATTTGAGTCTTCTCTGAACTCTTTTATGCATGATTATTATTGCTTCGTATTTCTCTCCGATCTATTGATTTGGTTTGGCCAACTAGATTGATTTATCTTACAATGGGAGAGGTGCTTTGTAATGGGTTCGATCTTGCGGTGCTCATTCCCAGTGACAGAAAGGGACATGACACGTATGTATTGTTGCTATTAAGGGTAAAAAGATGGGGTTTATTCATGCGTGAGTTTACTTTGTCTACATCGTGTCATCATGCTTAAGGCGTTACTCCGTTCTTTATGGACTCAATACACTAGAAGCATGCTGGATAGCGGTCGATGTGTGGAGTAATAGTGGTAGATGTAGGCAGGAGTCGGTCTACTTGTCTCGGACGTGATGCCTATATACATGATCATTGCCTTGGATATCGTCATGATTATTTGCTTTTCTATCAATTGCCCAACAGTAATTTGTTCACCCACCGTATGCTATTTTCATGAGAGAAGCCTCTAGTGAAAACTATGGCCCCCGGGTCTACTTCTATCATATATTAAAAATGCTAAAAATACCTTGCTGCACTTTTACTTTATTTATTTTATTTTGTATTTTTGTTCAATCTATTTATCTATCACCATACAATTCAATCTTGCAATTAACCGCCAAGGGATTGACAATCCCTTGTTTGCGTTGGGTACAAGGATTTGTTATTTTGTGTGCAGGTACTGTTAACGAGGTGTTGCGTGATTCTCCTACTGGATTGATAACCTTGGTTTTATAACTGAGGGAAATACTTATCTCTACTGTACTGCATCATCCCTTCCTCTTCGGGGAAAAACCAACGCAGATCACAAGTAGCAGTAGAGTCTATGTAGATCGTCGGTGCAGATCCTCGCAACTAGGATTTACAACCTCCCAACCACGAGGATGTACTCCCTCATCGGACGACCCTTTGGGAGGCGGTCGGACAGTCCCCCGGACGATGTCACAGACAGCCCTTCGGGAGGACCCTCGAAGCTCAAACGGTAACTCGGACAGCCCTTTGGGAGGACCCTCGAATAGCCCCTCGGGCAAAAGATCGAACCTACGACCTCTCTACGGGGTTGCACACATACGGTGTCAGCTATCCGGCAGGGCTTCGCCGTCCAGAACTAGTTCCCACTGGAACCCAGACAGCGTTTCGGCTCTACGAAACTATTTCGCTAAGAGGGAGAGAGAAAGCCAGATCATGCATGGCATGTGTATGTGAGAGAGAGTGTGGAGAGTGCCTCTCCACACCTATTTATAGGAAAACCCAAGGGGTAGGGTGGCCCTAGAAATACCCGAAAAACCCATCACATGGAGTTTCAAAAGGGGCATAATGGGAAGGCTAGAGGAGCTCCATGGAGGAGCTCCTCCCTTGGCTGGCCACTTCAAGTGGGCCCCCCATGAGGGGCTCTCATCCATCCATGTCATCCCTAAGATATTTTGGGACAAAGCCCAAAAAGGTGGCTTTCCATAAAGTAACCATAAAGTGCTTTTCACTATTCATGAACCCATTTTTCCGCGACCGATAAATCCGAAAATATTTCTGTGGGTCTTAGAATAATTCCAGTACCCACTAAAATAATTCTGGACGCGTTCCAAAACATTTTCAGATCAATGATTTTGATCAGCGAAAAGCAACCAAAGCGGTTCCGACAGCTCCGGAACATTTCTGGTCTTTTCTCCAAAAAATTTCCAGAAGTTCCCAGAACAATTTTGGCACCCTCCAAGAATTTCCAGGCCTGTGTCGAAACCATTTTGACTTAATGGTATACTCCGAAAAAACTTTTCGGTTTTACAGAAACTCTTTCGGTGTTCTCTCTCCGGAACTCTTCCGTTGTGTCCGAAACTTTTCCGGTGACTTTCTCTCAGACTCCCTGTCTAGTATTTAGCAGATAGATGACCCTTAAGTGTGTGACCCTATAGGTTCGGTGAAGTATAGACATGACCGGAACACTTTCTGATCAATGATCAACATCGGAGCCATGGACACCCATATCGACCCCTATACCCACACGAACAAATATTCGAGTGAACCTCCAGTTGCCGTGTGCTATTCCTGTTGCTTCGCGATATGTTACAAACACCCGAGGTGAGATTTATCGGCATCCCCGTGAATCAACACTTGTCCACTATGCCAGTTGCCTCGTTACCGGTTTTGTTCTCTTTTCTCGTTTCCGCGTTCCGGCATCCCAGTGATCAAATCACATTGTGTCTGGCCAGGCGATGATGGATACTATAACACCGAGAGGGCCCTAAGAATATCTCTCCATCATCGGAGCAGCAAATCCCAATCTTGAGCTATCTCATTCTTTGTCATACTTTTCTGTGAACCCGTTGGCCGCCGTAATAGCCACCCAGTTACAGATGACGTTTAACAAACCCCGAAGTTCACGAAGCAAGTACGAAGGAACTCGATACGCTCATGGTCTAAGGAATTATGCAAACATTAACTTTCTCTGTGTTATTAACCATTAACTTGTGATGAATATATCTCATAGCACAAGATCAATTTGGGTCGATTCAACACAAGTGTTCTTCTAACATTGTGCCCTCAAAATTGCAGGCATAGTCATGCCCATGATCAGGAAAACAGGATCATCATGCAATACTTGAGCTAGTCTTAGAGGCATGACTAGGAAT
Organism: Elymus sibiricus; assembly: GCA_039707655.1. Taxonomy (NCBI): domain Eukaryota; kingdom Viridiplantae; phylum Streptophyta; class Magnoliopsida; order Poales; family Poaceae; genus Elymus; species Elymus sibiricus. The sequence goes on from CM077672.1 coordinate 281,604,781, forward strand.
ACATTTTACCGTTTATTATACCACACGTGCACATGAGTTTCCCTCCGAGCCTCGTGGATATTGCAGGCTCAAGAATCATTGCAGTTATAGCATGGAACATAAACATCCATTACAAACTTGGAGATACAAAATAACTATTATTACTGCCTCTAGGGTATATCTCCTACAATAAATACACTATCTTGGACATCTTTTATGATTGTGAGCCCCCATTAAATATTTTATGTCAATTAGTCGATGTTGGACAAGGAAGATAACGTAATGATTTATGTTTGCTTATATTCACATAGAAGTTATATTGTTTTGGATCCTCTAACATGTGGTGTTTGCCCCCTGTCTTTTGCTAGCCAAAATTCCGCGCTAAGTAGAGATACTACTTGTGCATCCAAAAACCCTTAAACCCAGTTTCATGTCATGAGAGTCCACTATATCTACCTATGGATTGAATAAGATCCTTCAAGTAAGTTGTCATCGGTGCAAAGCACTAAAAATTGCTCCTAAACATGTATGAACTTTTATTGTAAGGGAAAATAAGCTTTGTACGATCTTGTGATGGTGGACTAATAAAAGCGACAAACTGCATAATAAAGGTCGCTATCACAAGGGGCAATACAAAGTGACGTTCCTTTACATTAAGAGCTTGCACATCCATAAACAAAAAGCACGTGACAACCTCTGCTTCCCTCTGCGAAGGGCCTATCTTTTACTTTATATATTTACTTTCATGCAAGAGTCAATAGTATTCTCCTCTATTCCTTTTTATTTTCTCTCTTGGCAAGCATCATGTGGTGGGGATTGATCAGGCATATATATCAAGTTGGATGTAGGTGAACATGAGTAATTATTGTTGACATTACCCTTGAGGTAAATACATTGGGAGTCGAAATCATAAGCCCCTGTCTTTCTATGTGTCCGACTGAAACTTTTGCTCCATAAGTATGTCGTGAGTGTCAGCAATCATAGAAGACTAAATGATAGTTGTGTATGTGAACTTGCTAAACAAAGCTCTTACATAGACTCTTTCTGATAATATGATGAATTGCAATTGCTTTAGTGACTGAGATCATAGTTTGTTAGTTTTCAATTTGGTTTATGGTTCATACTTTAACTTGTGGTTGAATTGTCACTTTTTCATGAGAAGTTTTATGATGATATATTGCTGTTATAATAAAGATCATGATGCTCCATGTCCGTAACTTGTGGTCATGATTATCGATTTCGCCTTTCGCTTGAGGACAAAGGTCTAAGCTTGGGGGAGTTGATACGTCCAATTTGCATCATGATTTCCTACTAATAATTATTATGTTTTTGATCATTATTTCACTTCATGGTAAATTCTTATGCCTTTTCTCTCTTATTTTGCAAGATTCATATGAAGAGGGAGATTGCCGGCAGCTGGAATTCTGGACCTGAAAGGGGTTAAACAGAGATAGCTATTCTGCACAACTCCAAATGACCTGAAAATTTACGAAGAATTATTTTGGAATATATAAAAAATACTGGCGAAAGAATCAACAGGAGGGGACCCACCAGGCAGCCACAAGTCTGGGGGGGCGCCCTACCCCCCTGGGCGCGCCCCCCAAGCTTGTGGGGCCCCTGGCAGGCCTCCGGCCCCCTCCTTCTGCTATATGAAGCCATTTGCCCTAGAAAAAATTAGAAGAAGACTTTCGGGATGAAGCACCGCCGTCTCGAGTTGGAACCTGGGCAGGAGCTATTTTGCTCTCCGGCGGAGCGATTCCGCCGGGGATACTTCCCTCCGGGAGGGGGAAATTGAAGCCATCGACATCACCAACGATCCTCTAATCATGGGAGGACCATTCTTCATCAACGTCTTCACCAGCACCGTCTCATCTCAAACCCTAGTTCATCTCTTGTATTCAATCTTTGTCTCAAAACCTCAGATTGGTACCTGTGGGTTGCTAGTAGTGTTGATTACAACTTGTAGTTGATGCTAGTTGGTTTATTTGGTGGAAGATTATATGTTCAGATCCTTAATGCTATTCAATAACCATCTAAGCTTGAACATGAATATGATTTGTGAGTAGTTACTTTTGTTCTTGAGGACATGGGAGAAGTCTTGTCATAAGTAATCATGTGAATTTGGTATTCGTTTGATATTTTGATGACATGTATGTTATGCTTCCTTTAGTGGTGTCATGTGAACGTTGACTACATGACACTTCACCATCTTTGTGCCTAAGGGAAGGCATTGTGGAGTAGTAATTAGATGATGGGTTGCTAGAGTGACAGAAGCTTAAACCCTAGTTTATGCGCTATTCCGTAAGGGGCTGATTTGGATCCATATGTTTCATGCTATGGTTAGATTTATCTTAATTCTTCTTTCGTAGTTGCGGATGCTTGTGAGAGGGGGTAATCATAAGTGGGAAGCTTGTTCAAGTAAGAACAGCACCCAAGCACCGGTCCACCCACATATCAAATTATCAAAGTAGCAAACACGAATCAAACAAACATGTTGAAAGTGACTAGATGAAATTCCCATGTGTCCTCGAGAATGCTTTGCTTATTATAAGAGTTCGTTCAAGCTTGTCCTTTGCTATAAAAAGGATTGGGCAACCTTGCTGCACTTTATTATTACTTGTTACTTGTTACGAATTATCTTGCTATCAAAACTATCTGTTACCTCTACTTTCAGTACTTGCAGAGAGTACCGTGCTGAAAACCACTTGTCATTTCCTTCTACTCCTCGTTGGGTTCGACACTCTTACTTATCGAAAGGACTACGATTGATCCCCTATACTTGTGGGTCATCAGCGGCGCACTTCCGCGCATCTTCATTCGGAGTTCTCCTTCGACAGCCATCGATTCCGTGCCGAGTGGCTTGATACGTCTCCAACGTATCTATAATTTTTGATTGTTCCATGCTATTATAGTATCAATCTTGGATGTTTTATATGCAATTATATGCCATTATATATCATTTTTTGGGACAAACCTATTAACCCAGTGCCCAGTGCTAGTTGTTGTTTTCTGCTTGTTTTTGCCTTTTGAGAAAATCATTATCAAAAAGTGTCCAAACGAGAAAAATCTTTGGATTAATTTTTTCTGGACCAGAAGAGACCGAGGAAGCTTCGGGAGAAGACCAGAAGAGCCACGAGGAGGCGGCAAGCCTGGAGGCTTGTGGGCCCCTCGTGGCACCTCTTGACATAATTCCTTCACTATAAATTCACAAATATTCCAAAACCATCAGAGAGAGAAGAGAAAACCTTTCCGCCACCGCAAGCCTCTGTTCTTCCGCGATCCCATCTGGAGGCCTTTTTCGGTACTCTGCCAGAGGGGGAATCGATCATGGAGGGCTTCTACATCAACCTTGCTAACCTTCTGATGATGTGTGAGTAGTTTACTACAGACCTACGGGTCCATAGCTAGTAGCTAGATGGCTTCTTCTCTCTCTTTGATCTTCAATACCATGTTCTCCTCGATGTTCTTGGAGTTCTATCCGATGTAATCTTCTTCTGTGGTGTGTTTGTTGGGATCCGATGAATTGTGAGTTTATGATCAGATTAGTCATGAGAAATATTTGAGTTTTCTCTGAACTCTTTTATGCATGATTATTATAGCTTTGTATTTCTGTCCGATCTATCGATTTGGTTTGGCCTACTAGATTGATTTATCTTGCAGTGGGAGAGGAGCTTTGTGATGGGTTCAATCTTGCGGTGCCCAATCCCAGTGACAGAAAGGGACATGACACGTATTTGTATTGTTGCCATTAAGGATAAAAAGATGGGGTTTAATCATATTGCTTGAGTTTACTTTGTCTACATCATGTCATCTTGCTTAAGGCGTTACTCTGTTTCATACTTAATATTCTAGATGCATGCTGGATAGCGGTCGATGGGTGGAGTAATAGTAGTAGATGCAGGCAGGAGTCGGTCTACTTGTCTCGGACGTGATGCCTATATATATGATCATTGATACTTGCAGCTTGCGTTGGTATTTCCCCGAAGAGGAAGGGATGATGCAGCACAGTAGAGATAAGTATTTCCCTCGATTATGAAACCAAGGTTATCGAACCAGTAGGAGAATCACACAACACCTCGTTAGCAGCACCTGCACACAAACAACAAATCCTTGCACCCAACGCAAACAAGGGGTTGTCAATCCCTTGGCGGTAAGATTGCAAGATTAAATTGTATATGATAGATTGATAGATTGAAATAAAAATACAAAATAAAATAAAGAAAGAAAGATGGCAGCAATATTTTTAGGGTTTTAGTAATATGAGATTGATAGACCCGGGGTCCATAGGTTTCACTAGAGGCTTCTCTCAAGAAAATAGCATACGGTGGGTAGACAAATTACTGTTGGGCGATTGATAGAAAAGCAAATAATCATGACGATATCCAAGGCAATGATCATGTATATAGGCATCATGTCCAAGATTAGTAGACCGACTCCTGCCTGCATCTACTACTATTACTCCACACATCGACCGCTATCCAGCATGCATCTAGTGTATTAAGTCCAATAAAGGACGGAGTAATGCCTTAAGAACGATGACATGATGTAGACAAGACAAACTCGCGAATTAATAAATCCAATGAATAGATCCCATCTTTTTATCCTTAGTAGCAACGATACATACGTGTCATGTCCCTTTCTGTCACTGGGATTGAGCACCGCAAGATCGAACCCATTACAAAGCACCTCTTCCCATTGCAAGAAAAATCAATCTAGTTGGCCAAACCAAATCAATAGATCGGAGAAGAAATACGAGGCTATAATAATCATGCATAAAAGAGTGCAGCAAAGACTCAAATAATTTCATGGATAAACTGATCATAAACTAACAATTCATCAGATCCCAACAAACACACCGCAAAAAGTGATTACATCGGATAGATCTCCAAGAACATCAAGGAGAACATTGTATTGAAGATCAAAAAGAGAGAAGAAGCCATCTAGCTACTGCCTATGGACCCGTAGCTCTGTGGTAAACTACTCACGCATCATCGGAAGTGCAGCAAGGTTGATGTAGAGCCCCTTCGTGATCGATTCCCCCTCCGGCGGAGTATCAGAGAAGGCCTCCAGATGGGATGTCTCAAGAACGGAAACTTGCGGCGGCGGAAAAAGTATTTCGTGGACTCCCCTGAGGGTTTCTGATTTTTCTGGAATTTATAGTGCTGGAATTAGGTCAAACAGAGCTGGGGTGGGCCCACGAGGTACCAGGGCAGGCCACCCCCCTGGGGCGTGCCCTGGTGCCTCGTGGCCCACCTCTTCATCTTCTGGCCCTCTCTGGAAGCTTCTAGTGTTCTTCTAGTCCAATAAAAAATCTCCAAAAAGTTTCACTATATTTGGACTTCGTTTGATATTGATTTTCTGTGAAACAAAAACAGGGCAGAAAACAGCAACTGGCACTTGGCACTAGGTTAATAGGTTAGTCTCCAAAAATGATATAAAATTGCTATAAATGATTATAAAAACATCCAAGATTGATATTATAACAGCATGGAACAATCAAAAATTATAGATACATTGGAGACGTATCAATCATTGCCATGAATCCGTCATAATTATTTTCTTTTCTATCAATTGCCCAACAGTAATTTGTTTACCCACCGTATGTTATGTGTTCGAGAGAGAAGCCTCTAGTGAAAACTATGGCCCCCGGTCTACTTTATCATATATTAAAAACCTAAAAATATCTTGCTACAATTTATTTACTTTTATTTTAATTAGTATTTTAGTTTATCTATTTACCTGATAAGATTTAATCCTTGTAAATAACCGGTAAGAGGATTGACAACCCTCTTATTTGCATTGGGTGCGAGTGTTTGCTCTTTTGTGTGCAGGTGCGCTAAATGGAATTTTGCTTGGTTCTCCTACTGGATTGATAACCTTGGTTCTTAACTAAGGGAAATACTTATCTCTACTATACTGCATCATCCTCTCCTCTCCGGGGAAATACCAACCCAGACTACAAGTAGCAGGAAGAATTTCTGGCGTCTTTGCTGGGGAGACATATTCAGAATTACCAAGTACCTTCGCACAAACTATCATCCACTTGCATTTATTTTATTTTCCTTTTATTTGCCTTTGCATCTCGTTTTCATCTCCCCCACTTCTAATTTTTTTTACAAAAACACAAAAATATTTTTATTTGCTTGTTTGCTAGTTTGCTTGCTTCGTCGCGATGTCTCAATAAAATACAAAATTGTGTGACTTTTCCAATACTAATAATAATGTTTTTATTAGTACTCCTATTGCTAATCCCGCCACTAGTGTGGAGTCGTGTGACATTAATGCTGCCTTGCTTAATCTTGTTATGAAAGAACAATTTTCTGGTAGCCCTAATGAAGATGTTGCATCCCATCTAAATACTTTCGTTGAACTTTGTGATATGCAAAAGAAGAAAGATGTGGATAATGATATTGTTAAGTTAAAATTATTTCCGTTCTCACTACGAGACCGTGCTAAAACTTGGTTTTCATCCTAGCCTAGAAATAGTATTGATTCTTGCGATAAGTGTAAGGATGCTTTCATTACCAAGTATTTTCCTCCCACTAAGATTATTTCTATAAGAAATCAAATTATGAATTTTAAGCAACTTGAGCATGAACATGTTGCACAATCTGGGGAGAGAATGAAATTAATGATAAGAAATTGCCCAACTCATGGCTTGAATTTATGGATGATCATACAAAAAATTATGCGGGACTAAACTTTGTCTCTAGAAATTTGCTAGACTCTACCGCATGTGGTACTTTTATGGAAATTACATTGGGAGAAGCTACAAAACTTCTTGATAATATCATGACAAATTATTCTCAATGGCACACTGAACGAACTCCAACTGGTAAGAAGGCCTTTTCTACGAACAATTGGTGCTATTATTGATATGAAAGAAGGTAATATAAGATTTCAATTTCCATTAAAGAAAGGGATGGAACACTTCCCTAGAAAGAGAATTAAAGCACCTTATGAATCTATTATGAGGGCCACCTATGGAATTAACTTGAAGGATTACAACAGTTGAAACTATGCATTATGCTAGCTAGGGGCATAAAACAATAGCGCTTGTTGGGAGGCAACCCAATGAATAAAATAAATTTTTGCTTTTACCTTCTGTTCTTGAGTGTTTGCACAATTATAGCTTCTGTCATGATTGTATTTTTATGTTTTAATTAGTGTTTGTGCCAAGTAATGCCTTTGGGATGATTTGGAAGATAGTATAATTGATGCTGTTTGAAAACAGAAACTTTTGTGTCTAGTGCTGGAATTTTGTTTTTTCGCTGGACAGTCAGAACCTTTTGAATTTTTTACACAGTATTGATATATGAATTTCCCACGTTGTCCTAATGTTTGAGAATTTTTGGAGTTACAGAAGTATGATGTTAATTCAGATCTTTACAGACTATTCTGTTTTAGACAGATTCTGTTTTTGTTGCATAGTTTGCTTATTTTGATGAATCTATGGATCGTATCGGGGGGTATGAGTCATGGAGAAGTTGGAGTACGGTAGCATTATGCCAATATTAAATATGAATCAATTTACAACAGTACCTAAAGTTTAAGATTTGTTTGTTATACTAACAGATCTCACGAGGTTTCTGTTGAGTTTTGTGTGCTGAAGTTTTCAAGTTGTGGGTGAGACTACGATGGATAAAGGAATAAGGAGCGGCAGGAGCCTAAGCTTGGGGATGCCCAAGGCACCCCAAGGTAATATTCAAGGAAGACTCAAGTGTCTAAGCTTGGGGATGCCCCAGAAGGCATCCCCTCTTTCGTCTACGATCTATCGGTAACTCACTTGGAGGTATATTTTTATTCATCACATGATATGTGTTTTACTTGAAGCGTCTTGTGATGTAGTTTTTTGCTTTTGTTTGCTTTGTAGTTTGTCACAATCATCTTTGCTGAACACACCTTTTTGAGAGGGACACACATTGTTCGTGATTTGTTAGAATACTCTATGTGCTTCACTTATATCTTTGAGCTAGGCAGTTGCTCTAGTGCTTCACTTATATCTTTTAGAGCACGGTGGTGGTTATATTTTAAAGAAATAGTTGCACTCTCATGCTTCACTTATATATTTTTGAGAGTCTAATGAATAGCAATGGTAATATGCATGGGTTATGAATTTGGTCTTGATATGATAGGTATTCAAGAGGGATATAATAAAAACTTTCATGTAGATCACTGAATATGATAAGTTTGATTCCTTGCAATAGTTTTGCGATATTAAGATGGTAATATGCGGGAGGTATTGGTAGATGATTGTGGTTTAGTAAGAATATTGGTGTTAAGGTTTGTGATTCCCGAAGCATGCACGTATGATCTGTCGTTATGCTAAGAAGTTGGAGAATGATTTATTGTTCATTGTCTACCTTATGAGTGGTGGTCGGGGACGAGCGATGGACCTTGTCCTACCAATCTATCCCTCTAGGGGCATACATAGTAGTACTTTGCTTTGAGGGCTAATAAACTTTCGCAATAAGTATGTGAGTCCTTTATGACTAATGTGAGTCCATGGATTATACGCACTCTCACCCTTCCGCAATTTGCTAGCCTCTTCGGTACCATGCATTGCCCTTTCTCACATCGAGAGTTGGTGCAAACTTCACCAGTGCATCCAAACCCCATGATATGATATGCTCTATCACACATAAGCCTCTTTATATCTTCCTCAAAACAGCCACCGTACCTACCTATTATGGCATTTCCATAGCCATTCCGAGATATATTGACATGCAACTTCCATCGTTTCATTTTTTATGACACACATCGTCATTGTCATATTGCTTTGCATGATCATATAGCTGACATATTATTTGTGGCTCAGCCATTGTTCATCATTTTTTATACATGTTACGCTAGCATCATTGCACATCCTGGTATACTGCCAGAGGCATTCATATAGAGTCATATTTTTGTTCTAGTATCGAGTTGTAATATTGAGTTGTAAGTAAATAAAAGTGTGATGATCATCATTATTAGAGCATTGTCCCAGTGAGGAAAGGATGATGGAGACCATGATTCCCCCACAAGTCGGGATGAGACCCCGGACGAAAAAAAGGAGGCCAAAAAGAGCCCACGAAAAAAAATGAGAGAAAAAGAGAGAAGGGGCAATGTTACTATCCTTTTTCCACACTTGTGCTTCAGAGTAGCACCATGTTTTTCATATAGAGAGTCTCCTATTTTGTCACTTTCATATACTAGTGGGAATTTTTCATTATAGAACTTGGCTTGTATATTCCGATGATGGGCTTCCTCAAATGTCCGAGGTCTTCATGAGCAAGCAAGTTGGATGCACACCCACTTAGTTTTCATGTTGAGCTTTCATACACTTATAGCTCTTAGTGCATCCGTTGCATGGCAATCCCTACTCCTCGCATTGACATCAATTGATGGGCATCTCCATAGCCCGTTGATTAGCCTCATCGATGTGAGACTATCTTCTTATTTTTGACTTCTCCTATTTATCTCTACCACCACACTCTATTCCACCCATAGTGCTATATCCATGGCTTGCGCTCATATATTTCGTGGGAGTTGAAAAAGCTAAAGCACGTTAAAAAGTATGAACCAATTGCTCTGCTTGTCATCGGGGTAGTGCGTGATAAATACTTTGTGTTAAGAAGATGGAGCATGACAGGATTGTATGATTTTGTAGGGATAACGTTCTTTAGCATTTTTATTTTGAAAGACATGATTGTTTATTGGTATGCCTGAGTATTGATGTTTTATATCAAATTATAGACTATTGCTTTGAATCATTCGGATCTTATTATTCATACCGTAAGAGAGAGATTACATGATGAAACATGATAGGTAGCATTCCACATCAAAAATTATGTTTTTATCATTTACCTACTCAAGGACGAGCAGGAATTAAGCTTGGGGATGCTTGATACGTCTCCAACGTATCTATAATTTTTGATTGTTCCATGCTATTATAGTATCAATCTTGGATGTTTTATATACAATTATATGCCATTATATATCATTTTTTGGGACTAACCTATTAACCCAGTGCCCAGTGCCAGTTGCTATTTTCTGCTTGTTTTGCCTTTTCAGAAAATCATTATCAAAAAGTGTCCAAACGAGAAAAAACTTTGGATTAATTTTTTCTCGACCAGAAGAGACCCAGGAAGCTTCAGGAGAAGACCAAAAGAGCTACGAGGAGGCAGCAAGCCTGGAGGGCGCGCCCCAGGGGGTGGCTGCGCCTCCCAGGCTTGTGGGCCCCTCGTGGCACCTCTTGACCTAATTCCTTCGCTATAAATTCACAAATATTCCAAATCCATCAGAGAGACAGAAGAGAAAACCTTTCCGCCGCCGCAAGCCTCTGTTCTTCCGCGATCGCATCTGGAGGCCTTTTCCGGTACCTCTGCTGGAGGGGGAATCGATCACGAAGGGCTTCTACATCAACCTTGCTGCCTTTCCGATGATGTGTGAGTAGTTTACCATAGACCTATGGGTCCATAGCTAGTATCTAGATGGCTTCTTCTCTCTCTCTCTTTGATCTTCAATACCATGTTCTCCTCGATGTTCTTGGAGTTCTATCCGATGTAATCTTCTTTTGCGGTGTGTTTGTTGGGATCCGATGAATTGTGAGTTTATGATCAGATTATTCATGAGAAATATTTGAGTTTTCTCTGAACTCTTTTATGCATGATTATTATAGCTTTGTATTTGGTTTGGTTTGGCCTACTAGATTGATTTATCTTGCAATGGGAGAGGTGCTTTATGATGGGTTCAATCTTGCGGTGCTCAATCCCAGTGATAGAAGGGGACATGACATGTATTTGTATTGTTGCCATTAAGGATAAAAAGATGGGGTTTAATCATATTGCTTGAGTTTACTTTGTCTACATCATGTCATCTTGCTTAAGGCGTTACTCTGTTTCATACTTAATACCCTAGATGCACGCTGGATAGCGGTCAATGGGTGGAGTAATAGTAGTAGATGCAGGCAGGAGTCGGTCTACTTATCTTAGATGTGATGCCTATATACATGATCATTGCCATGAATCCGTCATAATTATTTACTTTTGTATCAATTGCCCAACAGTAATTTGTTTACCCACCGTATGCTATGTGTTCGAGAGAGAAGCCTCTAGTGAAAACTATGGCCCCCGGTCTACTTTATCATATATTAAAAACCTAAAAATACCTTGCTGCAATTTATTTACTTTTATTTTAATTAGTATTTTAGTTTATCTATTTACCTCAATAAGATTTAATCCTTGCAAATAACCGCTAAGAGGATTGACAACCCTCTTATTTGTGTTGGGTGCAAGTTTTTGCTCTTTTGTGTGCAGGGGCGCTAAACGGAATTTTGCTTGGTTCTCCTACTGGATTGATAATCTTGGTTCTTAACTATGGGAAATACTTATCTCTAATGTACTACATCATCCTCTCCTCTTCGGGGAAATACCAATGCAGACTACAAGTAGCATGGCTTCCGTCCTTCCCGCTGGACGTCATCGCAAGAGCTCCGGGCACTCACGGCTCCTGCGCTGGATCAAGCACGCGGTGGCCATTTAGGCCACGACGGAGCATGTGGCGGCTCTTGACCCTGACGAGCCTGCCCTAGGCCTCTTCGCTAAGCTCCATGAGGACTCTGTCAGTGAGTCTAAGTGCGAGAGCGTAGAGTCCACCGCCGAGGTTCTCATGGCCGGCACAAAGCTGCGCGGTCCTCTGGGTTATTCCGGTACCTGCTATGGGCACGTGGGCACTTTGTGCGGGAATGACAATGACAATCACGGGAATGACCGTTCGCCTCACCATGATCCTTACATCCCGCAAGCTCTCACTCGAGAGCAGAGTGACGAGCTCCGGCGTATTAACGAACAAGCTTTGCACACTCCCGTCACCGGGACGACTCCTGAAGCCCTGGCCATGGAGTCAGCGCGTTTGGCCGCACTAGCCGAACGAGACCGCCTAGAGCGGCTGCAGAGGGAGTTGGACGACCGCACTCACCAACAACCCAGTTCTAGTCGGCACAAGCGCCGGCTGTTCCCGGGTGATCAACCTCAGAAGTACCAGGTGCAGAACACTCCTCTGTAGAACCTGGTAGCGGCTACCAGGATCGCTAATTCCATTCAGCCCTCTGATTTTGCGGCCAGGGAAGGGATCCGACAGATCCAGGCACTCCTAAAGACGGCCCTGTCGCAGAACGCGGCAGTGCCATAGTCCCGCAACCGCATCCACATTGCATCAGTGCACGTCGAGATTGTCCAGTCGGCTCATAGCCCGCTGGGTTCGGGGAGACGTCGGGCCTCACCTTCCTCCAGAGATCACCAAGGGAGCGAAGGCACGACTGAGTCATTTCGCCCCGGCGATATGATGATTATGATCAGACCCGGATGCCCCCTCCACGGGACGTCGCATACGGGCGCCAGCCCTATGGCGATAGGCGCTCTCCCGGGAATGATCACAGGCCGAGCCCCACGTATCGTCCGGGTAACCTCTGGGACCCCCAGTTCAATGCGAGATCTGTCCTCGCCCAGAACTTGGTTGATAGAGGGAGGGCCCTGAGAGAAGGTCTCGACGCCAATGTTCCGAGTGGTTCCGCACCCTCTGGCCCCGAGTGTTTCAGCCAGTATATTCGTGCGGCAGATATCCCGCACAATTTCAGATTGGCGGCGGGCATCAGCAAGTTCACTGGCGAGTCAAAGCCGGAGATTTGGTTAGAGGACTACTGAGTTGCCATCCAGATCAGCGGTGGCAATGACAGTGTGGCTATGAAACATCTGCCACTAATGCTCAAGGGTCAGCCAGAGCGTGGCTCAATCAGTTAGCACTCGGCAGCATATACTGTTGGGATGATCTGGCCCGAGTCTTCATCAAGACTTTTGAGGGCACGTACAAGTGCCCGGGTGGGTTATCAGAGCTACATCATTGCGTCCAGAAGCAGAATGAAACTCTCCGAGAATACATCCAGCGGTGGACCACCCTTCATAACACAGTGGAAAACATCACCGAGCACCAGGCGATCTGCGCCTTCAAGGCTGGCGTCAGGTATCGGGAGTTGGCCCTGAAGTTCGGCCGCACTGATATCCCGACTCTCAGTCGGGCGATGGAAATAGCCAATCGGTATGCCAAGGGCGAAGAGGAAGACCGACTAAGAAGCGACAAGGGCAGAGCCGGAGATGCGAATCAGTCGGATATCAACAAGAACAAGAAGCAGAAGCGCAAAGCTGAGGCGGCCAACAATGCGGAGGATGCGGCTCTGGCCAGCCAAAGCAAAGGCAAGGGCCTGCCGAAGCAGAAGAAAGAGTGGGTTGGCAAGAAGAAGGCCACCCCGAAAAACGACATCCTAGATTAGCCTTGTCAGATTCACACGAAGAAAGATGAAGAGGGCAACTTGATTCTGCCAAAGCATACCACTCGGGAATGTCGGCTGCTCAAGCAAGAAATGCAGCAGGACCCCTCTGAGGGGAAAGATGAGGACGAGGATGACGATGAGGAGAAATGCAGCAGAAGAAAGAGTGGGTTGGCAAGAGTCGCCTCAAGGTGATTAACCGAGAGGTCAATATGGCAGTTCCGACTGTCACCAAGCTCCTACACTGGGCCCTGACCCCTGTCACCTTTGATCAGTCGGATCACCCAGCTCACATACCGACCCCCGGGCGGCAAGCGCTGGTAGTCGATCCTGCTGTTAGAGGAGTCCGACTGCGTAAAGTCCTCATGGACGGCGGCAGCAGGCTCAACATCATTTACGCTGATACTCTAGAGGCGATGGGTATTCCGATGTCCCGACTGAGTAAGAGCAATATGCAGTTCCACGGGGTTATTCCCGGGAAAAAAGCAAAGTCACTCAGGCAAATTGCCCTCGATGTCATATTCGGCGGAGAAAAGAACTTCAGAAAAGAGAGGTCAACCTTTGAGGTGGTGGACTTCAAGAATGCCTATCATGCCATCCTGGGTAGGCTTGCCTACGCACGATTCATGGCCAGACCATGTTACATGTACCTTAAGCTTAAGATGCCAGGCCTGAAAGGCGTGATCACCATAACAGGGAATCAGAAGATAGCTGACGAGAAGATGGCATTGGTAGAGATAGACGAGTACAAGAAGGTGGTTGATTCGAGTGATCTGCGCAAGAGTAAGAAGCCGACTGTGGAATCCGCTTTCCAGTCGGCTGGCGATTCGAAGCAAGTTCACATTCACCCGGAGGACCCGAACTCTACCCTGACCAACATATCAATGACGCTCGATGGCAAATAGGAAAGCGAGCTCATCCAGTTCCTCCGTGAGAACTGGGACATCTTCGCATGGAAACCCTCTGACATGTCGGGTGTTCCGAGGGGACTGGCTGAGCATCGTCTCAGAGTTGATCTGAAAGCGAAGCCTGTCAAAGAACATCTCCGATGCTCCACTACGGAGAAGCGCAAGGTGATTGGCGAGGAGATCGCGCGACTCTTGGCCACCGAATTCATCCGTGAAATATACCACTCCGAGTGGCTCGCCAACGCCGTGTTAGTTCCCAAGAAAGATAAATCTCTCCGAATGTGTATTGACTTCAAACACATTAATCGGGCCTGCCCGAAGGACCACTTCCCTCTCCCCCGCATAGATCAGATCGTAGACTCTACTGCGGGGTGCGAGCGCCTCGTTTCTAGATGCGTACTCCGGGTACCACCAGATCTGAATGTACGGTCCGGATGAAATAAAGACTGCATTCATCACCCCATTCGGGTGTTTCTGTTACACCACAATGCCTTTCGGATTGAAGAACGCCGGTGCAACTTTCATGCGCATGATCCAGAAATGCTTACAGAAGCAGATCAGTCACAATGTGGAGGCTTATATGGATGACATCGTGGTCAAGTCAAGGAAGAGTTCCGACCTCCTGACTGACCTCGCCGAAACCTTCGCGAGCTTGCACCAGTACGGCATCAAACTCAATCCGGCAAACTGTGCTTTCAGAGTGCCCGTAGGCAAGTTACTCAGCTTCCTTGTTTCCAAACAAGGGATCGATGCTAACCCGAAGAAGATCGGCACCATAATCCGAATGGTGCAGCCGCAACGTCTGCATGATGTTCAGAAACTCATGGGTTGTCTGGCAGCCCTGAGTAGATTCATTTCATGACTCGGTGAGAAGGCCCTGCCACTCTACCGACTCATGAAGATGTCAGAAAAATTCAAGTGGATGACAGAAGCGTAGGCCGCATTCCAGGAACTCAAAGCCCTGCTTTCCACCCAGCCAGTGCTTGCTGCTCTGGGCAGCCGAGAGCCCTTGCACTTGTACATCACGGCCACGGGCCAAGTTGTTAGCACCGTGCTCACTGTGGAACGTGAGGAACAAGGCAAGGCCTACAAAATCCAGCGGCCAGATTATTACATCTCTGAAGTTTTGACCCCTTCCAAGCAAAGATATCCACACTACCAGAAGCTGGTGTATGGGATTTACCTGACTACGAAGAAGGTGGCTCATTACTTTCAAGAGCACTCGGTCACAGTGATAAGCGATGCTCCCCTGTCGGAGATCCTGAACAATAGAGATGCCACGGGCTGAGTAGCCAAGTGGGCCATCGAACTCCTCCCTTTGGACATCAAGTTTGAGGCTAAGAAAGTTATCAACTCGCAAGCTCTGGTGGACTTCCTAGCCGAGTGGATTGAACAGGAATAGCCAGTCCCGAGTATCCCCAAACATTGGACTATGTTCTTTGATGGTTCCAAAATGCTGAATGGCTCGGGGGCTGGTGTTGTCCTAGTGTCCCTGATGACCCACAAGTATAGGGGATCAATCGTAGTCCTTTCGATAAGTAAGAGTGTCGAACCCAACGAGGAGCAGAAGGAAATGATAAGCGGTTTTCAGTAAGGTATTTTCTGCAAGCACTGAAATTATCGGTAACGAGTAGTTTGATAGCAAGATAATTTGTAACAAGTGACAAGTAGCAATAGTAACAAAGTATGCGGCAATATAGCCCAATCCTTTTTGTAGCAAAGGACAGGCCGGAACGATCTCTTATAGTAAGTAAAGCGTTCTCGAGGACACATGGGAATTTCATCTAGTCACTTTCATCATGTTTGTTTGATTCGCGTTCGTTACTTTGATAATTTGATATGTGGGTGGACCGGTGCTTGGGTGCTGCCCTTACTTGGAGAAGCCTCCCACTTATGATTACCCCCTCTCGCAAGCATCCGCAACTACGAAAGAAGAATTAAGATTACTCTAACCATAGCATTAAACATGTGGATCCAAATCAACCCCTTACGGAATAGCGCATAAACTAGGGTTTAAGCTTCTTTCACTCTAGCAACCCATCATCTAATTACTACTCCACAATGCATTCCCTTAGGCCCAAATATGGTGAAGTGTCATGTAGTCGACGTTCACATGACACCACTAAAGGAATCACAACATACACATCATCAAAATATCAAACGAATACCAAATTCTCATGATTAATTATGACAAGACTTCTCCCATGTCCTCAAGAACAAAAGTAACTACTCACACATCATCAACATGTTCATGTCCAGTAGGATACTGAATTGCATAATAGATCTAAACATATAATCTTCCACCAAGTAAACCAACAAGCATCAACTACAAGATGTAATCAACACTACTAGCAACCCACAGGTACCAATCTGAGGTTTTGAGACAAAGATTGAATACAAGAGATGAACTAGGGTTTGAGATGAGATGGTGCTGGTGAAGATGTTGATGAAGATTAGTCTTCCCACGATGAGAGGATTGCTGGTGTTGTCGATGGCGATGATTTCCCCCTCCCAGAGGGAAGTTTCTCCGGCAGAATCTCTCCACCGGAGATCAAAAGTGCTCCTGCCCAAGTTCCGCCTCGAGACGGCGGTGCACCGTCCTGAAAGTCTTCTCTCTATTTTTTAGGTCAAATACACTTATATACCAGAAGATGGGGGCCAGAAGTGGGCCAGGGGCCCCACGAGGTACCAGGGCGCGCCTGGGGGGGTGGCGCGCCCTGGTGCCTCGTGGGCACCTGGGTGGCCCCCTCTGGTACTTTCAGCTTCCAATATTTTTTATATATTCCAAAATAATTCTCTAGAAAATTTCAGCTCATTTGGAGATGTGCAGAATAGGTATCTTGACAGAGCTTTTTCAGGTCCAGAATTCCAGCTGCCGGTATTCTCCCTCCTTGTGTGAATCTTGCATATTAAGAGAGAAAAGGCATTAGAATAGCTCCACAAAGTGTTATATTGATTAAAAACACTATAAATAACAGTAGTAAAACATGATGCAAAATAGACGTATCAATCCCCCAAAGGTGACAGGCTCAGCTACGTACTTCAGATCCACTTTGACTCTTTGAACAATGAGGCAGAATACGAGGCCCTTCTACATGGGTTGTGTATGGCAATCTTCCTTGGAATTCACCGACTGATGGTCTATGGTGACTCGGACCTGGTGGTGAACCAAGTGATGAAGGAGTGGGACATCCGGAGCCCAGCTATGACAGGCTACTGCAATGCCGTCCGGAAGCTGGAAAAGAATTTTGAAGGACTGGAGATCCACACATCCCGCGAATCAAAAACCAGGCGGCTGATGACTTGGCTAAGATTGGTTCCACTCGGAAAGCTGTCCCAAAGAATGTGTTCCTAGAGCACTTGCACTCGCCCACAATCAAGGAAGATCCTTTTGTGGAGGAGCCCCCGCAACCAGTCGGACCGTCGAATCCAACTGAGGTTGACATCCCAGCGGTGTTAGATCTGGTCCAAGAGGTGCTCATCATCACTCCCGATTTGACCGAGCCGCACCTCGCGTATCTGCTCAGGCAGGAACTCCCTGAAGACAAAGAAGAGGCTCGACAGATCGTCCACCGGTTAAAAGCCTTTACCATCAAGGGAGAACAACTCTACAAGAAGAGCGCCACTGGCGTCACTCAGCGTTGCATCACACCAGAGGAAGGGCAGTAGATTCTGCAGAAGATTCATTCGAGAACTTGTGATCACCATGCTTCCTCTCGGACCTTGGTCACCAAAGCATTACGGGCAGGTTTCTATTGGCCTAGAGCCAAGAAGCCACTCGTGATATCGTTGACCAGTGTGTTGGGTGTCAGTTTTATGCAAATCAGTCACACAAACCAGCGTCTGAGCTGAAGACAATCCCACTCGCATGGCCGTTTGTAGTCTGGGGACTCGACATGGTCGGTCCACTCCGGATCGGGGCCAGCAGGTTCACACATCTGTTGGTGGCAGTGGATAAGTTCACCAAGTGGATCAAAGCAAAGCCCATAAAGAAGCTAGACTCCTCGACTGCGATCAAGTTCATCATGGAAATAGTCTTCCGGTTTGGAGTCCCTCACAGCATCATCACAGACAATGGGTCAAACTTCGACTCGGACGAGTTTCGTGAGTTCTGTTATTCCCAAGGCACTCGGGTTGACTACGCCTCCGTGGCTCACCCTCGGTCAAATGGCCAGGCAGAACAGGTGAATGGATTGATACTCCAAGGACTCAACCCATGTCTCATGCGCGACCTGAAGCACGCAGCAGGAGCCTGGGTCACCGAGCTGCCATCGGTCCTCTGGGGCTTGCGGATGACTCCAAACTGGTCCACGAAGCGCACTCCATTCTTCCTGGTGTATGGTTCGGAGGCCGTTCTGCCGAGTGACCTGCTCCACAACTCCCCCCGAGTGGATCTATACTCGGAGGCAGAGGCAGAGGAAGCACGTCAAGATGGCCTCGACCTGCTGGAGGAGGAACATGAGTTGGCTCTTATCAGGATGACTGCATATCAGCAAGACCTGCGTCGCTATCACGACAGACATGTCAGGGGACGCGCTTTCCAGGAAGGCAACCTGGTCCTCTGACTGGACCAGCAGAAACCTCATAAGCTGGCACCGCCATGGCAAGGACCCTTTGCGATATCAAAAGTACTGAATAACGGAGCCTATCGGCTCTACAATTTCACCAAGAGTGAGGAAGAGCCCCGAGCTTGGAACGCGGCTCTGCTTCGCAAATTCTTCACTTAGAATAAATTTCTCCCCATTGTAATAATGTTCTGAATGAAATTAGATGAATAAAAGCCTTACTTTTCTTGTATTTCATCTAATTTGGACCAACACCATGTTTTCACTCTGGTGACTAACAGCATTCGGAAACTAACAACATGCCCCCAGTGGGTGTATCGGCTTAGCTGCGAACTAGATTTTGCCTAAGTTAAAACCTATCCAAGTGTGGACATGCTCCACCCTCGGGGGCTTAGCTGCGAACAAGATTTCGCCTGAGTTAAAAACTATCTGAGTGCGGACACGCTCCACACTCGGAGGCTTAGCTGCGAACTAGATTTTGCCTAAGTTAAAAACTATCTGAGTGCGGACACGCTCCACACTCGGGGGCTTAGCTACGAACCAGATTTCACCTAAGTTAAAAAGTATCCGAGTGCGGACATGCTTCACACTCGGGGGCTTAGCTGCGAACCAGATTTCGCCTAAGTTAAAAGCTATCCAAGTGCGGACACGCTCCACACTCGGGGGCTTGGCTGCGAACTAGATTTCGCCTAAGTTAAAAATTATCCGAGGGCAGACACGCTCCACACTCGGAGGCTTAGCTGCGAACCAGATTTCTCCTAAGTTAAAAACTATTCGAGTGCGGACACACTCCACACTCGGGGGCTTAGCTGCGAACCAGATTTTGCCTAAGTTAAAAACTATCCGAGTGCGAACATGCTCCACACTCGGGGGCTTAGCTGCGAACCAGATTTTTCCTAAGTTAAAAGCTATCCAAGTGCGGACACGCGCCACACTCGGGGGCTTAGCTGCGAACCAAATTTTGCCTAAGTTAAAAACTATCTGAGTGCGGACACGCTCCACACTCGGGGGCTTAGCTGTGAACCAGATTTCGCCTTAAGTTAAAAACTATCCGAGTGCGGACACGCTCCACACTCGGGGGGGGCTTAGCTGCCAACCAAATTTAGTCTAAGTTAAAAACTATCCGAGTGCGGACACGCTCCACACTCGGGGGCTTAGCTGTGAACTAGATTTTGCCTAAGTTAAAAACTATCCGAGTGCGAACACGCTCCACACTCGGAGGCTTAGCTGCGAACCAGATTTTGCCTGAGTTAAAAACTATCCGAGTGCGGGCACGCTCCACACTCGGGGGCTTAGCTGCGAACCAGATTTCACCTAAGTTAAAAAACTATCCGAGTGCGGACACGCTCCACACTCGGGGGCTTAGCCGCGAACCAGATTTTGCCTAAGTCAAAAACAACATTGGCAAATGGAACAAAGGCTCAAATATCCGAATAAACTTTGATCCGCTCGAGTTCTCCCAGCAAAAGCAAAGTATGCGGGCTGTGGGCCCGATAAAGCATCACGGTTACAACAACCAGTTGGCATTCCGAGGCAAATCAGGACTTAAATGTTTTTCACTCCGCTGCGGGAGGATTGGCCGAGTCGACGAAGGTGTCCAGGTGGATGCCGTCTGCGATCCGAGTCGTAGCCTCGATGAGCGTCTCCATGAAGTCCTCAAACTTGAGCTTCTTCTTGTTGGCGACCTTTAACGACTTCAACTTCTCCTCGTCCACGTCCTTGCAGTGGACGCGGACGAGTGCGAGAGCCATGTCAGCACCGTAGCGAGCAGCAGACTTCTTCCAGGCTTGCACACGGCTTGGGATATCCTTCAGCCAAGTCATTGATGTCTACTACACAACTTATTCTTGTAGACTCGTGTTGGGCCTCCAAGCGCAGAGTTTTGTAGGACGGTAGCAATTTTCCCTCAAGTGGATGACCTAAGGTTTATCAATCTGTGGGAGGCATAGGATTAAGATGGTATCCCTCAAACAACCCTGCAACCAAATACAAGAAATCTCTTGTGTCCCCAACACACCCAATACAATGGCAAATTGTATAGGTGCACTAGTTCGGCGAAGAGATAGTGATATAACTGTAGTATGGATAGTAGAAATAGGTTTTTATAATTTGAAAAATAAAAAACAACAAGGTAGCAAGTAACAAAAGTGAGCACAAACGGTATTGCAATGCTTGAAAACAAGGCCTAGGGTTCATACTTTCACTAGTGCAATCTCTCAACAATGCTAACATAATTGGATCATATAACAATCCCTCAACGTGTGACAAAGAATCACTCCAAAGTTCCTATTAGCGGAGAACATAAGATAGAAATTGTTGTAGGGTACGAAACCACCTCAAAGTTATTATTTACGATCAATCTATTGAGCCATCCCTATAAGTGTCACAAACAACCCTAGAGTTCGTACTAAAATAACACCATATGATTCGCATCAACCAACTCTAATGTCACCTAGATACTCCAATGTCACCACAAGTATCCGTGAGTTGATTATATGATATGCATCAAACAACTTCAGATTCATAATATTCAATCCAACACAAAGAACTTCAAAGAGTGCCCCAAGATTTCTACCAGAGAAAGTAGGATGAAAACGTGCATCAACCCCTATGCATAGATTACCCGAATGTCACCTCGGGAATCCGCGAGTTGAGTAACAAAACATACATCAAGTGAATCAATATAATACCCCATTGTCACCACGGGTATTCATATGCAAGACATACATCAAGTGTTCTCAAATTCATAAAAATATTCAATCCGATAATAGTGAAACCTCAAAGGTAAAAACTCAATTCATCACAACAAGATAGAGAGGGAGAAACACCATATAATCCAACTATATTAATAAAGCTCGTGGTACATCAAGATCATGCCAAATCAAGAACACGAGAGAGAGAGAGAGAGAGATCAAACACATAGCTACTAGTACATACCCTCAGCCCCGAGGGTGAACTACTCCCTCCTCGTCATGGAGACCGTCGGGATGATGAAGATGGCCTCCGATGATGATTTCCCCCTCCGGCAGGGTGCCAGAAAAGGGCTCCAGATGGTATTTCAAAGATACAGAGGCTTGCAGCGGCGGAGTCGAAGTTCTAGGGTTATTTCTGGGGGTTTCTCTATTTATAGGATTTTTCCAGTGTTGGAATCACGTCAAGATGGGCTAAGATGGGCCCATGAGGCACCATGGCACGCCACCCCCCCTGGCGCACCATGGTGGCTTGTGAGCACCTCGTGAGGCTTCTGGTCCTTCCACGAAGCTTCGGGGGTCTCTGTTGGTCCAAAAAAAATGTCAAAAAGTTTTGCTGCATTTGGAGAACTTTTATTTCTACACAAAAAACAACACCACGGTAGTTCTACTGAAAACAAAGTCAGCCCGGGTTAGTTCTAATCAAATCATACCAAAACCAAATAGAATTGTTATAAATATGGCATGAATACTTCATAAATTATAGATACGTTGGAGACGTATCAGCATCCCCAAGCTTAATTCCTGCTCGTCCTCGAGTAGGTAAATGATAAAAGAAATAATTTATGAAGTGTGAATGCTAGCATAGTGCATAAGTTTGATCAATGATAACTTCAATCACTTTTCCTAGCATCATAACTCCAACTCTTTCTCATAAAACTCATCATGATAAAGTAGCAATCAATTCACATGTTATGGTTCAAACAATGCATTCTCTTGAAACTTAACAACCCATGTTCTTAGTCACCAAACAATTGCAATTCAACTTAATTTCAACAAAGTCTAAGTAAGAGCTCCACATACTCAATTATCATATAGTCTTCTATGATTGCTAGTACTCAAAGCATATTTTTTGAACAAATAGCATCCATCGAACACAGAGAAAGATAGGGGCTTAATGTTTCGCCTCCCAACTTATTTATCATAGAGATAATTGTCAACAATAATAATTTATGATCAAATATATTTGACTGACCATATGTGCCTGGATCTTTCCCCACCACATGATGCTTGCCAACTAAATAATAATTGAGGTTGAAATGAGAAGGGATACTATTGACTCTTGCATAAAAGTAAATACATAAAGTAAAAGATAGGCCCTTCGCAGAGGGAAGCAGAGGTTGTCATGTGCTTTTATTTTTGGATGCGCAAGCCCTTAATGCAATGGAACGCCACGTTATATTGCCCCTTGTGATAGCAACCTTTATTATGCAGTCCATCGATTTTATTTCTTTACCATCACAAGTTCATACAACGCTTATTTTCCCTTGCAATAAAGGATCATACATATTTTAGGAGCAATTTGTATTGCTTTTTGCACCGATGACAACTTACTTGAAGGATCTTATTCAATCCATAGGTAGATATGGTGGACACTCATGGGAAGAAACTGGGTTTAATGGTTTTTGGATGCACAAGTAGTATCTCTACTTAGTACAAATTTTTGGCTAGTAAAATATCCTA
Organism: Elymus sibiricus; assembly: GCA_039707655.1. Lineage (NCBI taxonomy): Eukaryota > Viridiplantae > Streptophyta > Magnoliopsida > Poales > Poaceae > Elymus > Elymus sibiricus. Next base: position 281,627,969 of record CM077672.1, read on the forward strand.
AGCAAGCACCACATGTTGGAGGATCCATAACAATATAACTTCTATGCAAATATACCCAAACATAACTCATTACGTTGTCTTCCTTGTCCAACTTCAACTAATTTGCTCAAGTTTGAAAATAATTAATTGGTATTCACAATCATAAAAGATGTCCAAGATAATATATTTATATGTGAAAGTTCTCTTCCTTATACTAATCATTCATGAATTGCTTGTATGACCAATATTGTGATTGTCAAGCTTCAATAGATTTCACTTTCTAAACCAAATGTGAAGCTACTACTAGGCATGATACAAGCATATGAAGCTCATATTATCTCAACTTCATGATATTCAATTTCTTCAACAATTTACTCATAGGATATAAGTGAAGAACAAGAGTAAATGACAAACTACTCCAAAAAGATATAAGTGAAGACCAAATGAGTAGTTAAGTAAATAGGTAGCTATGTGAGGACTCTCTCTCATTTAAAAATTTCAGATCTTAAGTATTTTATTCAAACAGCAAAGAAAACAAAATAAAATGACATTCCAAGAATAGCACATCTCATGTGAAGAAGCAAAAAACTTAGGCTCAACCTAGACTAACCGATAATTGTTGATGAAGAAAGGTGGGATGCCTACCGGGGCATCCCCAAGCTTAGATGCTTGAGACTTCTTGAAATATTAACTTGGGATGCCTTGGGCATCCCCAAGCTTAAGCTCTTGTGTCTCCTTAATTCCTCTCATATCACGATTTCTCTAAATCTTAAAAACTTCATCCACATAAAACTCAACAAGAACTCGTGAGATAAGTTAGTATAAATCAATGCAAAACCTTATCATTATCTACTGTACAAAATCACTAAAATTATAATTTAACATTTCATACTAAATGCCTCTGCATATTTAATAATCCTATCCTCAAATAGAATCATTAAACAAGCAAACATGTGCAAACAATGCAACTATAACAGCAATCTGCCAAAACAGAACAGTCTATAAAGGGGGATTTAAAATTCATACTTTCCTAACTCCAAAAATTCTGAAAACTTACCAGGTGACAGATAATTCATGCATGCTTACTGTGTAAAAATTTCAGATTTTTCTCATGTCCTGACTATTCAGGAATATTCAGGACATAACAGAAAACTTTCAGTTTTCAAACAGCAACACATAAAATTGCAAACTGAGCATGGTAAAGGCTATAATTGGTATTTTATTGAACTAAAAGATACAAAACATGATTATTGATAATAACAAGCAAATATCAACAGAAGAAAATGACGCTCAAAGCAAAACTCATATTATGTGACGAATAAAAATATACCTCCAAGTAAGGTTACCGATAATGTTGAAGACGAAAGAGGGGATGCCTTCCGGGGCATCCCCAAGCTTAGTTGCTTGGGTATTCCTTGAATATTACTTAGGGTGCCTTGGGCATCCCCAAGCTTAGGGTATTGCCACTCCTTATTCTCCTCATATCGATATCTCACCCAAAACTTGAAAACTTCAATCACACAAAACTTAACGGAACTTGTGAGATAGGTTAGTATGATAAAAATAAATCATCCACTTAGGTACTGTCAAGACAAGATTCATAATTGTTCTCACATAATTTATACTGTAGTCTATCATTTTGAAAATTTATATTGCTCAATATAAGCTATGGAAACACTAAAACAAGCAAACTATGCATCGAAAACAGAATCTGTCAAAAACAGAACAGCATATAGTGAGCAATTTAAAAACCATACTTCTGTACCTCCAAAAATTCTGATAAATTAGGAAAACGTAAAAAATGTGTATCCCAATACTGTGTAAAAATTTCAGAATTTTCTCACACTCCAGTACAGAATAGAAATTCCAGCACTTGACGCAAAAGTTTCAGTTTTTGCACAGAATCGAATCAACAAGCATCCACACTATCCCAAAGGCTTTACTTGGCACATTACTGAAAGAAAACATATAAAACATGATTACTACAATAGCTTAATCATGTGAACACACAAAAACAGTAGGTATAAATATTGGGTTGTCTCCCAACGAACGCTTTTCTTTAATGCCTTTTAGCTAGGCATGATGATTTCAATGATGCTCACATAAAAGTAAGGAATTGAAACACAAAGAGAGCATCATGAAGCATATGACTAGCACATTTAAGCCTAACCCACTTCCTATGCATAGGGATTTTGTGAGAAAATAGTTTACGGGAGCAAGAATCAACAAGCATAGGAAGGCAAAACAAGCATAACTCTTTCAACACATAGAGAGGAAACTTGATATTATTGCAACACCTACAAGCATATGATCCTCTCATAATATTTTTCAGTAGCATCATGAATGAATTCAATAGTATAACTATCACATAAAGCATTCTTTTCATGACCTACAAGCATAGAAATTTTATTACTCTCCACATAAGCAAATTTGTTCTCATCAATAATAGTGGGAGCAAACTCAACAAAATAACTATCATGAGATACTTGATTGGCATAATACAATGGAAAACTAAAATCATGATGACAAGTTTCATAGTTATCATTATTATTTATAGCATACATGTCATCACAATAATCATCATAGATAGCAACATTTTTGTCATAATCAATTGAAACTTCTTCCAAAATAGTGGATTCATTACTAAATAAATTCATGACCTCTCCAAATCCACTTTCATCAATATAATCATCATAAATAGGAGGCATGCAATCATCATAACAAATTTGCACATCAAAATTTGGGGGACTAAAAATATCATCTTCATCAAACATAGCATCCCCAAGCTTATGGCCTTGCATATCATTAGCATCATGGATATTCAAACAATTCATACTAACAACATTGCAATCATGCTCATAATTTAAAGATTTTATGCCAAACATTTTATTGAATTCTTCTTCTATCAATTGAGCACAATTATCAGAATCCTTATTTTCAAGAAAGGCATTATAGAGATGAAGCATGTGAGGCAACCTCAATTCCATTTTTTGTAGTTTTCTTTTATAAAACCAAACTAGTGATAAAACAAGAAACTAAAAGATTCGATTGCAAGACCTAAAGATATACCTTCAAGCACTCACCTCCCCGGCAACAGCGCCAGAAAAGAGCTTGATGTCTACTACACAACTTATTCTTGTAGACTCGTGTTGGGCCTCCAAGCGCAAAGTTTTGTAGGACAGTAGCAATTTTCCCTCAAGTGGATGACCTAAGGTTTATCAATCTGTGGGAGGCGTAGGATGAAGATGGTATCCCTCAAACAACCCTGCAACCAAATACAAGAAATCTCTTGTGTCCCCAACACACCCAATTGTCGGTGTATAAAACACAGGTATTTTATACCCTGACTTATGCACAGACAGTGGCAGCCTCCTTGCCGGCCTAGCCTTGCCGAAAACTGCCAAGACTAATATTGCAAGACCCAATTGCTGAAGCCCAAAACGAAGCACCAATGAGCACTTAACTACTATCGAAGATGAAGACATCTCTTGCCGGCAAGGCCGAGCCGGCAAGGTGAAGACCCGGCAAGCGCCGTGCCGGCAAGCTCTTGCCTGCCCACCTGCACTCCACCTCGCCGCACAGATGTCCACTGATGGGTGAGGTGTCGATCGCACAGGCTGGTTGGTGAGGATTGTCGGGCATGTGTCAGCGCGCGGGAGCAAGATTTGCCTCTAAAGACACCCGTCCAGGAGGCATGTCAGGATAATACGAGGTAGCTGGGCAAGCGGTGTAGAAACCTTGCCGGGATTACCTCTCCACATGACACCTAACGGCGCATTTAATGCCTTTGTCCTAAACCGGCAGAGTTAGGTATGATAGCACTGTTTGCAATCTAGTCACGATGTAATTACTGTTTTGCCAATGTGGTAACCCCTTGAGCTCTAAAAGGAGGACCAGGGTAACAGTTTAGAGGATTCAGACCCCTTTTAAAACACAAGCACCTCTCGTGTAGCTGCTCCCTTCCGCGCCTTGCCGGGGGAAGCGCTCCTTGTATTGTGCTTCCATTTCTCTAATACACAAAAGGCAAGAGTAGGGTTTTACGCTTCTCAGCGGCCCGAACCTGGGTAAAATCTCTGGCGTTCTCCATTGTTCATGCTCTTTGTACACATCGATCTCCCCCGCCGAACCACAAGGGGCCGCATGGCCTCATAGATGGTCGTACCACCACGACATCTTTGGCGCGCCAGGTAGGGGATGAAACGGTGGTGCGAACCTTGATCAGTGGATCGCGCGCCTTCTTCATCATCATCACCAACTTTGTCGTTGTTCTCCTCGTCGTCGATGGCGCCCAAGAAGAAGGGCATCACGACAACGGCCACCTCACGCGCATCCGCAGGCGGCACAGGCGGCGCAGCCGATGCGGGCGGCGCGGGCACCACGGTTGGCACGACCGGCGCAGGCGGCGCGGTCGTCGTGCCCACTGCGGTCGGCACGGGAGGCGAGCACGCTGAAGCCGGTCGACCTCTTCGGTCCTCTGGCGAGCGGAGCCGCGACGGCGCGAGCGGGGCGGATGGACGTCTTCCTCCACCTACTCCTTGCCGCGACGACGAACGCAGCCGCCGGAGCGGCAATGCCCGGGTCGGCACGAGCCAAGATCCCGCTACAGCAACGTCCAAAGGTGCCGCTTTAGGACAGATGCCGCGCCCTTCGCACAACGGGCGCGGTACCACTCCGAGCGGCGCCAACGACCCCGAGCGGCGGCGACCTCACGATAAGACTCCTGTGGATCACATCCCAAATCCTCAGGCACCACCTCCGCCACGGCGACCTGCCACTGATCACGTGCCGCGGCAGCAAGACCGCGATGGCGCTCCTACATCTTGATTGGGTTTGCCGAACCTAGTAAATCACAGCAAGTGGAGCCCACACGGCGCCTGCAACCAACATCGGCGCCTCCAGCCGGTGGCCGCGCCGACGGAACGCAGTCGCCGCCGCGGCGACAGCCCCAACAGCAGCAACACCAACAGCCGCGACAAGCCCATTAGTCTTTTGGACCCGACGAGATGTCGATCGCGTCTTCAGATCCACGAGCGCGGCAGGACCAGCGGCGAGTACTGCGAGACAGGCGGGCAGAAGACGCCCGCACAACCATCGAACGACACCAGGAAGCGCGCCTCCAATCCGATGCGCGTAACGGCCCCATCGTTGATGAGCCTGCGCCAGAGGTTGGCGGGTATCTACCTTACGAGGTTGGATGTCCTACTTTCACTCGTGAGCTGCGGCAAGTCCGATGGCCGTCCGTTCGAGCCTTCAAGCCAGAAGTGCCGGAAAAATACGACGGCAAACTGAACCCGGCAAAGTTTCTAGGCATCTATACGATTGTCGTACAAGCTGCCGGAGGAAGAGATGAGAAAATCCTTGCCAACTACTTTCCGTTAGTGCTGAAGCCCAACGTGAGATCTTGGCTGATGAACTTGCCGGAGAACTCCATTTTCTCGTGGTCGGATCTCTGCAACGAGTTCATTGGTGCCTTTACCGGGGGCCACAAGGCTCCTGGACAGCCCAGCGATTTGCAGGTGATCCCGCAAAGAGATGGTGAAACTTTGCGCAAGTACATCCAGAGGTTCAGCCGTGTGCACCGCAATATTCCAGACGTACACCCTGCAGCCGTGATTGCCGCCTTTCACACAAATGTGCGCAATCGAAGGATGCGGGAGAAGATGAACGTCAAGCTACCCAAGACCGTCAATGAGCTCTACACGTTGGCGGACAAGTGTGCATATGCTGAGGAGAGAAGAAGGCTTCCCAGGGAGGATGCTGGCGCCGAAGTGGATTCCGAGGACGACGAAGCTGCCAACCGAGGAAGAAGGGCCGAAAGCGCAACAGGAAGCGCAAAGGCAAGACCGTCATGGCCATCGAAGGCTCCGGCAACTCCAAGTCTGCCAAGAAAGCCAAAACAGAGAACTCCGGCAAGGAGGCTGCTGCATGCGCCGCTTGTCAGGAGGCGGCGGCAAACGAGAAGGCCGGCAAGTCCGATGGGCCATACTGCAAGGTTCACCGCACCAAGGGCCATGATCTCCAAGAGTGCCGACAAGTCGAGCACCTTGTCGAGAAGCAGAAGGCCGAGTACGAGAAACGTGAAAAAGAAAAAGGTCAAAATGGTGCCGGTGGTTCAGGCAAAAAGGGCCGCGGTGGTCGAGGAGGCCGTCGCGGCAAGGCCAAGCAGTATATTGAGGTAGGTACTTACAATGTGAAACATCGCAGAATGTTTTCGGACAAGGATATCAACCGCATCATGAAGGACATGGCCTCCCATGCCATCGTGAACTGACGGGCATCCTCTTCGGTAGGAACAGCTTTGTACTTAACAATAATTCCCGCGTCGTCCTCTTTGGCAAAAATCTTGGCCTCCCAATTGATCGTGAACTCACGGACATTCTCTTCGGTAGGAACAGCTTTGCACCTCTTCGGCTTTTTAAGATTCTTTGGCTTCTTAAGATTCTCCCAGATTCTTGTCCTCGGGCCTGAAATGTTACGTCCTGTCGCGTACCCCTCAGCAAGAATTTTTGATTGGGCCTTATTTCTTAAGTAGGCGCGGCGTCGAGCATGAACACTCTTTCCCGGGAACTCGGGTGTCGTCTTCAGCATAAAAAATTCAGCCCACTCATCATGGCTGATAGACGGATGCAAAATGTCTGGACTCTTGTGACAGTGCACGTACTCTGTCACCAACTTGGTCTTCCAATTCTTCCATGCCTTGCCAGCAATCAGTAAAGCCATCCATTCGAAACGAGGCCAGCTGCCCAGAGGAAGGTTGACGTAGACACCGATACGCTTACGTAGAATGGATGGTAAGGCCTTCCAGCTAGAATATAGGATAGAAACTCGGTCCCGGGCAACGATACCACAAACGGTCTTGAACTTTCTTCTAGCTATATCTGGCTGAAACGCAGCTCCGGTATCGGGACAGACAGAGGTGACGGTAATCGTCGATTCCGGCCGTCTGGATGCCTTCCTACCCTGTTTTTTTTGCGGAAATCTCTATAGAATATAGTTGAATGAGAAAACCTAGCATACATGAACTAAATAACATGGTGGTGACAACTAAATTACACCAAATAGGGAATGAACAAAGGGTACGGAGAAAACTTCACATTATTGGCGACGCCCGTTGCCATCGACTCCCTCACCCGCGTCTTGGGCGAGGGAATCGCCCGCGCTGGGGTCGGCCGGCTTGAGATTGGCCTGATTAACACGCCCTGAAGTGGGGACGAGTGCCATGTTCTTCGCAGTCATACTGTAGGGGGAGGCCGCCGAGTAAGGCACGAACTGTTGGGGTAATGGATGGGTGCGGGGTGGGGGCAGGATCTATGTTACTCCGGCGGGGCACCATGGATAAGAGTGTGTAAAGGGGTGGCGGCGATATTGGGCTTAGGTTCAAAACTGGGTGGGGGGAAACTATGGCACGGGTATATTGTGCTGGAATTTTCGGCGGGTTGGCCGTAAGTTTGGACAAAAGAGAAAATTCCCTGCCAAAACGTTCACCGCAAAATCGGCACCTTTCAACGCTGGATCGTGTCCGTTCAACGTGTTCAACGGCAAATCCCGGTCGGTCAGTCCGTGTTGTCTACCCCAACGACCAGCTCCGAAGAGAATTAGGGGGTTTAACTCGAAAACTTCAGACGCAATTAGCCAAATATTACTAGACAGTACATGGTACAACATTAGAATCTTGCTCCGCCCGCTCTTCCTCCAAATGTGTGGCCGCCGTCGCGCAAGTGTCGCGGATAGGTGCTGTCGACGTGGCCGGCCCATGTCTTGAACTCGTGTATGATCGGGTCATGGTCGACCACGTCAACGAGATGGATGATGATCCGATGGGTGTAGAGGTGGATTCCGTTGGGCGAGCATGGCGTCGGTGGATAACAAGGGTCCTCGTAGTCGGCTGGCACGGTAAGCTCGAAGTCGAACACCTTTGGGACAGTGCACATGTCCTTGATAAACGCCCTGACGTCGATGGACCAACTGTCCGAGGGCGGCTGCAGCTCCACCATCTCGCCTCTGATGTTGTTGACTAGCCAGTTCAGCGTCTCCGGGTCCCTGACATGGAAAGGGAGACCGTCAAAGCTTAGCGTGCATAGGTGCTGAAGCTCCAATGGCGCGCCACCATATCCAGCATGCCAACGCCAGAAGCTAATGCTCGCGACTTCGCACAGGAACGCAGGCGACGAGTCAAGGACGCGTTCGCAGTCGTCTTTGGACTTGAACCGCACAAAGAAATCGGCCGGCGGCGTGCACACCTCGACGAGGACTTCACTCTGACGGATGCATCATTGAGTGCCGAGCGCGTCCATCATGTCGGTCGGCGAGACTGCAGGCCGTGACCCAAGAACCGTGGCGACAAGAACGTGGCCACAGAATTGTTGCTCCCTGGACGACATGCCATTGGTGCGCGACAAGACGCACGCCCCACATGGCGGTCGCAACCCTCTGCCGCCGTGCTGCCAAAATCCAGCCATGGCGTCCACCGTAGATGACTATTTGGTGGATGAGTAGATCGTGGATGATGCCAATGGGGAGCGTGTAGTGGATGGGGGAGATATAGGGACGAAGATGTCCTGCTCCCGAGCTCACATACTCCCGCTGCTACAGTAAAACCGAAAAAATAGCAAAAAAATTCGAAAAATTCTGAATTTTTGTTTTGGAGCATCGATTTTGTTTTTTTGCCACATTTTCCACGAATGTCATCCGGTGATGAAATTTTGCAGGCATGTGGGGAAAACATCAATGTTTCTCACAAAAACATTTCAGATTTTTTTTACTTTTTTTGCTATTTTTTTCGATTTTACTGTAGCAGCAGGAGCACGTGAGCTCGAGCTGAGAAGAGCACTTTCGGGAGATATAGGCATTGTCCAACGGCTAGTTAGAGCTAGTGGCCGTTAATGCTCTCGGACTGTTCGCTATTCCGGTCGGATGTTGCTCACAGGTTAGCATAGGCCGATGGAGAAAACCTTTACTAGGCCAACTGATTTTGAACGTTGATGCAGCTTTTTCAAAGGATGATAACTCAGGGGCTTGTGGTGCTGTTATCCGGGATCATCAAGGTGCGTTTGTTGGTGCTTCGACTGCAAAGCTAGAGCACACGGCGGACATTGTTTCAGCGGAGGCAGCGGCTCTAGTAGAAGGACTAAAATTAGCGGCGAATCTTGGTATTACATCACTCCTGGTGCAGATGGATAACATAACTGTGGTGGAATCTCTCAATATGAATTCAGGACAGTCTATGGTGGCTTGTCCCATTCTTGATGAATGTCGTAGTCTTGAGGAAGAGTTCGGGAAGGTTTTGTTTGAGCATTGTAATAGAGAAACCAATATGGTAGCGCATGTGCTAGCTCAGCGGGGACGTGTTGATCCACCGTCTGTGTGGTTGGACTCATCACCCAGCTTTATCTCTTGTTTGTTAGCAGACGATGTAAGTGTTATTTGAGTATTAAAGCTTGCCATGAAGGCCTTCCCTAAAAAAAAAAAGGTTACATAGGCCGATTGTTGGGGAACATTGCATGGGAAACAAAAATTTTCCTACGCACACGCAAGATCTATCCATGGTGATGAGCATCTACGAGAGGGAGAGTAAATCTACATACCCTTGTAGATCGCTAAGCGGAAGCGTTAATAAACGCGGTTGATGTAGTCGAACGTCTTCGCGATCCAAATCGCCGAGCGTCCCGCGATCCAATCACAATCCTTCCGATCTAGTGCCGAACGGACGGCACCTCCGCGTTCAACACACGTACGGCTTGATGACGCCTTCACCTCCTCGATCCAGCGAGCGATGATGAAGTAGTGGTTGAGTTCCAGCAGCACGACGGCGTGGTGATAGTGGTGAGGAACAATCTTTGCAGGGCTTCGCCAAGCACTACGGAGATTATGACGGAGGAACTAGAGGGCTAGGGTTGCCGCACACGGCTTGGGGAAATCTTGATCAATCCCGTGTGCTAGCCCTGCCCCTCTATTTATATGTTGAGCCTTGGGGTCTAAACTTGGAGTAAAAGCCTCCTCCGGGTCGGTTTTGCCCGCACAAGGTCGGTTTGGCCCGCAGGAAAAGAGTCCAATTCGGACCCTGCCGAATCGTGCACAGCCGCGCACAAGCGGTAGTACCGCTTCACACAAGCGGTAGTACCGCTTGGGCGGTAGTACCGCTTCACACAAGCGGTAGTACCGCTCGGGCGGTAGTACCGCTTCAACAAGCGGTAGTACCGCTTACGCGGCAGCAAAACTACTTTTGCACTTTCCAATACCTCGTGGGCTTTATCCCTTTGGCTCATATAAAGTGTTGCTGCACCCGAACACTTCGGTAAACATCCGGAACCCCTTCCGGTGAACTCCGGAACTCTTCCGGAGATCAAAACACTATTATCACATATATCAATCTTTACCTCCGGACTATTCCGGAGATCCTCGTCATGTCCGGGATCTTATCCGGGACTCCGAACAACTTTCGGTCACCAACATAATAACTCAATTATACTAATCGTCACCAAACGTTAAGTGTGTAGACCCTGCGGGTTCGAGAACTATGTAGACATGACCGAGACACCTCTACGGCCAATAACCAATAGCGGGACCTGGATGCCCATATTGGCTCCTACATATTCTACGAAGATCTTTATCGGTCGAACCTCTATGTCAAGGATTCAGTTAATCCCGTATGCTGTTCCCTTTGTTCTTCGGTATGTTACTTGCCCGAGATTCGATCGTCGGTATCACTATACCTAGTTCAATCTCGTTACCGGCAAGTCTCTTTACTCGTTCCGTAATACAAGATCCTGTGGCTAACTGTTTAGTCACTTTGCTTGCAAGGCTCAATGTGATGTTGTATTACCGAGTGGGCCCTGAGATACCTCTCCGTCATATGGAGTAACAAATCCCAGTCTTGATCCATGCCAACCCAACAGACACCCTCGGAGATACCTGTAGAGCACCTTTATAGTCACCCAGTTACGTTGCGACGTTTGATACACACAAGGTATTCCTCCGGTGTCAGTGAGTTGCATGATCTCATGGTCAAAGGAACAGATACTTGACATGCAGAAAACAATAGCAATAAACTGACACGATCAAATGCTACGTTTACAGTTTGGGTCTTGTCCATCACATCATTCTCCTAATGATGTGATCCCGTTATCAAATGACATCTCATGTCCATGGCTAGGAAACCTTAACCATCTTTGATCAACAAGCTAGTCAACTAGAGGCTTACTAGGGACACAGTGTTGTCTATGTACCCACACATGCATTTGAGTTTCCAATCAATACAATTATAGCATGGATAATAAACGATTATCATGAACAAGGAAATATAATAATAACCAATTTATTATTGCCTCTAGGGCATATTTCCAACAGTCTCCCACTTGCACTAGAGTCAATAATCTAGTTCACATCACTATGTGATTTACATTGTAATGAATCGAACACCCATGCAGTTCTGGTGTTGTTCATGTTTAGCCCTTGGAAGAGGTTTAGTCAACGGATCTGCAACATTTAGATCCGTGTGTACTTTGCAAATATTTATGTCGTCCTCCTTGATGTAATCGCGGATGGAATTGAAACGTCGTTTTATGTGTCTGGTCCTCTTGTGAAATCTTGGTTCCTTGGCTAGAGCAATGGCACCAGTGTTATCACAAAACAGAGTCATTGGGTTAAGTGCACTAGGCACTACTCCAAGATCTGTCATGAACTCCTTCATCCAGACACTTTCCTTCGCCGCCTCCGAGGCTGCGATGTACTCCGCTTCGCATGTAGAATCAGCTACCACGCTTTGCTTGGAACTGCACCAGCTAACCGCACCCCCATTAAGAATAAATACGTATCCGGTTTGCGACTTAGAGTCATCCGGATCAGTGTCAAAGCTTGCATCGACGTAACCCTTTACGACGAGCTCTTGATCACCTCCATAAACGAGAAACATGTCCTTAGTCCTTTTCAGGTACTTCAGGATATTCTTGACCGCCGTCCAGTGTTCCATTCCTGGATCACTTTGAAACCTTCCGACCATACTTATGGCAAGGCTGACATCGGGTCTTGTGCACAGCATTGCATACATGATAGAGCCTATGGCCGAAGCATAGGGGATGACACTCATCTTTTCTCTATCTTCTGCAGTCACTGGGCATTGAGTCTTACTCAACTTCACACCTTGCAAAACAGGCAAGAACCCCTTCTTGGACTGATCCATTTTGAACTTCTTCAAAATCTTATCAAGATATGTGCTTTGTGAAAGTCCTATTAAGCGTCTTGATCTATCTCTATAGATCTTGATGCCTAATATGAAAGCAGCTTCTCCTAGGTCCTTCATTGAAAAACTCTTGTTCAAATATTCCTTTACGCTTTCCAGCATTTCTATATTGTTTCCAATCAGCAATATGTCATCCACATATAATATTAGAAACGCTATAGAGCTCCCACTCACTTTCTTGTAAATACAAGCTTCTCCGTAAACTTGTATAAACTCGAACGCTTTGATCACCTCATCAAAACGAAGATTCCAACTCCGAGATGCTTGCATGATTCTGACGGACTTAAGCATCGCTACGGGTGAGAAGGTCTCATCGTAGTCAACTCCTTGAACTTGTGAAAAACCCTTTGCCACAAGTCGAGCTTTATAGACGGTGACATTACCGTCCGCGTCCGTCTTCCTCTTAAAGATCCATTTGTTCTGAATGGCCTTACGCCCTTCAGGTAATACTTCCAAAGTCCATACTTTGTTTTCATACATGGATCCCATCTCGGATTTCATGGCCTCTAACCACTTCTCGGAATCCGGGCTCATCATCGCTTCTCCATAGCTCGTAGGTTCATCGTTGTCTAACAACATGACCTCTAAGACAGGGTTGCCGTACCACTCGGGAGCAGTACGCGTCCTTGTCGACCTACGAGGTTCGATAGCAACTTGATCCAAAGCTTCATGATCATCATCATTAACTTCCTCTTCAGCTAATGTAGGCTCCACAGAAACAACTTTCTGCGCTGCGCTACTCTCAGGTTGAAGTAAAGGTTCAACAACCTCATCAAGTTCTATCTTCCTCCCACTCAATTCTTTCGAGAGAAACTCTTTCTCAAGAAATGTTCCGTTTTTAGCGACAAACACTTTGCCTTCGGATCTGAGATAGAAGGTATACCCAACTGTCTCTTTTGGGTATCCTATGAAGACGCATTTCTCCGCTTTGGGTTCCAGCTTTTCAGGCTGAAGCTTTTTGACATAAGCATCACATCCCCAAACTTTAAGAAACGACAGTTTGGGCTTCTTGCCAAACCAAAGTTCATATGGCGTCGTCTCAACGGATTTCGATGGTGCCCTATTTAAAGTGAATGCAGCTGTCTCTAATGCATAACCCCAAAACGATAGTGGCAAATCGGCAAGAGACACCATAGATCGCACCATATCCAATAAGGTTCGATTACGACGTTCGGACACACCATTACGCTGTGGTGTTCCAGGCGGTGTTAATTGTGAAACAATTCCACACTGTCTTAAGTGACTGCCAAACTCATAACTCAGATATTCTCCTCCTCGATCAGATCGTAGGAATTTAATCTTCTTGTTACGATGATTCTCAACTTCACTCTGAAATTGTTTGAACTTTTCAAATGTTTCAGACTTGTGTTTCATTAAGTAAATATACCCATATCTACTTAAGTCATCAGTGAAGGTGAGAAAGTAACGATAACCACCGCGCGCCTCAATACTCATCGGACCGCACACATCAGTATGTATGATTTCCAATAAGTCACTTGCCCGTTCCATTATTCCAGAGAACGGCGTTTTAGTCATCTTGCCCATGAGGCATGGCTCACATGTGTCAAGTGATTCAAAATCAAGTGACTCCAAAAGTCCATCAGCATGGAGCTTCTTCATGCGTTTTACGCCAATATGACCTAAACGGCAGTGCCACAAGAAAGTGGTATTATCATTATCAATTCTACATCTTTTGGCATCAATGTTATGAACATGTGTATCATTACTATCGAGATTCAATAAGAATAAACCCCTCACATCGGGTGCATGACCATAAAAGATATTACTCATATAAATAGAACAACCATTATTCTCTGATTTAAATGAGTAACCGTCTCGCAATAAACAAGATCCAGATATAATGTTCATGCTTAACGCAGGCACCAAATAACACTTATTTAGGTTCATCACTAATCCCGACGGTAATCGAAGAGCGAGCGTGCCGACGGCGATCACATCAACCTTGGAACCATTTCCCACGCGCATCGTCACTTCGTCCTTTGCCAGCCTCCGTCTATTCCGCAGTTCCTGTTTTGAGTTGCAAATATGAGCAACCGCACCGGTATCAAATACCCAGGCACTACAACGAGAGTTGGTAAGGTACACATCAATAACATGTATATCATATATACCTTGTTTGTTGTTGGCCGCCTTCTTGTCAGCCAAATACTTGGGGCAATTCCGCTTCCAGTGTCCAGTTCCCTTGCAATGAAAACACACAGTTTCTGGTTTGGGTCCAGCCTTGGGTTTCTTCACGAGAGGAGCAACTGCTTTGCCACTCTGCTTGGAGTTACCCTTCTTACCCTTGCCATTTTTCTTGAAACTAGTGGTTTTATTGACCATCAACACTTGATGCTCCTTCTGAATTTCAGACTCAGCGGCTTTCAGCATCGCAAACAGCTCGGCGACTGACTTGTTCATCCCGTGCATGTTATAGTTCAACACGAAGCTCTTGTAGCTAGGTGGCAATGATTGAAGAACTCTGTCAGTGATAGCCTCTGGCGGAAGGGGCATCCCTAACTCAGCCAGGCGGGTGGAGTACCCAGACATTCTGAGCACGTGATCACTGATAGACCCGTTCTCCTCCATCTTGCAAGCATAGAACTTATCGGAGATCTCATATCTCTCGATCCGGGCATTCTTCTGAAAGATAAACTTCAACTCCTGGAACATCTCATATGCTCCATGACGTTCAAAACGTCTTTGAAGTCCCGGTTCTAAGCCATACAACATTGCACATTGAACTATTGAGTAATCATCAGAACGAGCCTGCCAGGCGTTCACAACGTCTAGAGACTCAACTGGAGCGGGTGGATCACCAAGCGGTGCATCAGGGACATAAGCCTTCTGGGAAGCCGTAAGGATAATCCTTAGATTACGGGCCCAGTCCACAAAGTTACTTCCATCATCTTTCAACTTAGCTTTCTCTAAGAACGCATTAAAATTCAGGGGTGCTACTGCGCGAGCCATGATCTACAACATAAATATTGCAAAGACAACTTAGACTATTGTTCTTAGATAATGAGTTTAGTTAATCATATTACAAAAAACTCCCACTCAAATTGACATCCCTCCGATCATTCGAGTGTAACATGATCCAAATCCACCAACTCAAGTCCGATCATCACGTGAGTTGAGGTGGTTTCAATGGTGAACATCTTCATGTTGATCATATCTACTATATGACTCATGTTCGACCTTTCGGTCTCTTGTGTTCCGAGGCCATGTCTGTACATGCTAGGCTCGTCAAGTTTAACCCGAGTGTTCCGCACGTGTAACATGGCTTACACCCGTTGTATGCGAACGTAGAGTCTATCACACCCGATCATCACGGCGTGTCTCGAAACGACGAACTTTCGCAACGGTGCACACTTGGGGAGAACACAATTTATCTTGAAATTTAAGTGAGGGATCACCTTATAATGCTACCGTCGTCCTAAGCAAAATAAGATGCATAAAAGGATTAACATCACATGCAAATCATAAGTGACATGATATGGCCATGAACTTGTGCTTTTGATCTCCATCTCCAAAGCACCGGCATGATCTCCATCGTCACCGGCATGACACCATGATCTCCATCATCTTGATCTCCATCAACGTGTCGCCATAAGGTTGTCGCGCCGACTGTTGCTTCCACGACTATAGCTAACGTTTAGCGATAAAGTAAAGCATTACATAGCGCTTAATGATTGACACGCAGGTCATACAATAATTAAAGACAACTCTATGGCTCCTGCCAGTTGCCGTACTCATCGACATGCAAGTCGTGATATTCTATACAATACATGATCATCTCATACATCACATATACCTCATCATGTAATTGGCCATATCACATCACAACATACCCTGCAAAAACAAGTTAGACGTCCTCTAATTGTTGTTGCAAATTTTACGTGGCTGCTACGGGTTTGCAAGAACCGTTCTTACCTACGCAAAACCACAACGTGGTGTAGTGATTGCTTTTTGATCTTCTAAAAGAACCCTCTTCATTGAACCGATTCAACTAAAGTGAGAGAGACAGACACCCGCCAGTCACCTTTATGCAACAAGTGCACGCAGCGGTAAAACCAGTCTCGCGTAAGCGTACGCGTAATGTCGGTCCGGGCCGCTTCATCTCACAATACCGCTGAATCAAGTATCAACTAGTAACGGCAAGCAATATGTATACACCCACGCCCACAACTCGTTTGTGTTCTACTCGAGATCTCATCTACGCATAGACCTAGCTCAGATGCCACTGTTGGGGAACGTTGCATGGGAAACAAAAATTTTCCTACGCACACGCAAGATCTATCCATGGTGATGAGCATCTACGAGAGGGAGAGTAAATCTACATACCCTTGTAGATCGCTAAGCGGAAGCGTTAATAAACGCGGTTGATGTAGTCGAACGTCTTCGCGATCCAAATCGCCGAGCGTCCCGCGATCCAATCACAATCCTTCCGATCTAGTGCCGAACGGACGGCACCTCCGCGTTCAACACACGTACGGCTTGATGACGCCTTCACCTCCTCGATCCAGCGAGCGATGATGAAGTAGTGGTTGAGTTCCAGCAGCACGACGGCGTGGTGATAGTGGTGAGGAACAATCTTTGCAGGGCTTCGCCAAGCACTACGGAGATTATGACGGAGGAACTAGAGGGCTAGGGTTGCCGCACACGGCTTGGGGAAATCTTGATCAATCCCGTGTGCTAGCCCTGCCCCTCTATTTATATGTTGAGCCTTGGGGTCTAAACTTGGAGTAAAAGCCTCCTCCGGGTCGGTTTTGCCCGCACAAGGTCGGTTTGGCCCGCAGGAAAAGAGTCCAATTCGGACCCTGCCGAATCGTGCACAGCCGTGCACAAGCGGTAGTACCGCTTCACACAAGCGGTAGTACCGCTTGGGCGGTAGTACCGCTTCACACAAGCGGTAGTACCGCTCGGGCGGTAGTACCGCTTCAACAAGCGGTAGTACCGCTTACGCGGCAGCAAAACTACTTTTGCACTTTCCAATACCTCGTGGGCTTTATCCCTTTGGCTCATATAAAGTGTTGCTGCACCCGAACACTTCGGTAAACATCCGGAACCCCTTCCGGTGAACTCCGAAACTCTTCCGGAGATCAAAACACTATTATCACATATATCAATCTTTACCTCCGGACTATTCCGGAGATCCTCGTCATGTCCGGGATCTTATCCGGGACTCCGAACAACTTTCGGTCACCAACATAATAACTCAATTATACTAATCGTCACCAAACGTTAAGTGTGTAGACCCTGCGGGTTCGAGAACTATGTAGACATGACCGAGACACCTCTACGGCCAATAACCAATAGCGGGACCTGGATGCCCATATTGGCTCCTACATATTCTACGAAGATCTTTATCGGTCGAACCTCTATGTCAAGGATTCAGTTAATCCCGTATGCTGTTCCCTTTGTTCTTCGGTATGTTACTTGCCCGAGATTCGATCGTCGGTATCACTATACCTAGTTCAATCTCGTTACCGGCAAGTCTCTTTACTCGTTCCGTAATACAAGATCCTGTGGCTAACTGTTTAGTCACTTTGCTTGCAAGGCTCAATGTGATGTTGTATTACCGAGTGGGCCCTGAGATACCTCTCCGTCATATGGAGTAACAAATCCCAGTCTTGATCCATGCCAACCCAACAGACACCCTCGGAGATACCTGTAGAGCACCTTTATAGTCACCCAGTTACGTTGCGACGTTTGATACACACAAGGTATTCCTCCGGTGTCAGTGAGTTGCATGATCTCATGGTCAAAGGAACAGATACTTGACATGCAGAAAACAATAGCAATAAACTGACACGATCAAATGCTACGTTTACAGTTTGGGTCTTGTCCATCACATCATTCTCCTAATGATGTGATCCCGTTATCAAATGACATCTCATGTCCATGGCTAGGAAACCTTAACCATCTTTGATCAACAAGCTAGTCAACTAGAGGCTTACTAGGGACACAGTGTTGTCTATGTACCCACACATGCATTTGAGTTTCCAATCAATACAATTATAGCATGGATAATAAACGATTATCATGAACAAGGAAATATAATAATAACCAATTTATTATTGCCTCTAGGGCATATTTCCAACACCGATTGCTCTAGAAAATGTACATGACGTCAAGCTACACCTATCCAATGACATGTGGGACCGAGAGTACGTTAGCCCTACCCACATGCGATTGGGTTGGGCTCTGCCAGGTGAGGACTACTTCGGTCTTCCATGCTACGGGAGGTCCGAATTTGTATGGTTAGATCCGACGTAATTAGGAAGTGTTGTAAGTAAAAATAATGAAAATTTGAAATTTGCGAAAATTAAATTTCCCTTCGCATGGCATCAAAGTTTGGTATCTAAGCATTAGTAAAGTTATAATGTTATATATGTCAATCCAAAATAGGGCTTGCAATAACTTCTATAGCAAAGTCTCTATACGTACAGTAGTGCATGCATATTTAACTTGTGCAAATGCCTTGCAAATGGTGGATCATATCTAACATTTTGTGCACATGCCCTGTATTGTCGTTAAGATCGAGTACTACGGATTAAATGCCATTTTCCGCATTGAAATTGAAATTCCATTTTTCGGACGGTCCGAAGTTATGCGGTCAAGTAAAGCAAAGGGGTATCTGGTTGTTCGCGTTCAGTTCAGCTCAAATCTCGTACGTACCGATTTTGTATCTCTAGTTTTACGTTTTCATTTAACCTCAATTCTCGTCATCACGTAGCTCCGGATTACCGTTTTCAGTTAAGTAAGCTAAACTGTCGTACCGGTCTAAACAGAGCAGAAGCAGAACAGAGCTTGTTTTCTCGCAAAGAAAAAGAGAGAACGACACGCTAGGAAAGAAAATGTAGCTTTATTACTGCAAAAGCATAGTACCGATACAGATTAAGAGTTCATACAACTAATCTAATTCGTCCAAAGACGACATAGCCCGACTGCCAAATCATCAATACATATGCCGACCGTACATACGCCGTTGTCCGTTCGATGACTCGACACCGGGAGGTCGTAGTACGGCGGGACCTGCGTCCGGTCCCTGAGCCTCGCTCTGATGGTGTCAGAGACGCTGTTCGGGCGCGGGAGCACCTCCACCAGCATGCCGCCGAGGTCGAAGACGATGCTCCTGAACGTCGCATATTACCTGTAGCGCCGAGGGAGGCCAATGATTTGTAGCGTCAAGAGCTCTCCCGGCTCCGACGCCATTCCAGTGCCACTGTGCTCCCCCGGCTGCGACGCCATGCCAGTGCCACCGTGCCCCCCCCCCCCCCCCCCCCCCCCCCCCCCCCGGGATGCGACGTCGTGCCACCGTTGGCCTCCCCCCGTGGTAGCCCAGGCGGTGTACGAAGACGCAGTTAGGGAAGATGTCGTCCAACTCCATGGCCTCGTGGTAGCCGGTGAAGACGATGATCTCGGCGCCACAGCGGTAGCTGACGTCGTAGAGCATCATGGTGTCGTGGGGGTTGACGAAGCGGACCTTGATCAAGTCGTACATAGGACTAGTCTGGATGTCATACATGGGGTGCTCGGTGGTGTGACCTGCGCACCTCCGTAGCCCGCTTTGAGGAATGCTTTCACCACCTCCAACGCACTCCGCTGAGCGGACCAGGCAAAGACCCAGAGCGTGTCCATGTTGTCCCGGCACGACGGGTAGGCTCTTTCCATCTCTGTTGGCGGGAGGGTGAACGAGGGGTGGCTGAAGGAGTAGGTAGGCCATTGCGATTCTGAGGTGCTGGGACTCGATCTTGTTGCTACTCGACTTCGCTGAGATGCAAATGGGGGAAACAGGGGGATAAATATCACCGAGGGGATGCCAACTTTGAGAGAAGAAAATAATGTTGGCGAAGCTGACGGGAAAGGGGCATTGATTCTCTGCGGCGACGTATCGAGTGGCACAACTCCATTTTTGCGCGCGACGGGACTGGGCACTGACGTCCGCCGCGACCTAGCTAGTGGCACAGCCCCAATATTCAACGCGACGGGACGTCCACTGCCACCGCTTGTACAGGCATGGCACAGTCTTCGAGGCCTGCGAGGTCATTGTCGATGGTATCCAAGAGATTGCGGGGCTGCCTTTGGCGTAATTTGTATTTTTTGCCAAATCTGGTCTCTTACAGCGACTTCAGGCTCATGTGGCCCCTAGGCGAAACTAATTTGAAATCTGGTCCCTCAGGTCGGCCACAGGGAACGGCGCCGAAGTTGTACATCTCGGCTCCGACCTGAGCGGCGCCGAGGTTGTGGGCCCTCCTGACAATTTCCTCCTTCACGGCATTCAATATCTCATGATGGCGGTCGGATATGACACAAACCACCCGTCCAGGGCCAACAACCTTAGTCCTAAGCAAGTGCATGAACCAGCTCCAGTTGTTGTTGTCCTCCCCGGTAACCAAAGCAAAGGCCAACGGGACCAATCGATTGTCTGCGTCGCAAGAGATCGCCACGAGCAGGGTGCCTTTAAACTTCCCTATCAAGAATGTCCCATCAACAGACAGAAATGGCCGGCAATGCTTGAACGCTTTAACACAAGGGCCGAAACACCAAAATGCTCGACCAAACACTGGGTACTTCACATTCTTCATAGTGCGGGACTTGCTTGGATGCGGCTCGACAACCTGCGTCATTCCAGGGTTGCGAAATGCCATCGCTGCCAACATCCTAGGTAGCCGTCCATACGCGTCCTCCCAATCACCGTAAGCCATCTTTAGAGCCATTTGTTTTGCCCTCCACGCCTTCCCATACTTCACATGGTAGTCAAATATCAAGAATATGAACTTCACCAAAGCACCTGCTGAGAGGGTTGGCGTAGCTTTGATGGCTCTAGCACACCGGTGAGCAATAAAAGTGGATGTCAGTTGCCGGTGCTTGTCGCCAACGAGGATGGTATCGCCGCAATTGTGGGGCCCTTCATAGCTACTTATCTTCCACCAACCACCAGAGGTCTTCCTAGCTCTGACCTTCCAAGGACAATCTTCCTTCTCGCACATCACAAGATAACGCTTGTTTTTGTTGGACTTGAATACTATGTATGGTCGATGATGTTTGACGGCGTACTCTTCTAGCCAGATCTTCATGTGCAACATAGTCTTGAACTTCAAGCCTTTATATATCAAAGGTCGTCGCCGAGGTCGGTCTCGTGCTTCCTCCTCAGTGACGGGATTAGGCGGTTCCGGCCCAAATTCCCGCATGTTAGAGTCCGCTACAGCTAGATGTGCATCCCTAACATCTCTGAACTCATGAATGCTCGGATGTCTGCCCCATACCTTAATAAATGCATCGATCTCCTCCTTGGTAAATTGGAACTCCGGACGGTCCTCGTCAGAGTCAGACGCAAAAGCTTGATTATATCCCTCATCTTCAGGATTTTTTTCTTCAAATGTCTCTGGATCTCCATCAAGTTGGCTTGATGCCACGAGAGGTACACAAGGCGACGATGGAAACATGATTTCAGGGACGTCGACAAACTCTCCGTCGCTCCCCTCCAAGCTTCCTTGCCTCTCTTCAGAGTCTTCAGAGTCTTCTTTCTCGGTGAAAGCTGACACCCCACCGCAATGGTTGCGAGGTGGTGTAGCATCTTTTCGAAAGATGTTTGTCTCTCCACTACCTATGTTTGCAACCTTGACTTTCTCCTCGATGATCGCATGTGTATCTGTCAAAGCTAACATTGCAACACAAGGATTGTGTGGGGGCGTATCTTCGTTATCAACATTTGATGGCTGGCTTGGACCCACTTCATAGATGTCCGCACAACCACCATCATTGCATCTTTCAATAACCGAGGGGCACTCATTCAGATCGATGAGAAGTTGAGGCCTCACAACACCGATGACTTTGACGGCAACGACCACTAGAGATCTTATTTGGACCCTTCAACAAGCTCCTTGTATAAATCCCACTCGTTGACGCCACGGATAGGTATCATCTGAGTAAACGACCGAAGGCCACACCCAGCATCGTATCTTCCTTCTAAAAGAACATCATCGCCAATGTCGTTCCAACCCAACACCTCTCTCAGCTTCGCAACAACCTCATTGAAACTAGGACTATGCGGGAAGAACACAACTTGACTCGTCATGTCTACAAACTCCACACCGCTGCTCAAGGAGGTCACACGCCTTCCGTGATGAACATGAATTATCTTTGAGTAAGCCATCTATATTCATTATCAAACAAAAAATAACTTTACCCATTAGCGCACAAATTATACAACAAACCACCTAAAAACATCTTAACAATAACATCACTTAGTATACATAGCACCAACGATACATCCTAATATCTACATCACTTCATATATAGCAAATATCACTTCAAAATAATAGCAAAGTCACCAAACATCAACTTAAGCTAATATCATCTTAAATGCATTTGTTCTATGACAAATTAAAAAATTCTAATACATGGATTATGTTTATACCTTCAGTTCCAAAGAAAGTTGGGGTGGAGCTCGGGCGTCAACGGCGTGGGGTGGAACGGGGCCGACGTGCTGCCGGAGAAAAGGGTCGGGACGGAGTGCGGCGCAGAAGCCGGGAGGGGTGCGGGGGCGGAGGGCCGGAACCTCAACCGGCGACGTCCGTGGCGGACGGCCGGCTCGCCTTGCGCCACCCCATGCCCGGCCGGTGGGGGATGGAGGTCGAGCGCGGTTCTGGCGGAGGAGGCACCGGCCGGTGGAGAGGTGAGCCGGCCGGCGACGCTCGATGGGTGGGTGGGGGGCTTGGCGGCGGCGGTGGCGGTGAATCGCGGGGCTTGGCGGCGGCGGCGCTCTGTTTGGGGAATAACTCCCCTGGGTGAATCGATGCGGGATTTAACCCTAGCAAGAGTTCGGCGCCATACTCTCCGGCGCCGATGTATACTAATTCGGCGCCGTATAAACTGGCGCCGAACATGCCACGTCACCAGTTACGCCATCCGTTCGGGGGAACGATGGTGCTGGAGGGCCCACAACCTCGGCGCCGCTCAGGTCGGAGCCGAGATGTACAACTTCGGCGCCGTTCCCTGTGGCGCCGACCTGAGGGGCCAGATTTTAAATTAGTTTCGCCCAGGGGCCACATGAGCCTGAAGTCGCTGTAAGAGGCCAGATTTGGCAAAAAATACGTGCAATTTGGGGTCGCACAAGGAAGCGAGTAATGACGAAAAATATAATACACGATGTCAATCAACACCCACCACTGCCATGTGGGACCGAGATGTCGTTACCCCACCTGTCATCGAGTCGTCTGTGCTCAGCCAGGTACACCCTTCTCCGTTTGGTCTCATCTGGACAACCCGCATTTACGTGGATAAGTCCTTCATAATTTGTAACTACTAAAAAACTTTAAAGAAAATGTAAAACATTGCCAAAACGAATTACACTTGGAATGGTATCATACTTACATTACACGAGATTAAAATTATATATTGTTTGCATTACTAAACGAAATATAGTTTTGTTTGCCTTCTCTGGCCAGCCCATGTACTAAACCAAAGCTGGCCGCTCGCCTGCCTGGTGATCATAGCGAGGCATTGTAGTGGGAGCTGAACAGTGCGCGTCATTTCAGCAATAGCGGCGGCAGCGATTAGGCGGTACGCGCGGCCGGTTTGTCCCTCTCTTCCCCGCCGTAACTTCAAGCTTCAGGTACGCATCTCTTCCCAAATCTGCCGACTTGTTCCTTCGATACATTCAGGTAGCTATACTTGCTAATCTTTCCCGGACGCTTTCTCCATCTATGTATTTATGCGCGCACCATTCTTCCCAGCAGTACATCCTTACACTAAATTCGGGTAATTTATTGTTCGCACGAACAATGCATACTCGGGGCATTTGTAATTCATCACTTGCCAATAGTTCAAATTACTACCTATTTTGGAGCTAATTTGTTCGTAAGCACCCCTATTATAATCTGCAAGATTCCGTAATAAAAGACCCCTACTAATCTGTTGTAATCAAACCGAAGGTCTTTAGTTACTTCCTACATTGATGAAAACTTAGGAGTTATGCTTTGATTTTTTTCCACGTTTGCTTTGAACTATTATATATACATGTTCATTTTTGTTTTCTCCTACTCTTATTGTGGATGCCTACTATTGTTTTGTGTAGCTCCATTTTCCTATTTCACAAAGGATGGATTATTGTCTTGTATGCGAGCACAACACTGAATTCTGCCGTGGTCGACCTGATCGCCGGTCAGATTCATGTCGTATGCAGATCGTCGAACATTATGATAAATATGCGGTTAATACCTTTATCAATCTTGTATAATTAATGCAATCATAATTTTCAAAAAGGAATACTTGTTTCATTATTGTTTGCTATTTCTTGTAAATGCAGATCGTCCCATGCCATTTCAAAGATCGCATCATTGATTTACTTGACAACAACTGGTTGGTCGCCGAGACATCCGTGGGTTGACTGTATGATCTGCATGATCTGCAGGATGGACTACGAGCAATCATATGTGGTCCTTACTGGAATTCTCTTCTACATCAACGTACGGGAGTGTATGAGACGTGTGTCTAGTTACACCCAGGGGTAGGAACCATTTCTACAACCGGGTGTAGAATAGTGCCCTACAACCACTTCTGAACTTCCCACACAGAAACACAGAACTGCCCGTTGTAGCACATGATCTGTGCCGTAATTTTAACGTAACTTTTTAACTGTTTGTCTGAATTGAGCAAATGATATACCGTTGAATAGGTAATCAAATTCCGCATCTTTTCTTGTCTCACGTAGACTTTCAAATTCATAACCATTTTAAAACAATTTTGAAAATACTCAAATCTGTTAAAAACTGCTGTGAACGTATTTTGTGGATATTTTGTCAACCGTTTATTGGAATTCAGTAAATGATATACCGTTGAAAAGCTATTGAAATTCCGCATCTTTTTCATCTTATCACTTTTTTCAAATTCGTTACGGTTTTTATTTAATTTTGAAAATACACAGTCAGCGAAATGTCACAGAGAACGTATTTTTCAAATATTTCCTCAACCGTATATTGGAATGATGCAAATGATATGCCGTTGGAAAGCTGTTGAAATTCCGCAACTTTTTCTCTTCTACCGTTTTTTTTAATTCTTTACCGATTAAATTCAATTTAAAAAATACACTAATTTGTAACGTCGTATACATAGGCGGACGGTATTTTGTCCATGGTTTCTCAACTGTTTATCGCAATGATCTAAACGATATGTCGTTGGAAAGATATCGATGGTTTGCATCCTTTTTATTTAGATCATTTTTGCAAATCCATAACGGATTAATCGTAATTTTGAAAGTTATGAGGTCCAAATACCGGTATTTTATAAGAGGTGACGGTTAAATTAGACGAGTTAGCTACTTTAATTAATGGTGGAATACAGTATTTCATGAAATTGGACTCATATTACAACATATAAAGCATTTGGTAAAGATATTTGAGTCATCTGGAGCTCAAATCAATGAGATCAGTATGATAGATTTCCGTCCCGAAAAAACAGAGTATTGAACTTCAGTTGACAAACGTTTGAACTTCCCGGGATATGTCTCTGTACTGCCGGGCGGAGTTTTCATTATTAGTATTTACTAAAACAGTGATAACTTTCTCATACGTTGTTCGTTTTAGGTCAATGACCACTCAGAATGTTCGGGCTGAAAAGACACATCTATTAAATCTACCGGTTTCACCGGTAACCAAAAAATCAAAAATCGATTTCTAAGTGGGTTATTTTCGTGGTCAAAATTCGGTCAACCCTATTTTTCATGTTCAAAATAGTATTTGGCCACTCATCCGACCTCCAAATTGAGTGATTTTGTTGCGTTGAAAAGAGAGAGTCATGGACTACCTATCTACAAAAGAACAGAATATTGAACTTCTCTCAACATACATGTGAACTTCTCAGTTGATGAGTTTGTACTGCCGACGAGATTCTGCACTTTTGACGATGATTTTAATGTCCATATTTTTTTCTGCGTGTACCTCCTAAAAGATGAATTTTTTGGACTTCCCTCCACACACAAGTGATCTTCTCGGAATATGTCCGTGTACTGCCAGCGGAGTTTTCGTTATTAGTATTTTTTACTAAAACAATGATAACTTTCTCATACGTTGTCCGTTTTAGGTCAATGACCACTCAAAACGTTCGGTTTGAAAAGACACATCTATTAAATCTAACCGGTAACAAAAACTCAAAAATCGATTTCTAAGTGGGTTATTTTTTCGGTCAAATTCGGTCAACCCTATTTTGCACGTTCAAAAAATTATTTAACCAACCATCCGACCTCCAAATCGAGTGATTTTTGTTGCGTTGAAAAGAGAGAGTCAGGGGCTATATATTTACGAAAAAATTGAGTACTGAACTTCTCTCGACATACATGTGAACTTCTCGGTTGATGAGTTTGCACTGCCGACGGGATTCTGCACTTCAGACAATGATTTTGATGTCCTTATTTTTTTTCTACGTGTACCTCCTAACAAAGGGATTATCAGGACTTCTCTCGACACACGAGTGAACTTCTCGGTATATGTCTGTGCACTGCCGACGGAGTTTTCGTTATTAGTATTTACTAAAACAGCGATAACTTTCTCATACGTTGTCCGTTTTAGGTCAATGATCACTCAAAACGTTCGGGCTTAAAAGACATACTCATTAAATTTACTAGTTTCACCGGTAACAGAAAACTCAAAAATCGATTTCTAAGTGGGTTATTTTCGTGGTCAAAGTTCGGTCAACCCTATTTTGCACGTTCAAAAAATTATTTAACCACCCATCCGACCTCCAAATCGAGTGATTTTTGTTGCGTTGAAAAGAGAGAGTCAGGGACTATCTATTTACGAAAAAACAGAGTACTGAACTTCCCTCGACATACATGTGAACTTCTCGGTTGATGAGTTTGTACTGCCGACGGGATTCTGCACTCCAGACAATGATTTTGATGTCCTTATTTTTTTTCTACGTGTACCTCCGAACAAAGGGATTATCAGGACTTCTCTCGACACACGAGTGAACTTCTCGGTATATGTCTTTGTACTGCCGACGAAGTTTTTGTTATTAGTATTTACTAAAACAACGATAACTTTCTCATACGTTGTCCGTTTTAGGTCAATGACCACTCAAAATGTTCGGCCTGAAAAGACACATTCATGAAAAACTCAAAAATCTATTTCTATGTGGTTTATTTTTGTGGTCAAAGTTTCGTCAACCCTATTTTTGCATGATTTGGCCACCCATCCGACCTCCAAATCGAATGATTTGTTGCATTGAAAAGAAAGAGTCAGGTACTATCTATCTACGAAAAAACAGAGTACGGAACTTCTCTCGACATACATGTGAACTTCTCATTTGAACTGCCTTGTGTATGGGCATCGAACTTCTCTATGTATGTGTTTGAACTACTTTCTTTTGGCACTTGAACTACATTGTGTGTATGGCTGATCTGCTATCAGTATGGTCCCGAACTTCTCTCGGATTTGACATAAACGGCATTGTGTTTTAGGTCTAATCTGCTCTGTGATAGAATGTGAACTGCATTGTATTATGTCTTGAACTTCATTGTTTTATGGCCTGAACTGCTATCTGATAGAATTCTGAACTTCTCTCCGTACATGATTGAACTGCTGTGCGTATGGGATATTGAACTACCTAGTTTATGGGTTTCCAACTTCTCTATGTAAAGGTTTGAACTGCTTTCTTTTGGTCCCCGAACTGCACCGTTTATTGGTTCAAACTTCTCTATGTATGGTCTTGAACTGCTTACTTTATACTTTATATACTTGAACTCCATTGTGTATAGGCCTGAACTGCTATCGATATGAGCATGAACTTCTCCATGATTTGACTTGAACTGTATTGTGTTAAGCCCTGAACTGCTCACTGGTAGAATTGTGAACTTCTCTCCGTACAGGGTTGAACTGCTCTGTGTATGGGATATTGAACTGCCTAGTTTAGGTGCTTCGAACTTCTCTTTGTAAGGGCTCGAACTGCTTTCTTTTTAGAACCCGAACTGCACTGTTTATGGGCTTCGAACTTCTCTGTGTATAGTCTCGAACTACTTACTTTATATACTTGAACTGCATTGTGTATAGCCCTGAACTGCTATCGATATGGGCAAGAACTTCTATCTGATTTGGCTTGAACTGTATTGTGTTAAGGCCTGAACCGCTCTCTGGTAAAATTGTGAGCTTCTCTCTGTACAGGGTTGAACTGCTGTGTGTATGGGATATTGAACTGCCTAGTTTATGGACTTCGAACTTCTCTATGTAAGTGATCGAACCGCTTTCTTTTGGTACCCGAACCACACTTTTATGGGCTTTGAACTTCTCTATGTATGGTCTTGAACTGCTTACTTTATATACTTGAACTGCATTATGTATAGGACTGAACTGCTACCACAAGGGCATGAACTTCTCTCAGATTTGGCTTGAACTGCATTGTGCTGAGGCCTGAACTGCTTTTCTGGTAGAATTGTGAATTTCTCTCCGTACAGGGTTGAACTGTTGTGTGTATGGGATAATGAACTGACTAGTTTATGGGCTTTGAACTTCTCCATGTAAGGGTTTCAACTGCTTTCTTTTGGTACCCGGACTTTTTGGGTGATGAGTGTGTACTGCCGACGAGTTTATCACCGTGTGTGCTTCCGACTTTATTTTCTGCTCTTCATGGTGACCGAGTTTATTTTGTACTCCATGTAAGGGTTCAAATTGCTTTATTTTGGTACCCGAACTTCTCGATGATGAATGTGTACCGCCGATGGGTGTATCACCATGTGTACTTCTGTGTCTTTTTTCTGCACTTCCCGTAAAGGCTCTGTATGTGCATTTTTTTTCTCAACATATGTGTACTTCTTTTACCGTGTTAGTGCAAAATGTATGCACTGTCCTCAGATGAACCAACTTTGGAAGATGCTCGATTATGCCAAATGCAACAAACAAGCCCATGCGACTTTACCAAACAAAATATTCAAAGAGGGCACGAAAATGGGTAGGTCAAAATTCAATGACTGTTCGCCGGACAACGTAGACTGAAAGTGCAGACCAATGTTTCTCTGAAGTACTTGCCCTACTTGTTTTGCGGGTGATTTTACTGTACTTATGTACGTATGTCTTTTCTCCTATGCTTTTCGCTGTGACCTAAAAGTGCATGTACTTCACCCACAGTGTAAGTGTACTGCCGCGAACTGTCATACTGAACTTCCTTTTATTTTCACAAGAAAATATTTGAAAATAATTTTTGGGAACATCACATGTTCAAATTAAGGGGGAGATAAAATTGAAATGGAATCTCAAGTCCCGTTTTACAAAATAGCAAAAAAGAAAAAAAATGCATCACCTAGCACTGAACTCGAGTGAGAGAGGAACAAAGAGGTCGGAGAAAGCTCCCAGAAATCTCAGACGAGAGAGATGGACGACACCCGCCCTTCTTCATAGCTAGCGGTCAGCTTGGTAGATCGGCGCGACCACATGATAGCACGGCGGGGGGAGTGGGCTCGTTGGCCGTTGGTGCTCGCCAGCGGGTCTTGACGCGGTGGTTGGCGACGGGAAGCAGGCGTGGGGTCGAGGGGGAGCCTCGCCGGCGGGAGGGGTTGCCCTGGTGGGGCGCCATCTTCCGCGAGTCGCACAATGGAGGGGGCCGGTACATGTACTTCCAAAACTTATCTTGTGCACTTTTGGGAGCCAATGGTTGTACTTCCATATAATTCTATTATTTTTTGTAAAGTTTTCACACTTTCGAAACTGAATCTTTGTACTTCTCTACATTATTGTGTGCACTTCCTGCCGGATAATCTTTTTTGGATGATTTTTAAATTTTGTTGTGCACTTTTTGAAACTACAATTTCTACTCCGGGTTGTCCCCGTGTGTTCTTCCTGCTAATAAAGCTATGATATTTTCTCTATTTTTCACTAGCCACATCCTGGTTGGTTTCTTCCGCGCTACGATTGATCAACTATGTGTACTTCTGATGGACAATCGTATCATTTTTGTGCATTGTTTTGTCTATATTTACTTTTGTTAAATTTCTATGCTGATTGACACACCATGGGAGAAGCAAAGCAGATGTTGTGGTTCAGAGCAGCAGTACCAAATTGAATTCAGTAGCCTTAAAAGAACAAATTGAATTCAGAGCAGCAGAACCAAATTCGATTGAAGAAGAAAAGCATATATTTTGTACTTCATCATGTTGGTTCGAACTTCCTGCGTGCATGTCGACTAGAAATTTTGTGTACTTCCTACGAAGACTTGTTAATCTTTGTTTGAACTCACTTTGTTGGATGTGTACTTCTATAACTGAATTTGTGCACATCATGATGCCTACTTCCTGATGGGATCATTATACTTTCCGATGAAACTATATGTACATCTTGTAGAATGATTTAATTATTTTTCCTACAATTTATAGGTCATGTACTTCCAAAACATAAAATGTGTGCACTTTCCCGCTAAATTATGTGTACTTCTGGTGAGATTTATAATTCTTTGTCACTTCTTGTGTTTGGCATTATCGCCGATCAAAATATGTATAATTTAATCGGTTGACAATTTTTAGTTTTTTCCTATAAATTTTTATTGGGTTTTCCCCGCACTCCCGGTGTTTTGTGCACTTCATTGGTCATGTCGATTTTGTAATATTTTACAAAATAATCTGAGGAGAGCTGCTCGTTGTCCACCAAGTCCTCAATGCTAGAGCCGGATCACTGCATTCACCAACTAACTAGCAGCGTGCGCACAAACGCGAACAAACGATTTTCCTTTAACTGCACTCCTTTTCTCACTCAATGCTTATGCACTGCTGAAGACAACATTCTTTTGCAGGAAAAATACCAGCTCACGGTCGTGGCTGCCTGTGTCCAGGCACTAGCCTGGACGATATCTTCCAGGCACACGACGCCCAGCGCACTCACGACCCAACCCGTTCGCGTGCGGCGGCTGATTCGATTTCTGAATTTAAACTTCAGAAAACTTCATTAAGTTCAGAAAGTACCAGCTACAACATCGTTGCGTCGTCAGGCAGGGGAGCCAAAGTGGCAGCGACCTGAGAGACAGTATACTGCTTTACATTTTGCAAACGAAATTTTCTGATGAACCTGTCTGTACTACTGACAGTAGGAAACAAAAGAAGTTGTACAAAGATACATCGGCACTGTGGCCGAGCCGTCTTCTCCGCACCTCCCGCCGACCTCCGGCATCGCAGCTCTGCACCCACGGCCGCGCCATCTGTCTGCTCTCCGGTGGTGGAGCTCGGCAATAGGGAAGAGCCCCCCTTGCGAGTCATGCACAAGAATTTTGGGGGCGGCGTCCCAGGCAGTTGGACGAGGTGGAAGAGGTCGGGGAGGAGGAGGTCTACAGCCTCCCGCCGGCGGCGAGGCGAGGAGAGGGTCCGGCAATCTGGTGGCAGCTCGGGAAGCATAGGGTCCGGCTCATTGAAGAAGTTCAAAGGAGTGGCTCCTGGAAGTTCAGATGTGATTCGTGGGGAGGCCCGTGCGGGGTGAAAATATCCCAAAATTTGGGACTATGTATGCCAGCGCGAGCTGCACGAGTGTCAAGGCGGCACCATGGAGCTAGCCGCCGGTGCTAGGCGAGGAAGGAGAAGGTGCGATGGGGTGGGCCATCGGGATGGCTCTAGGAGCAGGGGCGCTGGTTGTCGGGGTAGGCGGCGACGGAGGTTTGCAGGAGGGTGGCGGACGACGCGTGCTTGGGGGCGACCAGGAGCTTCTACGGAGGTTACCCGCCCGTGTGGCTGCAGTTGGTGGTGGCGGACGCCCGCCGTCCTATGCTGGAGGTCGACGGATTTGGGGCCAGCTGCGGTGTGCAGCGACTTGCCGCACCGTGAAAGATGATGGTGCTTCCCGGAGGTTTCAGGCTGCGCGCGGGGAGGGGGTCGGTGGCTGTGACGGTGTGCCTCGACGGCGGCGCACGGATGGTGGCGCTGGTGACAGACGGTGTTGATTAGCCGGCGCGCGGATGGCGAATCGCGGGGCTTGGGGACAGAGGCGCGCGGTGGTGCTGGCAGGCGGCCGGCGGAGAACTAGGCCGGCAACGCGCAGGTAGTGGGGCCGGCGGGCGCTTCTTCCGGCGCGGGCGGAGGTTTGGTGCGTGTGGGAGGTAGGGGATAATGACCTTTTTGGATGGTATAGTGTGGGGTCTTGTTCGTGTCCAGCAGGCTGGCGGCCGGCGGCGAGCCCTTCCGGCCGAGGGCCGGCGGCGAGCCGTTCCGGTGGATGGCCGATAGCGCAGGAGGTGACGGTCGGAAGAAGGTCCTTGGAACCATTGGCAGTACTTTCTAACGCGCTTCGCGCACTATAGGAGCGGACTGTTGTAGGGCGCTAAACTACAACCGGTTGTAATATATATATATATATATATATATATATATATATATATATATATATATATATATATATATATATATATAGAAAGTCTATTCATCACCCAGGGTGCAGAATAAGTTATTCTTCACCCGAGATAATCTTACGACCGTTTCATAAATAAATTACATTTGGAATACAAATAGTTACATTTATATTCATTCACTATGTAAAATTTGATATAAGAAAACAAAAATATAGGTCATAAGACCAGAAAAATTGCATTTTATGTCTATTTTATGCTATGTTTTTATGATTGTAATTTTACGTGACATAAAATATTTTTTACGGTGATTTTATATTTTCTTACGGTCTCTTTTTACGTGTGAAATAAAAAAAAAAATTACGGAACGTAAAATTACGGTGCATTGATGTAAAAATAGAGGGGGGTGAAGAATAACTATTTCTCACCGAGGGTGACGAATAGCGCGACCCTATATATATATATATATATATATATATATATATATATATAGACCAGGACTATTTGGGAGCCCCCTATAGATGGTTCCTAAATAGTTATTTGGGAACCTACCTGTATTTGGAAAATCCAACCGAGGCATAGTCGGCAGTCCGACCCGCACCCGAAGGATGACCCACGATTTAAAGCGCAGACCAAACCCAATCCCAACGCGTAGACATATCGCTGCCTCCTCCCACCTGGTCGGCGCGCCCCCTATCGAGCGACGGCGGTTCCTGGTTTCTACTCCGCCGGCGCGCCCCGAGCGAGCGATGGCGGCAGCCGGAGCGAGGGAGGGAGCAACGCACACGGCGACCGTCTGAAATCTACCGGGCTTCAGCTCGGTGGGCGGGCCCCGAGTTGTCGACGGCGGCAGACCACCGCGACGGACTCGCGCGAGGTCCTTCTCAGACCCCTTTCCGGCGGGAGCAGCAAGCGCCCAGAGGAAGCCTTCCGCACGAGCAGGTCGGGCGTGCGCGAGCAGGAAGAGGCTGGAGAAGACTCGCGGGGGACTTCCGCGCGACGGATCTCTGTCGAGTTTCCCCACACCGAGGAGCTCTTCTTTCTCTGCGGGCGTGGATCAGTGCTAGGTACCTGCAGCGGTTTTCCACCGAATCCATGGCTCTAATAAGACGTAAGGAGGAAGCAGCGGCACGCAAGGTAATGATGTTCGCCTGAATCGACTCATGTAGTTCAGATTGTTGTAGTTCACTGTGTGTACTGCTGTAGTTCACTAGGTTTCAGGATAATTTCCTGAAAGAAGTTCACTGTGTGGTCAGCTGCAGTTCACTGTGTACTGTTGTAGTTCACTAGGTTTGAGGATAATTTCCTGAAAGAAGTTCACTGTGTGGTCTGGTGCAGTTCACTAATTTTACTGTTGAAAGTTCACTATGTCAAATGGGTGCTTCCCCTGCATCTAGTGTTCAGTTGACACTTTTTGTTGTATGTCGCATGTCTTTGGGAGGTGAAAAAGTTCACTTGATTTAAAAAAAGAAAAGAAAAAGTTCGCTTGTGTAAATTGCAGAGGTTCACTAGTTTTTGGTGATGAAGTTCCATGTCAGCTCGGCTTGTGTTTATTTTTAGGCAGTAGTTTTGAAAACCCATGTCTGATTTTAGATAAAAAAAGGTAGTTCATAAAAACGTCTGTGAGGGAGTTCAAAATGTTCATGACGACGTTAGATCAGAAAACACAAGCATGTCAATTCGATAAACAAAAAACTTGCTAGTGATAAATTATAGTGTGTACTAACCAAAAAATTGTGTCAATTCATTTTTGTTTTGCAGGTAGCTGAAAGTGGTTCCTTGAAACAATTATCGAGGAGAAAAAGTATCTCCTGGTCAGGACTGCCTCCGCAAAAACACTCCCCCATAGATACAGATGCTCCGGTGTCTGTTATCGATCCTATGTTTCGTCAACCACGACGCCGGACGATTTTGGGGGGCAATCACCAGGGCAACAACTATGATGATCCATCCCATAACAGTAGCCAAGTGATGGGTGTGAATGAACAATCAAAGTCTAAGAAGGAAACTGCTCGAAGTGATGGAAATGTTTCACAAATGCAGCAGATAGCATTTGCAAAAAATGTTCAAACAGTAAGGAATGGGAATGTTATGCATCAACAAGTGCACAATAATGAAGCAAAAAAGTTCAGTTATGAGGTAGAGACAGTTCAGAGGTCCATTAAGGAAAAAGATGATGAAATGGTGTTTTGGTCTGGTCCACCAAAAAAACCACAGTCACCTATACATTATAGTGAAAAAGTTCATGTGACAGAACTCGTATACCGCAATCCACGCAGAATGTTGGGGCAGCCCAAAAAGAGATTTTGAGAAGTTCCAGATAATGGGGCAGATGATAGCAGTAAAAAAGTTCAAAAAACAATAGTTGTTGACGTGGATGCTTCTTTTGCTGAGAAGAAGTTCAGTTCTGGATTAGGTGGAAACATCGAAGAGGCACAAACAGTGAAAATACCTGCAACAAAACGATCACATCGAAAGGCTGACCTAGGCACAGCATACAATGAGACAGTACCAAATCATATGCCTCAAAGGGATCCATTGCTGCGTAGGCCGATTGTCACACCGCCATGCCCGATCATTCCTGACCAAAGACAGACTCCTACCAATGAACGATCATACACACATGCCCCGGAGCTATCAGAGGACCTAATACCAGCCATTGGTTAGCATTTCAAGAATTATGATGAGGCATATGACTTTTACAACTTGTACGCAAAGCACACTGGGTTTGGCATAAAGAAAGCACAACGGAACAAGAGTATGCGCTATATTCGCTGTGTCCGGCAAGGAAAATATGAACCAAATCTTCCTGAAGCTGAACGGCAACGAGACAAGCATACCAGGAAGACTGGGTGCAAGGCACTGATAAGGGTGTAAGAAAGAAATGATGGCTCATGCATAGTCAAGGATGTTGAGCTGGAGCACAAACATCCTCTGCTCTTAAGTCCGTCAATGCTCGTCTTCATGCATTCGCACAAAAGGGTGCACTCCACTATGAAGGATTACATAAAAGACCTGCAGATGAGCAATGTAAAACATGTCAACATCATGGGGCCGCTTTCCAGATTGAACAGTGGGCGTGACAGACTGGGATGCCATGAAAAGGATGTACTAAACATGTAAGCATAAGAAAACCTAAAAAAGAACGGAAAAATTGTCTTCAAAAAATGTATTGTTCGGCACTCACAAAAGTTCTTTGTGTATGCAGGAAGGCGGAAAATACTAGAAGGGAGTCTGAAGACGACGTACCGAAAATGTACAGATTCTTCGAAGACATGAAGAAAGAGAATGAAAATTTCTATTATGACGTGCAAGTTGACAAGCACAGCCGAATTCTGAACATATTCTGGGCAAACGCAAGCTCCAGAGCTGCGTACCAAGACTTTGGCGACTGCATAACTTTCGATACAACATATAAATCAAACATTTATCACATGCCTCTTGCAGTATTCGTGGGCGTAAACAATCACCTGCAATCGACCATATTCGCTGTGGCACTAATGGCTAATGAAAACATTGAATCATTCAAATGGGTTTTCAGCCAACTCTTGAAGTGCATGGATGGAAAGCAACCCATGTGCATACTAACAGGTACAGCAGAAAAAAGTTTTGTTTGTGAGATAAAATGAACATGAAACACTCATATTTACCTCTGCTTGAAACTAACAAGAAAAATTCATATTTGTGCTGCAGATCAATGCCCATCAATGGCAAAAGCTATACCTGCTATTTTCTATAAATCTTTGCACAAGCTTTGCAGATGGCATATCACAAGGAAGTATAAGGGCCCATTGAAGCTTCTATACAAAATTTCCCCTGAACTGAAAGATGAACTTGCAGCAGCGCTGATGCCAGCGGAGTTTGAAACGGCGTGGCATGACATGGTTAAAAAGTACAATTTGCAAGACGTCAACATCATCATCAATCTTTGGAATGAGAGGACTAGTTGGATCTCGGCTTACTGGAAGGAAGTTTTTTGTGCTAGAATGACATCCACACAAAGAAGTGAGAGTATGAACATTGTGCTAAAACGAGGCTTCGTCAAAGAACAACATGACCTCCACATATTCGTGCAGCAAGTAAACAACTGTGTGCAGTCGAGGCATGAGGCAGCAAATGCCGAGCATATTGCATCAATGGTATTGTTCCCCAGCCCTTTTTTAGTTAATAAACTGGGAAACAATTGTAGACCATATTTGCACTAGATGGAAGTTTCAGAGCTTTACTTACTTGTTTATATTTGTGGAAAATACTTGTAGGCCATAAGGAGACCAGTAACACGCTATGGCTTCGAAGAACAAGTATTGGGACTGTACACAAAGGCTATCTACTTGTTATTCAGAGAACGGCAATACCATAGCACAGCTTTTCGGATAAAAACAACGCAAGATAACCCGTCAGAATACCTTGTCTACCACTGCAACCAGAGTAAAATATTTGCCTGGTCAAGGCATGAATTCCGTGTACTTGCTGATGAAGCTAAAGGGATATATAGATGTGAATGCAAGCTGTGGGAACACACAGGTAAAAAAACAGTATATGCAAAGGTTCACTTCAGACAGTAGATATAGTTCAGTCCTGCTGTTTTGGTGTAGTTCATGCATTATGAAATGTTATTCTAAAAAAATGGTGTAAAAAAGTTCAGTGTTGCTTGGGGCTAAAGTTCAGTACTACTTGTAGCTGCAGTTCACTAAGGATTTAATGCATGATATTTGTTTGTGTCAAATCAATAAATTTCAAAAACATTCGGAGCGTATAAAAAAAGAAGTTCAGTATTGCTCCTAGCTTTAGTTCACTACTCCTTTCAGAGAAGTTCATGAGTATAGATTTCCAAAAACAAAAACTTCAAACACTGAAAAATCTTGAGAAAAGCATATGATTATTACATCATGTTCACTACTACTTTCATTGAAGTTCATTGATACTGATAAAAGCTTTAATTTGTAGGATTGTTTTGCCACCATGCGATAGCTGTGTTCGAGCACATCAGATTGGATGAGATCCCATTGCGATACATATTGAAGAGGTACACGAAGGATCCAGTTACAAACCCTGAATTCAACCGTAGAGACTACAAAGCAACAAAGCCAAGCGGGACATCACTTGAATACAGGAGATCAATCCTCTACAACGAAGCTATAAAATAGTTAACAAAGTATGCTCGTCAGACATCATGTTCGATAGAGCACTTGTTGCTTTCCGAGAAGTGAACTCACGTATGGAAACAGGTGAATCGGAGTTTGAAGATGAGAGAGAAGAACCATAAAAAGAAAGTGAAGATGCAGGTTCAGATTGCTCTAAAGACAATACAACTAGCGACAAAGTAAAGTATGTAGATATCCTACCACCTCTGAAATCTAAAACAAACGGGAGTAGGAATGCATCAGCTGATGCAAGCGCTGTGGAACCACCTGAAAACACGCACAAGGCTGCAGATACAGATCCCAATAAAGAAGAGGTCCAAAAAGGCAAGCGAATTTGCGGAGGTTGCGGTGAGAAGGCAGGGCACAATAAAAGAACATGCGAGAGACGGAAGCTGACAAAGCAACTAATGGATGCGCATGAGAAGATGTATGGCCCAGCAAAGCTCAAACGTAAACGTGAAAAAATGCATCGAGAACTTGCTTCCAACACAGGGATTGGAGCAGTCAGATGGTGAGGATGAGCTAGGGACTGATGAAGATGAGGAGCTGGATAATAATGAAGGTGAGCAATATAACGACGATACAAAAAACACATCAGAAGATAATGGGGAAGGTGAAAAAGAAGATCAGGAAGAAGATGGCAGTGCATATTAGCAAGAGCATGATGATAGCGTTGAAGAAACATCAACAATGCAACCTGCTCCTAACACTGAACAGGCTGGCGCTGCAGGAACTGGGCAACCTAATCCAGTATTACATCGCAAGTGTGGTACGTGTGGAGAAAGAGCTCCACATAACTCAAGGACATTCTCGAGGAGGTTTGAAATCCAAATGAATCAGAAACTTACAGAGGGAAAATCACAGAGGGAGAATATGGAGCCAGAAGGTATACACACTTGCAGCGGTTGTGGGAAAATTAGAGGTCACAACGCACGAACCTGCGAGAGGCTGAAGATAGAAGAGCAACTACGGCAAGAGCAGTTGAAACTGAAGATGGCGATCGACAGTAATGTGACAACACGTAAAGCACAAAAGAGATCTGAAGATGACACGCCAATAAGAAGGAGCAATAGACTGAAAATAGGTGAAAGTAGTGTACCTTAGGTTTCTTAAAAAAGTATAGAAAAGTAATTATACTTGAACTCTCTAGAGCTTATTTCGCTCGTGGTGTAGACAGCAAAATACATTGGTTCAAAGAAAAAATTGATGTGCAGGTACTTATATGTAAACATTTAGATGAAAAGAAATAAAAGAATATTCAGATTTGGGGGACTAGAAAATTGCTCGGATAAGCTAGCTAATAAAGGTTCATATGATTAGAAATGATTAGAACATGACAAAAAGTTCACTTTGGCTGCTAGGAACAAAGGTTCATATGTGGGTAAAAGGTTCATACAAAAATGTGAAGGTGAAAAAAGGTTCAGATAAGATAGCTAACAAAGTTCAAATACGTATACGTAAAAAGTTCACTCTATGTTTATTGTAAAGTAAGTGTCTTTTAGAAATGATATCAATTCATATGAGTGAAAAACATGACAAAAAATTTCACTCTGGCTGCTAGAAAAAAAGCTCAGATGTGGAGACAGGTTCATACAAAAGTTCAGATATGCTAGCTAAAAAGGTTCAAATGGCTAACACATTGACAAAATTGCTCTGGTTTTTTGATTTAAAACAACAAAAAGAGGTTTTGAAAAATCAAGGTTTAGATAAGTTAAAGAGCATGACAAAAAATTCTCTATGGTTGCTAGAAAAAAAGTCATATGTGGAGCAGGATTAGATAAGTACAAAGTGGAAAAAAGTTCACTTTCTCTGCTGAAAAAAGTTCAGATGGTTAAACATAAAAGTTCTCTCTGGATTTTTAAATTCGGACTTATTGCGTCTTTCAAGAAAGAGATTTTGGATATGAAAACATTTCAGATTGGTGAGCATAAAAAATAGTTTAGAAAAAAACATTAAAAATGTTGACGCTTGTTACTTTAGCGAATATGTGAAGAAGTTCACAAATGTTAGGTGATATAGTTCATAAAAATATGAAAAAGAATGGAATAAATCTACATCAACATTTCATCTAACACACAAAAAAGGTTTCCACATTGCATCGACATCAATGGTTCGCGAACATACATCCAAAGTACAATTGTTTTCGTACTGCTCCTAACACAAACAGGACAAAAGAAAAATATAAAGTTTCACAACGTTTTCTGGGAATACATAATCATGATTGATAGCCTGTTTTCTAACACCCAATTACACGTGTTTTGATCGCTTCTTTCCTGGAAGCCCAACTGCTTGCTCTCTGCCGCCCAACGAGAGAACTTCCTGCGTTGATTGGGAAGCTAACCCAAGCAGAAGAATCAGATCTTGAACTTCACTTGGCCACTCGAGTGGTGACAATTCATTACTGGGATGGAAGAAAATCTGGTATAGGTACTCACCCTTCTAGTCCTCAACACCACTCTGTTGACAACGAAGGCGAAACATAAAAATTCTGTGAGGTTAGGGGACAACAATCAACAACAAAAAATAGATAAAGAATAAAAAGAAAGTTAAAATGACACGAACATCGCAGTTCTTTATCTTCTGGACAAACTTTTCGCCATCGAATATGCAGGCAAACCTGAACACATAAAAGCCGCATTCATTTGCTCCTTGCTCTGGGCAATGGACATAGTTGCACTTGTCTGCAACTGTAGTCCACTAAATTTTATTTAATTTATTGTATTCTTCATTCCCATACACCTCTTTCATTAGGAGAACCATCCTCCTCATCTACAGACACAATAAGATTAAAAACAAAAGGACAGTCACATAAAAGTTATTTATATTTCTTACTACTAGAAAAATACAAACAGGTAGGGAAAACAAAAATACTGAACATACAATTTCAAAACGGTCAGCGTGAAAGGCACTTCGTGTAGTAGATCTTACGCCAGTGGGACCAGTATATCTCCTTGAGTCAAAGATATCAAGTGTTCCAGAATATTTATTCATGACATATAATGTGTGGTGTTTGTCTTTGAAGTATGGGACCGGTATCTGTATTGGTAGAAAAAAGAGAAAGTTCAGATGGGGTCAAGGTAAAAGTTCAGAACAGCATATTAACAAAGTTCACAATGGATACTTGAAAGAAGAAAAGAAGATTCAGAAGGGCATTAAAACAAAAAAGAATAAGTTGATGATCTTTTAAGGAAAGTGGGTCTAGTGTCTGTTATTTATAAAAGAAAAAGTTCATAAGTGCATAAGTACTCTCAACGGTAGTTCACAAAGTGCTATTAAAAGTAGTCCGGAGGAGGCAGCGGCTAATTTTAGAAAAGCATGAAAGTTCATAAGTACTCTAAATAGTAGTTCACAAGTGCAATTTGAGTAGTTCAGAAAAATGCTTGTTAGTAGAAGTTGCTTGCTCTGTTTTTGTAAAAAAAAAGTTCATAACGAATCGGCAAAAAGAAATTCCATAAGAAGCTACTGCCCTTATGTGAAAGTTGATAATGCCTTTTAAATAGAAAGTTTAGAGGTATAAATGCTTACTAGTTTAGCCTTCAGAAGATTTACGCTTCTCCTAATGTAGAACTTGAACATCCTTGCCGCTTGAATAACATCAAAATCATCTCTAGGCAAAATGTTGCCATCATTATCTTTCAGACGGAAAGGCGAAAGATCAAGAAGATACTGCCAAAAAACACAAAAGATATGACAAAAGGACAATCAGTTAGGGGGCGTGCTTCTGAATCAATTACAATGTATAAACAAAAAATGCGAATACTTACAGGGATTGTAAATGGTCCGAGCAAAACACGCTCGCCTAACTCAAACACTTGTTTCATCTCTGGATGATCCTTCCAATAGTAAATTATATAGTCCATGATCTCGGCTTCCATCATTTCACCGCGGCCAAAAATCTTGAACATCGTATTGCCATCAATGAGAAGGGGATCATCATTAGGACTAGTGAACTTGCACAGTGGGACTCTGTACAAAAAGAAAAACAAATGAAATAATTTAAAACATAACAAAATTGCAAAAAGGGGAGCGTCGGTGATTACATGAAAGTGGAAAAGAGCAAAAAGAAAATACTCACTTCCCGTGTTTCTCTAGATACTCCTTGCTCAGAATTAAGTTTTTAAGGTCCTTCGCCTTAGATAGATGCGGGAACTGATATAGTTGAGGATTGGCAACTGGATCCCTTAACTTCTTTGCTATTTTAGTCGGTCTCTTATTCGACAAAACTAGACCTCCAGCATGTACATTTTTCGGCTTCTGGGTTACAAAATCTTGACTGCTGCCCCTGGAACACTTTTCTGAGCCTCTTAAAACACGTTTGTTCGTGAGCTTCCATGCCGCTTGCGAGACAAAATCATCACTGTCATCATCTTCAACATGCAGAATAGCCGGCTTGTCAACATTTGCTGCCCCCTTTTTTTTGCAGCAGATTTCTTAATAGATCCATGCAGATACGCAACAAACTTCTTGTCCTTGCTAACTTGGACTTCAAACTCCTTCTCAGCAATGAATTGAACCTCTGGGGTAAAGCACTGGGTCTCGAATAAGACAAAATTATCTTCATCTAACTCAAGCGATGGGCCTACAAAAACCAAGACAGAAAACACAAAACATAAAAATGGTTCGGAAGGGAAATCAAGGTTCAGATAGGGTTAAAAAAAGAATGACCAAAGTTCACTTTGGTTGCGATAAAAAAAAGAGTTAAAAAAAGAATGACCAAAGTTCACTCTGGTTGCGATAAAAAAAGGTTCACTTTGCTTTCTGTAAAAAGTTCAAATGTCTAAGCATTAAAAGTTCAATCTGGTTTCTCTAAAAAAAATTTAAAAAAAGGTTTCAGAAGTGAAATCAAGGTTCAGATTAGTGTAAAACATAAAACAAAGTTCACTTTGCCAATGCAAAAAGTTCAGATGACTAAACACAGGCAGTTCACTATGGTTTTATATTTTAAAAGATTGGTTTTCAGTACCTGCATCAACACCTAATAGCTCCTTTAGGTCAATGTCGAAGTCTCCACCCGTCAACCAGCTGTAAAGTAGGGTCATCCTGATATT
Organism: Elymus sibiricus; assembly: GCA_039707655.1. Classification (NCBI taxonomy): domain Eukaryota; kingdom Viridiplantae; phylum Streptophyta; class Magnoliopsida; order Poales; family Poaceae; genus Elymus; species Elymus sibiricus. Next base: position 281,670,691 of record CM077672.1, read on the forward strand.
TAACATGTCTTTTTGTTCGAATGTTACCAAGCTGACGACATCCCATGAGTTTAAAAACTGCAACATGAAGAAGCCGCAGTCATGCCTGCATATAGAAGTACAAAAAAAAGGGTAAGCCAAAAATAAAAGAAAATTCAATCTATAGTGTTCAGGGGAAAAGGAATACATTTCAAAAACCAAAATACGTACGAGTTTAGCTGTTTTGGCACTACGACATAGTGCATCTTAAAATGGTCAATTGATCTAGGCGAGAATGGGTGCCGTTCTGAATTCCCATATGCCTTCACAGCTTCTTGATTCCATGAGCCATCCTAAATAAAACCCTGTTGGCATCAGCGTCACCTTTGGGGCGCAGAGAATCAAGAATCTCAAACCGCTCTTCAACAATATTTATTGCAACCACGCAAAAATGGCCAACATTCCCAGGGGTAGGAGGGTCGGGAGGATCAAATGTAGCGAAAAGAATCTGCACACACAAAAGCATAATTTAAGAAACAGAAAGTAGAAAAGCGCGGAAACTAAAAACTTTTCTTATATATTAAGAAATATAAAAAATCATGCTATCTTTTTCTGATCCAAACGTTCTTCCGCATCTACACTGAAGAAATTTCTTAGTTATCTGCTATTTAGATTATGCTCCCAAATTTGTCTCTGAAAGTAACAGCCAAGAAAATACAAGTAAAGAAACGGGGGATTTCATATAACTTAAACATTTCATATGAACTACGTGGTCCGAACTTCTGTTCTAACACAAAGTGAACTTCGAGTGTTTGAACTTCCGTTTAGTACGAAATGAACTTCGCGGTGTGAACTTCCATTTTAAAACAAATTGAACTTCGTGGTGTGAACTTCCGTTTTTTTTTAAAAGTGAACTTCGCGGGTTTTGAACATCCGTTTAATAGGAAATGAACTTCGCAGTGCGAAATTTCGTTTTAAAACAAAGTGATCTCCCGCTGGTTTGAATTTCGTGTGACGAACTCCCGTTTTTATGTGAAGTGAACTTCGCGAGTTTGAACTTTTCATTCAATACCAAATAAATTTCATGATGTGAACTCCCGTTTAAAATGAATTGAACCTCGCGGCTTTGTGTGTTTGAACTTCCGTTTAATAGATAGTGGACTTCTGACACTTAAGTGAACTTCTTAATAATTTCTCAACTGAAGTTTTTATGGCGGACCTTTTTTTTATTCTAAACTTCCTAATATTATGGCTGCGAACTTCTGATTTTATGTGTTTCTCTATTTTTTTATTTTGTAGGAAAAATTCTTATTTTGGTAATAACTTTTTCTCCTTTTCGAATTTTGAGAATCTGAGAAAACTTCACCGGGTAAACTTTTTCGTAAGTTAACTGCCATTTTTGCTTTTTTTTGCTGAGTGAACTTCATGTATCGAATAAGTGAACTGCCCGAAGTAATTAGGTGAACTACTATTAAAAATCTCCTTTTCTTTTTCTTAGATGTTAGTAAAGTATTCGGAGCCTAATAGGTGCGATAGAAAGTAAACCTCAAATGTGTAAAAAATGAAATATATACAGCCACCACACATACCCTTTTTTTCTATATTATACATGCGATTGTAGTATCCGAGGGCCAAATCTAGAAAATAGAAAACCGTGCTTCTCTACTAAAGGCTTATTAGAAAAAAGATGTAGCAGAACTATTAAAACAAAACGTCGAGAAAAAATTATATGAATAACGTCATTTGCTTTAGGCACCTATTTTCCTAACAGAACAGGTGTCGTACAACTAGTAGGGATTTTATGAAAGAAAAGTTAACTCACGCTGCAGCAGACTATATATAGCCATTTAACTGTGGAGTTTAACGAGTGGAGATTTGGTGCACCTGAGCACCAGTGCTCCTGCCAATTTAAAAAATTCTTAAAAAATATTTATAAGTTTCAAAAAAATTCGAAAAAAATTCTATAAGTAGCCAACGGTATATGCTGCAAACGTGCAAAAAATCAACTTCAAATTCTTTGTATTATGAACTACATAAAAAAGACAAATGTGTGGATCTAGGTGATGCCTATTTTCAAATCTACAGATTTTATCATTTTGTCATTTTTATGTAGCCCATTCTACTTTATATTTCAAACTGAAACTTTGCACGCTTGTGGGATATACCATTGACTACAACCAGATTTATTTTCAAAAAATTTTGAAACTTCTAAATATATTTTTGAATTTTTTAAATTGGCAGGAGCACTGGTGCTCGGGAGCCAAAAACACTTTCCGTTTAACTATGGCCCATGTGTGAATGCGACGACCATTTGTTTTTTCTTTCTTATCCATTCACCACTGCTTATGCTCCTTGTCCCCGTTAGTTTTTTTCTTCTCTTCTTTGCTCGAATGGCACCGTAGCAGCACAGCAAACTGTACTCTTCTGTACAGATTTTTTTTTGACCAAACCGAAAGAGGGTACACAGATGCTTATCTCTCCATTTTTTGTACTCCGTATCTTTTTTTTGCTAGGCTGCTTCATCCAAATGAAAAGAAGGGCATCGCTTCCTTCCTGCTTGATTTCACGGATTGGAGCTGCAGTGACACCCGCAAGAGGGACGATTGGAGGACAAACAGCTCCCACATGGGCTCTGGCCGATGGAGCAAGAGGACACGTGCTACGATCTCGATCACTACCCTCGCGTCACGCACAGGTAGCTGGATCTCAATCACGGATACAGGTTACAGGAGAGTTTTGTGGGGAGGAATAAGATAGGAGAGAGCAGGTATTTCCTGTTACAATTATCCAAGATGCCTACACATGCAACTCTCCGATGGTTATGACTCCGTCACGGCTTCGTCTTGCGTGGGCTGGGTCGCCAACTCATTGGGCTTCGTCTTGCGGTCCACGGCGCGTCTGATGTCCCTCCTTCGGCGATACTTGCGCGCTAGTATCGTAGCAGTTCCCTCCCCTTGAAATGTTGCTTGCCCCCAAGCAGGTGCTTAAGGGAAACAATGATGTAGCATTGTCTTCGACTCCCAGGTGCGTAGCGACGCTGGCCATCCTGTCCAAGAGACCTGGATCTCACTTTTGTACCCGCGGCCACGTTTGATGGACCGGTATTCATGAACTTTGGCAGGCTGAATTCCAGAAGCATTGTCAGTAATGAAATTGAGCAAGAGGGAGGAGTCATGAACCTGATCCGGTGGAACATATTTCTTCAGCGGTGACACATGGAGGACCAGATGGATCTGACTGCCCTCTGGCAGCTTGAGTTTGTATGCCACTTTGCCAATGTGAGCCAGGACTTCATATGGTCCGAAAAACTTGAAAGAAAGTTTGTGGTTGGATCGGCGCGCCACGGTCGTTTGAGTGTATGGCTGCAACTTCATGTAGACCATATCACCCACAGTGAATTTGCGCTCTGTTCGATGTTTGTCTTCTTGAGACTTCATTCGCTCCTGCGCCCGTAGTAACTGCTGCTGTAGGAGAACTGCTGTTTCTTGTCGCTGTTGCAGCCATTCAGTTAACTCAGTTGGAGAGGAGGACTGCAGATTAGTTATGCCCAGGTGTCGTGGTTTATATCCATAGAGGATTTCAAATGGAGTTTTGCCCAGCGCCGAATGGAAATTTGTATTGTACCAGTACTCGGCTAAAGAAAGCCATTGAGACCATTTCTTTGGAGAGGCATGAACCGCACAGCGCAGGTATGTTTCCAAGCATTGGTTCAATTTCTCGGTCTGCCCGTCAGTCTGAGGGTGATGGGCGGAGCTCATATTCATCTTTGTATCAGTTAATCGAAAGAATTCCTGCCAGAGCTTGCTTGTGAACAATGGATCTCTGTCAGAAATGACCACACTTGGTAGTCCATGTAATCTGTAGACCGTGTCAACAAATTTCTGAGCCACTGTCATCGCTGTAAATGGGTGGGACAGTGGGATAAAATGCCCATACTTGGTGAACTTGTCAATGATAACGAGGATACAGTCGTATGTCCCAGATTTTGGAAGACCAGTGATGAAATCCATACTGATGATACTCCATGCTTCAGTTGGAATAGGGAGTGGGTTCAGTAAACCTGGGATGCGCACATGTTCAGACTTAGCTTGCTGACAGGTAATGCATTGTCGCACATAGTCTTTGATATGCTCCTTCATTTTGGGCCACGCAAACAGAGCCTTGATGCGTTGGTATGTCCCCAAGAAGCCAGAGTGGCCACCTATGCCACTGTCATGCAGAGAAAGCAATATGTCTTTATGGGCTTCCACATTGTTACCCAGCCAAAGTCGATCTTTATAGCGAATCAGACCATTGTGCAGAGAGTACCCCTATTTGTTGGGGCTAGTTAAGCTGAGTTCCTGAAGCAAGGTTTTGGTCTTCTCATCCTCGGCATATCCCTCCACGATTGATTCCAGCCAACGAGGACGAGCCAGAGAATATGCATATAACTCATTTTCAGAAGGAAGCCTAGAGAGAGCATCCGCGGCAGTGTTATCTTTGCCTTTTCGATAAACTAACTTGTACTGTAGCCCCATTAATTTAATGAACGTTTTTTGTTGCATATCACTGGTAAGTTTCTGATTCGAGAGATGCACCAGACTTCTGTGATCCATGACAATTGTGAAGGGAGCATGCTGTAGGTAGGATCGCCATTTTTCCACGGCGAGAAGGATGGCCAAACATTCTTTCTCATAAGTGGACATTGAATGTTCCACTGGACCCAAAGGTTTGCTTAAATAGGCCAATGGGTGTCCCTTCTGCATGAATTCGGCGCCAACACCTCTTTTGCAGGCATCTGTTTCGACAGTAAATGGTACTTGGAAATCTGGCAGGCCAAGGACATGGCTTCGAGCATTAATTGCTTGAGGTGATCGAAGGCAGCTTGGTGGGTGTGAGTCCAACAGAATATGGTGTCTTTCTTTAGTAGATCAGATAGGGTCCTGCTGATAAGACTGTAGTTCTTGATGAATTTGCGATAATATCCCGTGAGGCCCAAAAATCCTCGAACTTGCTTTGCATTTACCGGTGTTGGCCAATTCTGTACTGCGTGTATTTTGCTTGGATCTGTAGCCACTCCGCGACTGCTTATGATATGCCCTAAGTATTCCAAACTCTGTTGAGCAAAGGAGCATTTGTTGTGCTTGATGGAGAGCTGGTGTTCGTGGAGCAGCGAGTAAACTTGTTGGACATGAGAGACATGGGCATCCAGTGTCGGACTGTAGATAAGGATGTCATCCATGAAGACTAAGACATTTTTTCGAATTTGCTTGGAGAAAATAGAATTCATGGCTGACTGAAACGTAGCTGGTGCATTTGTTAGGCCGAAGGGCATTACCCTGAATTCATACAGTCCCAAATGTGTTTTAAATGCTGTCTTATGCTCATCTTGTGGCACCAGTCGGATTTGGTGGTAGCCTGCTCGGAGGTCAATTTTGGTGAACCATTTGGAACCAACCAATTCGTCTAGCAGTTCATCGACAATTGGCATAGGGTATTTGTTCTTGACTGTAATGTTGTTTAATCCCCTGTAATCCACACAAAATCGCCAACTTCCATCTTTCTCGCAAACTAACAACACTGGGGAGGCAAAGGGGCTAGTGCTTTCTTGGATCAGGCCCTTGGACAACATCTCTTGCACTTGCTTCTCAATTTCCGTCTTCTGGTGTGGGGCATATCTATAGGGCTTCACGTTCACTGGAGTAGTGCCAGGCAACAGAGGAATATGATGATCAAATTTTCGATGAGGTGGTAAAGCAGTAGGCTCATGAAACAGTGTGGAGAACTGTTGGATGAGTTTTTTAACGGCTGGAGGGATGTGTTGTTCTGATGGTGGTGCTGGTATCGTTTCCTCAACGGGAAGTAGCTCCAATAACTGACACACCTCTCCAATCTGGTTGAGGCCTTGTAAGGTTGCAGCTGAGATAGCCGTGCATGAGTCTATTGTAGACTATACTCCTCTGAGTGTGATTCTTGCCCCTTCATGTTTAAATCTCATTGTTTTCTTTTTCCAATTCACCCACATCTTCCCATCATTCTAGTTTTCCAACCAGTCCATGCCCAATATAATGTCATAAGAGTTGAGAGGTAGAATCTTGAGGTCACTTGTGAATTTATGTCCTTGTGTGTGCCAGGTAACGGATGGCAGAAATTTGTTGCACGCAATGGTGCCCCCTCCTGCCACATGTACTTGAGCTTGAGGCATCTCACTGGGTGTGTACTGTAAACGATCAACCAAGTGTTGGCTGACAAAGTTGCTTGAGCTCCCCGAGTCAATCAAGATCAGCACCGTGAATTTACCCACTTGGCCCTACAAACGCATGCTGCGACGGCTGGTGGTACCCGACATTGCATGTACTGAAAGCTTCATCACATGTTCGTCGTCAGAATCCGAATCAGAAGAACAGGAATCCTCAGCAGCAACTTCTAACTCACTTGGATCATAGATCTGGAGTGTTTCCAGAATTTCTTCTAAAATGTGGAGCTGGACCCGAGCCGGGCATTTATGTCCTGGGGAGAATTTTTCACCACACTTGTAACATTCTCCCCGTGCTCTGCGTTGTGCTCACAATGAATCAAAGCGAGAGGGTGTTGTAGATTTGTCCTCCACTTTCTTTTCGTCAGGCTTGGCTCCCAGAAATCCTGGTAGCTGACCGTGCTGCTTGTATTTGATTCGCAGAGCATCACGATGATTGTGTTTTGTTGAGTGAGAAGCATTGTCTTCCACCAATAGTGCTTCCTGCGTTTGAGCCAAAGAATACGCCAGATCAACCGTGCCAGGATTATGCAATTTGATAGCTGATCGTATCTTAGGTTTCAACCCAGAAATAAATCGACGAACGAAAAAGGTTTCATCATAGGAATGGTTGTAAAGGAGAATTTTATGCATGAGTTCTTCAAATTTGTGAGCATAATCATCTACTGACCCTACTTGATGGTGTGCAAAAAGAATGTCGACAATTTTGGCGTATTTATCTCTATTGAATTTAGAAAAGACTCCTACACATAATTCAGGCCAAGTGGCCTCATGATGCCTGCAAGTGCACAGGGTTGTTATAGCTAGTTTCGAAATAAGAGTATCGAATCCACGGTGGAGCTTTGGAAATGGTCTCTTAGCAATAGCTTTGATCACTTACTTTCTAGGGTGCTTAAAGAACTGTCTAATGAACTAAAACAGGTGGTAAAAATGGTGTGTTGAGTGATTGCAAGTGTTTGTGAATAAAACGGTAAATAAACTAAACAGTAAAGTAAACAAGAGCGAACAAACGGATGAATGGGTGATTGGAACTGCAATAGGGCTAAAGGCGTTCTCGGGAAGCGTGGTTCTACCAGATAGCATATTTCTGAATTGATTAGGCGTGCAATATGTTTACATATGAATACTTTGTGAGGGTGGAGCTCCGTATATTAGTGTGCCTCGATTTCCTCTGATTAACACACTACTCACAACCACCACGTAGCCCAGATGATCGGCGATAAGCCTACTAGCGCTAGTGATTAAGGGTCTCCCCGTGGAAGTGGTATAGGTACTTTGAGTTCTCCGTAAACCCCATGTTAGAGATTAGCAAAAAGGAGGGGTGACTTTCTGTCCTGTCCTACCCACTCGCCAGGCTGCCGCAAACTAACACAAACAATCTCATCATGGCACAAAGGCACAATATTGGTGCGGTCGACTTCACACAATATCATGAGGACTGTTATCACAAACTAGTCAATAGAAAACATTGCATCTTTATCTCAATTCATAGTAGTGCTAGGGTTTTCCCATCTCCCCAAGAACTAAGGGAACTACTCACACATGAAGGCAATAAACATCATTGTATTGATATTATGAATGGAGGATGAATGTATGAACGAGTACACGTGTAAATCCACAACTAGATGTTCTAGAAATACAACGAGATGGGATGGAGATGCTATCACGTAGATGTAGATGGTGATGATGACGATGGAGATCGATGCGGCGGCCTTCACGATGATGGAGTTGATGGAGATGGATTCCCTTCTGCGAATTCCCCCTCCGGACACCTTCCGGAGGCTAGGGTTTGGTGGATTTTCGTGGGATGGCTGCTGGTATGGCTCTCTGGTGTCTCTTGGGGCGTCCTCCTTATTTCTCTCTTTTCCAAAGATTTCTGGTTAATATAGTGCTTAACGCACCCTGGTACGGTGACTGGTACGGTCGCATGTCACCGTACCATGGTCGTTAAATGATACCGCCTTAATATGGTACGTTGATAATCACCGCTTCGCCCTCCGTGCCGAGTACTCCATCTGGTACGATCATCGGTATGGTCAGGAGCGACCGTACCGTGGCTCGTTAAATGCTCTCTGATGTTTTGCTCACAGATGGTTTTCCCCGATGCATCAGTACGGTGGCTGGTACGGTGGTAATTCACCGTACCGGTGCTCGTTAAGTGGTTTCTTTCCTTCTCTTTGGCTTCTGCGAATTTGTGATTTCATGGAATGGCTTTAAATGCTGTGATCTCATCATATCTCATCCTTATTCTGCTCTTTTATGCCTTGTATGAAATATCTCTCCTTGATTTCCACAATCTGCATGCACAGACATAAATGGTGCTCTTTGCACGGTAAAATGCCAAAATGCCTATCTACTTATTAAAAACTTATTGAGTAAAATAACGCTAAAAATGGACGCATCAGCCTCCCCATGCTTAGACTCTTGCTCGTCCCGAGCAAGTTTATGCAAATGAACAAGGTTATCGTGTTTATGAAGCATGAGTCGATAAAATGAATGCTGTCATTTTGGTAAACTGATAACAATAGTAGATAGCTCAGAATTCTCATGAATGCTACTATACCTGTACAAAGGTTAGAAAATATTTAGAAGGCTTCCACACCTGTTAACTGCTAATTGTTAAGTGAAGATTATTCTTTCAAGATAGGATAACATATTTAGTTTGACCGAACGAACTTGTGAGGATGCCTCAAACATTTTTGGGACTTCACTCATCCCCTTTGATTTTATTTAATTCGAACGGTCTCTTTTGTTTCTCTTCGCGATCATTAATATGCCTAGTTATTCTTGACACATTATTCTCACTTTTGGATAGTGGCGTGTCATAGAACAAGGCATACAAAATCTCATGGAGAGACATAAAAGTGATCAAACGAAGAAGTAACTCCAAAGCAGAGTATGAAGCAATCACAGTGTCTGTGGTTTGAGATTTCTACCTCAGCATTACTCATTCTTCATGGTTGTTTACTTGATAATTCTTTCTCCGTTGCATTTATTCATTTGACATATTTCTTATTGAGCTTAATCATTCTAAACAAGTTTTCTTATGCTTGGGAGAAGTCTAACACCAACTAGCAAATTAAAGTGTGGAAGTCCTCCAAATAAATTGTATCAAAGTAACATGTAAGGTAGTACTCAAACTGATTCAAGTCATCTAATAAAATTACCACAAACTGAAATAGCTTCATTCATAATAGTGGACTAATGATTCATAGGGTACGAATCCTCTTCTACTCAAGGGTATTGCACTTTATTAAGCAAAAACTGAAAATAAACTAGTACGAAAATAAAACTGTAAAGTTACAAGGCTTAATAGATCACTCGTAACTTAAATACATAAACTATGCAGGATCAAATAATCCTTGCGATTATTAGATACCACGGTTCTTTGGTGCGAAGATGGGTGTAGTATCACGGCTAATAGCTTGACGAAGCAGCCTATTTGTTTCTTCCAGTGCCGAGATCCGGCTCTTCATGCGCTGCAACTCTTCATGAATCCCAACCATACTATTCACCATTTGCGTGGTCAGGTGGTCCACATCTTCCTTGGATTTCTTCTCCACCTGCCTGATACGTTCACGAAAAATTTCTGTTTGCATTAGTGAACGTTTCTTGTATACCTCAAGTTCAGAGAGACGCTCCTCTGGGGTGCTGATGGTGGTGGTGGTGCGGATATATAGAGTCGGTGAAGAATGCACCAGTCCACTCCTCTTGAGGCTTCACGCTCATACGCGCATTGATGGTGAACTTCTTGACAGTGTTTGCATGTGATGTTGTTTCCTCATAGATTCCTGTCATCTCTCTGGTCCTCTTTACTCCAAAAGTGGTCTCCATGAACTTGACGGTCTCGATTCTTCCTTCAGCCGGTGACTTCTTTCGTTCAATAGCCTTCTTCTTAGTCTCTTCTTCGACTCCTCCCTTCAGCAGCCAGCGTTTCTCCGAAGATTGGGGTGGATCAAACAATGGGAGATCTCTGAACGCATTGTGCTCAATGTTCGAGTCATCAGAGTTGTAATTCACCATGTCATCATCATGATCACTGATGTCATGGTAATCCCAACCAGATGAGCCCTGCTGCTCTCCAGCTCCGAACATGTTCTCCAGCTTCTTCCCTATGCCTGATGCTCTGAAACGCATTGTAGATTGGATCTGAAAGGCAATGGGAAAACAAAACCTTTGGGCACATATATAAAGGGGGGGTCAGGTGCTTGGAAATCACGAATTAGGTCAAAGAGTCGGCCAAGAAAACAATCAAAACAAATTTGGAAAGAGATAAACAAAATCTGGAAAGTCAAGCGGTGAAACGACCATCGGTATGGCCGCTAATGACCGTACCGGTCACCGTACCACTTCGGTTACCGACTTAAAAACTCTTTTTTTATATATAAAAGTGAAAAAGAATAAATTTTCTGTGACGCAACTTTTTCTGGAAATCTTAACGACCAATGGTACGGTGAATAATGACCGTATTAGTCACCGTACCGTTGTTCATAGGAAACACCAAAACATCAGAGAGAACTTAACGACCACCGTGGTACGGTGGGTTCACCGTACCAGTGACCGTACTGGTCTCTGAAAAATTGCCTCAAACCAGAAAAATACAAGGAAAACAAAAATGAAATTTTTTAAAGACAGAACAAACAGAAAAATTGTACCAACTAAGTGAATTTAAGAGAGTGTTTCAGAATACCTTCTTGTAGCTCATTCACCCTATTCTTAGAAGACTTACTTAACTTAGCAATTAACTTGTTGATGGCTTTGGCATTGCATACTTTTGCCTGTGAAATAACAATGGGCATGATAGTTCCATTAGGCACAAAGATGTTAGCTTTTTTCACTATTAAAACTGAAAGTCCTTTTTCCTCTTCTTCCTTGGTGTGTCCTCTTTCAACAATCTGCAATTCAAATTCTTGCAATAACAAAAGCCAACGAATAAGTCTAGGCTTAACATCTTTTGCTAGTATCAATTCCCTTAGTGCTTGATGATCAGTATAAACCTTAACTTTAACAGCACTTAAGTACGAACGAAACTTATCACAAGCAAAGACTATAGCAAATAGTTCTAATTCAGGCATGGGATAATTTTGTTAGGCCTCATTAAGAGTACGACTAGCATAGTGAATGGCATTGAACTTGTCATCATCATACTGTCCTAAAACTGCACCAACTGCAAATTTATTAGCACTACAAATTAATTCAAAAGGCTTATTCCAAATAGGAGGTTTTATTATAGGTGCTTTTAGAAGAGCATTCTTTATATAGTTGAAAGCCAAAATGCAATCTTCATTAAAATTAAACTTCACTCCTTTCTGCAATAGATTTGTCAGTGGTTTGGAAAATTTTGAGAAGTCTTTTATGAAGCGTTTATAAAATCCAGCATGTCCTAGAAAGCTTCTTATACCTTTCACATTTATGGGGTAAGGTAATTTTTCTATAGCATTGATTTTAGCCTTATCAACCTCTATTCCTTTTCCTGATATCTTATGCCCAAGTACTATACCCTCAATTACCATGAAGTGGCATTTCTCCCAATTCAACACTAAGTTTGTGTCTTCACACCGCTGCAAAACTTTGTCAAGATTGAAGAGACAATTCTTAAAGGTTTTCCATAGACAGAAAAATCATCCATGAACACCTCCATTATATATTCAATAAAGTCAGCAAATATTGCAGTCATGCATCTTTGAAAAGTAGCTGGTGAAGGAAATATGCCCTAGAGGCAATAATAAAATTGTTATTTTATATTTCCTTATTCATGATAAAGGTTTATTATTCATGCTAGAATTGTATTGATCGGAAACTTAAATACATGTGTGAATACATAAACAAATACCGTGTCCCTAGTAAGCCTCTACTAGACTAGCTCGCTGATCAAAGATGGTTAAGGTTTCCTAACCATAGACATGTGTTGTCATTTGATAACGGGATCACATCATTAGGAGAATGATGTGATGGACAAGACCCATCCGTTAGCTTAGCATAATGATCGTTCAGTTTATTGCTATTGCTTTCTTCATGTCAAATACATATTCCTTCGACTATGAGATTATGCAACTCCCGGATACCGGAGGACTACCTTGTGTGCTATCAAACGTCACAACGTAACTGGGTGATCATAAAGATGCTCTACAGGTATCTCCAAAGGTATCTGTTGAGTTGTCAGAGATCGAGATTAGGATTTGTCACTCCGAGAGTGTCGGAGAGGTATCTCTGGGCCCTCTCGGTAATACACATCATAAGAAGCCTTGCAAGCAAATGACTAAGGAGTTAGTTACGAGATGATGTATTACGGAATGAGTAAAGAGACTTGCCAGTAACGAGATTGAACTAGGTATGAAGATACCGACGATCGAATCTCGGGCAAGTAACATACCGATAGACAAAGGGAATTACGTATGTTGTCATAACGGTTCGATCGATAAAGATCTTCGTAGAATATGTAGGAACCAATATGGGCATCCAGGTTCCGCTATTGGTTATTGACCAGAGAGGTGTCTCGGTCATGTCTACATAATTCTCGGACCCTGAAAGAACATGTGCTGCCCCCATGTTTGGTTTTGGTAATTGATGACAATCTCTATGGACTAATGGTTGCCTTGAGTTATATTTGAAGGGTTTGTCCATAGGCATTGCTTGAAGACCATTTGTTGGTTTCAAGGTTATTAGAAGAAGAATATGTGTTGACCAAAGATTGGTCATGTGAGTGTTGAGCCTATTGCAAGCATGTCTTGAAGAAGAAGATTGTGTGAACATTCATGTTTACCTTCAAGACATCATCCTAATGAAGAGAGTTGGAAAGATTCATGGTTGATCAAGACTAAATATGAAGCGTGATTCAAGTTGATCAACACACAAAGCGTAGAAGATGTACCGAGTGGGATCAAGTGATCTCACGGTATGGTAAGCATTGTCCATTACGCTTTGTGTACTAACCCATGTTCTAGGGCGAGAGTTCTATGTGGGGTTAGGTATGTTTCCATGGGCTTGTGTCAAGAGGAAGATCTCATTCAACCCATGGAGGATGACATCAAGTGGTGATCGTCATCAAGATTGCGGTGTGCAAGTTCAAGTGGAGCATCACGAAGAGATCACATGCTTGAAGCTTGCCGTCCATTGTGGTGACAATGGACTTGTGAAGATGTGCCGAAGAGTGGCTCACCCATAGTGGAGTATGGGGGAGCAATCTACTAGTCTTCATCGAGCCGGCGCAATCAAGAAAGGTGGTCCAACTTGAGGAGGTCAAGATCGTCATCATCTAGCTCAAGTGGACTATGCGCAAGGCAAAGGTTTGCCCTTGATAGGTTTTCTATTTTACCAGTCTCATGGTGGTAGTTGGGAGACCGGGTTATAGGATCGATAGCCGTACTATCAAGGGGGGCTCTCGGATGAGTAGCTTGATCGTATCATTCGTAGAGAGATCAAACCATTGCATCCTTGCATCATCTTTCTTGGTTCTTGTTTGGTGTTTCTCTTTGTGAGTTTTTGAGCTTATGGTCATCTTCATGACAAGCTCGAGTTCATCGAAAACGGAGTTCATATATGCATCTTCTATGATGTTTTCGATGTTGGAGTTTATGCCGGTTCTTCATTCATAGAGGTTTCTCCGCTGTTTGGATAGTACTCGTTGTCTTCTATCCAACAAGCTTGAGTTTGCTCAATTCGGAGCTCATTTGCAGAAGTTATGGCAGTTCTGGTTTTATTTGCATCCTTCTGTTTGCTTGGGCCTCTTTGAAGCTCTCTAGCGGTAGTACCGCCCTGGTCAGCGGTAGTACCGCTTGCGCGGTACTTCCGCGGTTCCAGTGCCGCGGGCACTACCGCTTGTTTTCAGCTTCTGGACTCGTTTTCGCTTCAGCGGCAGTAGCGCGGTAGTTGGGCACGGTAGTACCGTTCCGTACGGTAGTACCGCACCTGCCCTGCGGTTGTTCCACTCAGTGCGGTAGTACCGCTCTGCTCAGCGGTAGTACCGCTCTGCTTAGCGGTAGTACCGCTTGCGCGGTACTTCCGCGGTTCCAGCGCCGTGGGCACTTCCGGTTATTTGTGCCTTCTGCTATGCCCTGTCCTTCGAGCGGAAGTAGAGCGGCAGTAACAGGCGGTAGTACCGCTTCGGGCGGCACTAAGCGGTAGTACCTCTGGTGGGAGCGGTAGTACCGCTCCGGTGGCACTACCGCCTCTCTGACTTGTTCAGTTGTACGCAGATAGCCGGAACTTCCGTGCCAGCGGAAGTACCGCTCACCCGAGCAGTACTACCGCTTGTGCACGGGCTGTGAGTGCATAACGGTTGGATTTTTCCACTCCTATAAAAGGGGGTCTTCTTCCCCAATGGTTTTCAATCCTTTGAGCTCGTGTTCTTCCCCCATTGTTGACCTTCTTCGAGCTTGCTAACTCTCAATCCCTCCAATGATTCTTGCTAGTTCTTGAGGGAAAAGAGAGAGGAGATCTAGATCCACATTTCCACCAATCACTTTCTCCTCTAAGTGAGGGGAACCCCTTGGATCTAGATCTTGGAGTTCTTCGTGTTCTCTTCTTCATTCTTCCTCTCATTTTCCTCCCTAGCATTAGTTGCTTTGGTGGGATTTGGGAGAGAAGGACTTGGGCACTCCGTGTGCCCTTGCCATTGCATTTGGTGCATAGGTTTGAGTTCTCCACGGTGATACGTGGAAGTGAGAAGTTGAGAAGCTTATTACTCTTGGGTGTTTGAGCACCCTAGAGCTTGTTCCTCTTGGGTGCCTTGGCGCCCTAGACGGCTTGTGTTGCCTCAGAGCTCAATCATTGTGGTGCAAAGCTCCGGGCAAGCGTCGGGGTCTCCAATTAAGTTGTGGAGATTGCCCCGAGCATTTGAGGTAACCACAGAAGCCATAGTCCGTTGTGGTGAAGCTTCGTGGTGTTGTTGGGAGCCTCCAATTAAGTTGTGGAGTTTGCCCCAACCTTGTTTGTACGGGTTCGGTGACCGCCCTCAAGGGTCCCTTAGTGGAATCACGGCATCTTGCATTGTGCGAGGGCGTGAGGAGATTACGGTGGCCCTAGTGGCTTCTTGGGGAGCATTGTGCCTCCACACCGCTCCAAACGGAGATTAGCATCCACAAGGGTGTGAACTTCGGAATACATCGTCGTCTCCGCGTGCCTCGGTTATCTCTTACCCGAGCCCTTTACTTATGCACTTTACTTTGTGATAGCCATAGTGTTTCATGTTATATATCTTGCTATCACTTAGTTGTTTATCTTGCTTAGCATAAGGTGTTGGTGCACATAGGTGAGCCTAGTCGATTTAGGTTTTGTGCTTGACAAATTAAACGCTAGTTTTATTCCGCATTTGTTCAAGCCTAAACCGTAATTATTTTAAAGCGCCTATTCAACCCCCCCCTCTAGGCGACATCCACGATCTTTCAAACCCGTAGGGTCCGCACGCTTAATGTTCGTTGACGATATAGTATTATATGAGTTATGTATGTTGGTGACCGAATGTTGTTCGGAGTTCTGGATGAGATCACGGACATGACGAGGAGCTCCGAAATGGTCCGGAGGTAAAGATTGATATATGGGATAATAGTGTTTGGTCTTCGGAAAGGTTCCGGAATTCACCGGAAGGGGTTCCGGATGTTTCCCGAAATGTTTGGGTACGAGAACACTTTATTTGGGCCAAAGGGGAAAGCCCACGAGGCTTTTGGAAAGTGCAAAAGGAAGTTTTGCGGAGGCCAGGGGCCAGACGCCAGGGACCCTGGCGTCTGGGGCTAGACGCCGGGAACCCTGGCGTCTAGGCCTGGAGTCCGAGAAGGACTCTTACCTTTCGGGCAAAACCGACTTTGAGGAGGCTTTTACTCCAAGTTTCGACCCCAAGGCTCAACATATAAATAGAGGGGCAGGGCTAGCACCCAAGACACATCAAGATTCACCAAGCCGTGTGCCGGCAACCCCGTCCCCTCTAGTTTATCCTCCGTCATAGTTTCTGTAGTGCTTAGGCGAAGCCCTGCGGAGATTGTTCTTCACCAACACCGTCACCACGCCATCGTGCTGCCGGAACTCATCTACTACTTCGCCCGTCTTGCTGGATCAAGAAGGCGAGGACGTCATCGAGCTGAACATGTGCTGAACGCGGAGGTGCCGTACGTTCGGTACTTGATCGGGACGGATCGTGAAGGTGTACGACTACATCAACCGCATTGATAAACGCTTCCGCTTAGCGATCTTCAAGGGTATGAAGATGCTCTCCCCCTCTCGTAACTATGCATCTCCATGGATAGATCTTGCGTGTGCGTAGGAATTTTTTTTGTTTTCCAGGCATCGTTTCCCAACAGTGGCATCCGAGCCAGGTCTATGCGTAGATGATATGCACGAGTAGAACACAAAGAGTTGTGGGCGGTGATGGTCATACTGCTTACCACCAACGTCTTATTTTGATTCGGCGGTACTGTAAGATGAAGCAGCCCGGACCAACCTTACATGTCCACGTACATGAGACCGGTTCCACCGACACGTGCAACTTGTTTTGCATAAAGGTGGCTGGCGGGTGTCTGTTTCTCCTACTTTAGTTGAATCGAATTTGACTACGGCCGGTCCTTGAAGAAGGTTAAAACAGCAAACTTGATAAATCACCATTGTGGTTTTTGCCGTAGGTAAGAACGGTTCTTGCTAGAAGCCCATAGCAGCAACGTAAAACTTGCAACAATAAAGTAGAGGACGTCTAACTTGTTTTTGCACGGCATGTTGTGATCTGATATGGTCAAGACATGATGTGATATACGTTGTTGTATGAGATGATCATGTTTTGTAATTTATCGGCAACCGGCAGGAGCCTTATGGTTGTCTCTTTATTGTATGAATTGCAATCGCCATGTAATTGCTTTACTTTATCGCTATGCGTTAGCAATAGTTGTAGAAGCAATAGTTGGCGAGACGACCACGACGCAACAATGGAGATCAAGGTGTCAAGCAGGTGACGATGGAGATCATGACGATGCTTTGGAGATGGAGATCAAAAGCACAAGATGATGATGGCCATATCATGCCACATATTTTGATTGCATGTGATGCTTATCTTTTATGCATCTTATTTTGCTTAGAACGGCGGTAGCATTATAAGATGATCCCTTCACTAAATTTCAAGATAAAAGTGTTCTCCCCGAGTATGCACCGTTGCTAAAGTTCGTCGTTTCGAAGCACCACGTGATGATCGGGTGTGATAGACTCTACGTTCACATACAACGGGTGTAAGACAGTTTTGCACATGCAGAATACTTGGGTTAAACTTGACGAGCCTAGCATGTACAGACATGGTCTCGGAACACTGGAGACCGAAAGGTCGAACGTGAGTCATATAGTAGATATGATCAACATAGAGATGTTCACCATTGATGACTACCCCATCTCACGTGATGATCGGATTTGGGTTAGTTGATATGGATCACGTATCACTTAGATAACTTGAGGGATGTTTATTTAAGTGGGAGTTCATTAGTAATTTGATTAATTGAACTTAATTTATCATGAACTTAGTCCTGATAATATTTGCATATCTATGTTGTAGATAAATGGCCCGTGCTACCGTTCCCCTGAATTTTAATGCGTTCCTAGAGAAAGCTAACTTGAAAGATGATGGTAGCAACTACACGGACTGGGTCCGTAACTTGAGGATTATCCTCATTGCTGCACAGAAGAATTATTTCCTTGATGCACCGCTAGGTGAACCACCCGCTCCCGCTAATCTGGACGCTATGAACGCCTGGCAAACGCAGAATAATGACTACTCTATAGTTCAGTGTGCCATGCTTTACGGCTTAGAACCGGGACTTCAAAGACGTTTTGAACGTCATGGAGCATATGAGATGTTCCAAGAGTTGAAGTTAATATTTCTAGCAAATGCCCAGGTTGAGAGATATGAAGTCTTCAACAAGTTCTATAGCTGCAAGATGGAGGAGAACAGTTCTGTCAGTGAACACATACCCAAAATGTCTGGGTATCATAACCACTTAACTCTGCTGAGAGTTGATCTTCCAGTTGATAGTGTTATTGACAGAGTTCTTCAATCACTGCCACCAAGCTACAAAGGCTTCATGATGAACTATAATATGCAAGGGATGAATAAAATGATTCCTGAGCTCTTCGCAATGCTTAAGGCCGCGGAGGTAGAAATCAAGAAGGAGCATCAAGTGTTGATGGTTAACAAGACCACTAGTTTCAAGAAAAAGGGCAAAGGAAAGAAAGGGAACTTCAAGAAGAACGGCAAGCAAGTTGCCGCTCCCGGGAAGAAACCCAAAGCTGGACCTAAGCCTGAAATTGAGTGCTTCTACTGCAAAGGAAGTGGTCACTGGAAGCGGAACTGCCCCAAGTATTTGGCGGATAAGAAGGATGGCAAAGTGAACAAAGGTATATTTGATATACATGTAATTGATGTGTTCCTTACTAATGCTCGTAGTAGCGCCTGGGTATTTGATACAGGTTCGGTTGCTCATATTTGTAACTCGAAATAGGAGCTACGGAATAAACGAAGATTGGCTAAGGACGAGGTGACGATGCGAGTTGGAAATGGTTCCAAGGTCGATGTGATCGTCGTCGGCACGCTACCTCTACATCTACCCTCGGGATTAGTTTTAGACCTCAATAATTGTTATTTGGTGCCCGCGTTGAGCATGAACATTATATCTGGATCTTGTTTATTGCGAGACGGTTATTCATTTAAGTCAGAGAATAATGGTTGTTCTATTTATATGAATAATATCTTTTATGGTCATGCACCCTTGAAGAGTGGTCTATTCTTGTTGAATCTCGATTGTAGTGATAAACATATTCATAATATTGATACCAAAAGATGCAAAGTTGATAATGATAGTGCAACATATTTGTGGCACTGCCGTTTAGGTCATATTGGTGTAAAGCGCATGAAGAAACTCCATGCAGATGGACTTTTGGAATCACTTGATTATGAATCATTTGATACTTGCGAACCATGCCTCATGGGCAAGATGACTAAAACTCCGTTCTCCAGAACAATGGAGCGAGCTAATGACTTATTGGAAATAATATATACCGATGTATGCGGTCCGATGAGTGTTGAAGCACGCGGCGGGTATCGTTATTTTCTGACCTTCACAGATGATTTGAGTAGGTATGGGTATATCTACTTGATGAAACACAAGTCTGAAACATTTGAAAAGTTCAAAGAATTTCAGAGTGAAGTGGAGAATCATCGTAACAAGAAAATAAAGTTTCTACGATCTGATCGCGGAGGCGAATATTTGAGTTGCGAGTTTGGCCTTCATTTAAAACAATGTGGAATTGTTTCACAACTCACGCCACCTGGAACACCACAGCGTAATGGTGTGTCTGAACGTCGTAACCGTACTTTATTAGATATGGTGTGTTCTAAGATGTCTCTTACCGATTTATCACTATCGTTTTGGGGTTATGCATTAGAGACAGCTGCATTCACGTTAAATAGGGCACCGTCTAAATCCGTTGAGACGACACCGTATGAACTGTGGTTTGGCAAGAAACCTAAGCCGTCGTTTCTTAAAGTTTGGGGTTGCGACACTTATGTCAAAAGGCTTCAGCCTGATAAGCTCGAACCCAAATCGGAGAAGTGCGTCTTCATAGGATACCCTAAGGAAACAATTGGGTACACGTTCTACCACATATCCGAAGGCAAGATCTTTCTTGCTAAGAATGGGTCCTTTCTAGAGAAGGAGTTTCTCTCGAAAGAAGTGAGTGGGAGGAAAGTAGAACTTGATGAGGTAATTATACCTTCTCTTATTGGAAAGTAGTACATCAGAGAAAACTGTTCCCGTGATGCCTACACCAACTAGAGAGGAAGCTAATGATGATGATCATGAAACTTCAGATCAAGTTACTACTGAACTTCGTAGGTCGACCAGAGCACGATCCGCACCAGAGTGGTACGGTAATCCTGTCCTGAAAGTCATGTTACTAGACCAAGGCGAACCTACGAACTATGAAGAAGCTATGATGAGCCCAGATTCCGATAGATGGCTTGAGACCATGAAATCTGAGATAGGATCCATGTATGAGAACGAAGTATGGACTTTGGTGGACTTGCTCGATGATCGGCAAGCCATAGAGAATAAATGGATGTTTAAGAAGAAGACTGACGCTGATGGTAATGTTACTGTTTACAAAGCTCGACTTGTCGCAAAAGGTTTTCAACAAGTTCAAGGGATTGACTACGATGAGACTTTCTCACCCGTAGCGATGCTTAAGTCCGTCCGAATCATGTTAGCAATTGCCGCATTTTATGATTATGAAATCTGGCAAATGGATGTCAAAACTGCATTCCTTAATGGATATCTTAAAGAAGAGTTGTATATGATGCAACCAGAAGGTTTTGTCGATCCTAAAGGTGCTAAAAAAGTGTGCAAGCTCCAGCGATCCATCTATGGACTGGTGCAAGCATCTCGGAGTTGGAATATACACTTTGATGAGGTGATCAAAGCATATGGTTTTATACAGACTTACGGTGAAGCCTGTATTTACAAGAAAGTGAGTGGGAGCTCTGTAGCATTTCTGAT
Source organism: Elymus sibiricus (assembly GCA_039707655.1). NCBI lineage: Eukaryota > Viridiplantae > Streptophyta > Magnoliopsida > Poales > Poaceae > Elymus > Elymus sibiricus. The sequence continues at coordinate 281,691,400 of CM077672.1, forward strand.
ATTATATGTGGATGACATATTGTTGATTGGAAATGATATAGAATTTCTGGATAGCATAAAAGGATACTTGAATAAGAATTTTTCAATGAAAGACCTCGGTGAAGCTGCTTATATATTGGGCATCAAGATCTATACAGATAGATCAAGACGCTTAATAGGACTTTCACAAAGCACATACCTTGATAAAGTTTTGAAGAAGTTCAAAATGGATCAGTCAAAGAAAGGGTTCTTGCCTGTGTTACAAGGTGTGAAATTGAGTCAGACTCAAAGCCCGACCACTGCAGAAGATAGAGAGAGAATGAAAGTCATTCCCTATGCCTCAGCCATAGGTTCTATCATGTATGCTATGCTGTGTACCAGACCTGATGTGTGCCTTGCCATTAGTTTGGCAGGGAGGTACCAAAGTAATCCAGGAGTGGATCACTGGACAGCAGTCAAGAACATCCTGAAGTACCTGAAAAGGACTAAGGATATGTTTCTCGTTTTTGGAGGTGACGAAGAGCTCGTCGTAAATGGTTACGTCGATGCTAGCTTCGACACTGATCCGAATGACTCTAAGTCACAAACCGGATACGTATTTATATTGAATGGTGGAGCTGTCAGTTGGTGCAGTTACAAGCAAAGCGTCGTGGTGGGATCTACGTGTGAAGCGGAGTGCATAGCTGCTTCAGAAGCAGCGCATGAAGGAGTCTGTATGAAGGAGTTCATATCCGATCTAGGTGTAATACCTAGTGCATTGGGTCCAATGAAAATCTTTTGTGATAACACTGGAGCAATTGCCTTGGCGAAGGAATCCAGGTTTCACAAGAGAACCAAACACATCAAGAGACGCTTCAACTCCATTCGTGAAAAGGTCAAGGATGGAGACATAGAAATTTGCAAAATACATACGGATCTGAATGTAGCAGACCCGTTGACTAAGCCTCTTCCGCGAGCAAAACATGATCAGCACCAAGACTCCATGGGTGTTAGATTCATTACAATGTAATCTAGATTATTGACTCTAGTGCAAGTGGGAGACTGAAGGAAATATGCCCTAGAGGCAATAATAAAGTTGTTATTTTATATTTCCTTATTCATGATAAAGGTTTATTATTCATGCTACAATTGTATTGATCAAAAACTTAAATACATGTGTGAATACATAAACAAATACCGTGTCCCTAGTAAGCCTCTACTAGACTAGCTCGTTGATCAAAGATGGTTAAGGTTTCCTAACCATAGACATGTCTTGTCATTTGATAACGGGATCACATCATTAGGAGAATGATGTGATGGACAAGACCCATCCGTTAGCTTAGCATAATGATCGTTCAGTTTATTGCTAATGCTTTCTTCATGTCAAATACATATTCCTTCGACTATGAGATTATGCAACTCCCAGATACCGGAGGAATACCTTGTATGCTATCAAACGTCACAACGTAACTGGGTGATAATAAAGATGCTCTACAGGTATCTCCAAAGGTATCTATTGAGTTGGCATAGATCGAGATTAGGATTTGTCACTCAGAGTGTCGGAGAGGTATCTCTGGGCCCTCTCAGTAATACACATCATAAGAAGCCTTGCAAGCAAATGACTAAGGAGTTAGTTACGAGATGATGTATTACGGAACGAGTAAAGAGACTTGCCAGTAACGAGATTGAACTAGGTATGAAGATACCGACGATCGAATCTCGGGCAAGTAACATATCGATAGACAAAGGGAATTACGTATGTTGTCATAACGGTTCGACCGATAAAGATCTTCGTAGAATATGTAGGAACCAATATGGGCATCCAGGTTCCGCTATTGGTTATTGACCAGAGAGGTGTCTTGGTCATGTCTACATAGTTCTCGAACCCGTAGGGTCCGCACGCTTAACGTTCGTTGACGATATAGTATTATATGAGTTATGTATGTTGGTGACCGAATGTTGTTCGGAGTTCCGGATAAGATCACGGACATGACGAGGAGCTCCGGAATGGTCCGGAGGTAAAGATTGATATATGGGATAATAGTGTTTGGTCTTCGGAAAGGTTTCGGAATTCACCGGAAGGGGTTCCGGATGTTTCCCGAAATGTTTGGGTACGAGAACACTTTATTTGGGCCAAAGGGGAAAGCCCACGAGGCTTTTGGAAAGTGCAAAAGGAAGTTTTGCGGAGGCCAGGGGCCAGACGCCTGGGACCCTGGCGTCTGGGGCTAGACGCCGGGAACCCTGGCGTCTAGGCCTGGAGTCCGAGAAGGACTCTTACCTTTCGGGCAAAACCGACTTTGAGGAGGCTTTTACTCCAAGTTTCGACCCCAAGGCTCAACATATAAATAGAGGGGCAGGGCTAGCACCCAAGACACATCAAGATTCACCAAGCCGTGTGCTGGCAACCCCGTCCCCTCTAGTTTATCCTCCGTCATAGTTTCCGTAGTGCTTAGGCGAAGCCCTGCGGAGATTGTTCTTCACCAACACCGTCACCACGCCGTCGTGCTGCCGGAACTAATCTACTACTTCGCCCGTCTTGCTGGATCAAGAAGGCGAGGACGTCATCGAGCTGAACGTGTGCTGAACGCGGAGGTGCCGTACGTTCGGTACTTGATCGGGCGGATCGTGAAGGTGTGCGACTACATCAACCGCGTTGATAAACGCTTCCGCTTAGCGATCTTCAAGGGTATGAATATGCTCTCCCCCTCTCGTAGCTATGCATCTCCATGGATAGATCTTGCGTGTGCATAGGAATTTTTTTTGTTTTCCATGCATCGTTTCCCAACAGCTGGAGCATTGCATAAACCAAAAGGCATTCTACGGTAAGCATAAGTACCAAAAGGACATGTAAAAGTTGTTTTCTCCTGATCTTCAGGATAAACTGCTATTTGTGACAAACCAGAATATCCATCTAGGTAACAGAAATAAGAGTGGCTAACTAACCTTTCCAACATTTGATCGATAAAGGGTAAAGGATAATGATCCTTCCGTGTCTCCTTATTTAGCTTCCTGAAATCAATACACATTATATATCCAACTATTGTTCTAGCAGGGATCATTTCATTATTTTTATTTGGAACTACAATGAACCCTCCTTTCTTGGGTACACAATGAACTGGACTAACCCATTTGCTTCCCTCTATTGGATAAATAATCCCTGCATCTAGTAACCGAGTTATTTCTTTTCTCACTACTTCTTTCATCATTGGATTAAGTTTACGTTGATGCTCAATTACAGGTTTGGCTCCTTCTTCCATATATATTCTATGAGTAGCAATAGAAGGGCTTATACCTTTTAATTCTTCCATCGAGTATCCAAAGGCTCCTCGATGCTTTCTCAGTATCATCATTAAGCTTTCTTCTTCTTTAGCTGAAAGTTTAGAGCTAATAATAACCGGTAATTTCTTAGACTCATCTAAAAATTCATACCTTAGTTCCTCAGGTAATTGCTTGAGCCCTAGTTCTGGTGGTTCTTCATTCTTTTCTTCTTCAGCTACTTGAGGTTCTTCCTCGGCTTCTTCAGGATCAACTTCTTCCTCATATATCATAGGTTCTTCCTCATCATCAGTATCTTCATAGTCTTCATCCTCTTCATAAGGTGTACCATAATATATAGCTGCAAGTTCTGCTATAGTTTTTCCTTCTTCATCATTTAGTTCCTTATGATAAGGTTGGTTCTTAATTTTTGAGAAATGAAAAAGTACTTCATCTTCACCAAACCTCAAAGTAATAGTTTCTTTTCTACAATCAATATAAGCTTTAAGAGTACGTAGAAAAAATCTACAAAAAATGATAGGACAAAAAGGATCAACGGGTACATCTAAAATAACAAGATCTATTAAATAAGTATGAGGTCCTACTCTTATTTGAGCATTATTGACAACTCCAATAGGTTCATGTAGTGATCTATCACCTAGCTTAATAGACATGTCTACTAGCTCGATGTCAGGTGCGCAAATTTCATTTTTTGTTTTTAAATAAAGTTCATAAGGAATAACATTAATTGAAGATCCTAAATCACATAGACCATAATAAGATGTACCTCCTAAAGAGCATGGGAGTACGGGTCTCCCAAAGTTTCTTCCTTCGGTTTTACCTGTTACCACTTTGGTGGCTTCTTCATTTAGCTTGATGGTTCCTTCGGCAAGTTCTTGATTCTGCTGTTCTTTTTTATCATGATAGGTCTTGGGAGGAGGTTCTTCTTCTTCCAGAAGTCCTGCACGTAACTTGGCTTCATACCTTTCTTCATGAATTCTTTTAGCTTCTGGGAATGGTAATGGTGGTTCAGAAGGAATTTATTTTTCTTCAATAACCTGTTCTTCCTCTTCTGGAACTTGAATAGTAGCAACCTCCTTTCGGGGTGCATATTTAATCCAGATCTTTTTAGGAAGCTGCAAGAACTGACTATATCTTTTTATGAGCTGCAAAATGATGTCAGAATCCATATGCAAAGTTTCACTTAGTTTATCAAGTTTGCCAGCATCTATAAAATCTTGAATACAATCATATTCTACTTCAGTTCCACCTTTATTACCAAGATCTTCTGACCAAGCTTCTTTATTCATGCGCATATCATTAAGAACTTCCCATGCTTGATCAATTGTATATTTCATAAAAACTCCTCCAGAGACATGGTCTAGAGTTTCTCTATTCTCACTACTTAGCCCTCCATAAAAGACATGTAAAACTAACCACGAGGGTAACTCATGGTGAGGACAGTAATCAAGTAGTTTACGAAACCTTACATAACCGTTTAATAGACTTTCTCCTGGTCTATTCTTGAAGTTGGTGATCATACATCTTGCTCCGTCGGATTTCCTCTCTGGATAAAATTGAAACAAAAAAGCAGAGGACAATTCTTTCCAACTATCAAAAGTTCCTGGTGAGTGTGACTTATACCATAATAAAGCTTTGTCAACTAAAGTTTGGCTAAATATTTTAAGCCTCACTTCATCTTCAGTAAATGCATTAAGTTTGAAGGTTCCACATATGTTTTCAAAGAAATCAATATGGCTGTGTGGGTCTTCAGTACCATCACCTTTATATTGTCTGCTATGTAACAGACCAAGCATTGCAGGGTTAATTTCATACCCTTCTTTCTCAGTTCCTGAATATACCTTCTTGATGGCATCTTGCGGTGGTTTTCCTGAATACTTCAGAGTGGCAAGTCGGATGAAAGGAATACGGTCTTCCTCCATTATGACTGCTTCAATCCTGTAGACAAATTCAACACTTAGAAAAAAACAAGTACTAAAAATAAAAGACCAAAGGCGCAGAGCTCCCCGGCAACGGCACCAGAAAATAGCTTGATGCCTGCAAGTGCACAAGGTTGTTATAGCTAGTTTCGAAATAAGAGTAACGAATCCACGGTGGAGCTTTGGAAATGGTCTCTTAGCAATAGCTTTGATCACTTACTTTCTAGGGTGCTTAAAGAACTGTCTAATGAACTAAAACAGGTGGTAAAAATGGTGTGTTGAGTGATTGCAAGTGTTTGTGAATAAAACAGTAAATAAACTAAACAGTAAAGTAAACAAGACCGAACAAACGGATGAATGGGTGATTGGAACTGCAATAGGGCTAAAGGCGTTCTCGGGAAGCGTGGTTCTACCACTAGCATATTTCTGAATTGATTAGGCATGCAATATGTTTACATATGAATACTTTGTGAGGGCGGAGCTCCGTATATTAGTGTGCCTCGATTTCCTTTGATTAACACACTACTCACAACCACCACGTAGCCCAGATGATCGTCGATACGCCTACTAGCTCTAGTGATTAAGGGTCTCCCCGTGGAAGTGGTATAGGTACTTTGAGTTCTCCGTAAACCCCATGTTAGAGATTAGCAAAAAGGAGGGGTGACTTTCTGTCCTGTCCTACCCACTCGTCAGGCTGCCGCAAACTAACGCAAACAATCTCATCATGGCACAAAGGTACAATATTGGTGCGGTCGTCTTCACACAATATCATGAGGACTGTTATCACAAACTAGTCAATAGAAAACATTGCATCTTTATCTCAATTCATAGTAGTGCTAGGGTTTTCCCATCTCCCCAAGAACTAAGGGAACTACTCACACATGAAGGCAATAAACATCATTGTATTGATATTATGAATGGAGGATGAATGTATGAACGAGTACACGTGTAAATCCACAACTAGATGTTCTAGAAATACAACAAGATGGGATGGAGATGCTATCACGTAGATGTAGATGGTGATGATGACGATGGAGATCGATGCGGCGGCCTTCACGATGATGGAGTTGATGGAGATGGATTCCCTTCTACGAATCCCCCCTCCGGACACCTTCCGGAGGCTAGGGTTTGGTGGATTTTCGTGGGATGGCTGCTGGTATGGCTCTCTGGTGTCTCTTGGGGCGTCCTCCTTATTTCTCTCTTTTCCAAAGATTTCTGGTTAATATAGTGCTTAACGCACCCTGGTACGGTGACTGGTACGGTCACATGTCACCGTACCATGGTCGTTAAATGATACCGCCTTAATATGGTAAGTTGATAATCACCGCTTCGCCCTCCGTGCCGAGTACTCCATCTGGTACGGTCAGGAGCGACCGTACCGTGGCTCGTTAAATGCTCTCTGATGTTTTGCTCACAGATGGTTTTCCCCGATGCATCAGTACGGTGGCTGGTATGGTGGTAATTCACCGTACCGGTGCTCGTTAAGTGGTTTCTTTCCTTCTCTTTGGCTTCTGCGAATTTGTGATTTCTTGGAATGGCTTTAAATGCCATGATCTCATCATATCTCATCCTTATTCTGCTCTTTTATGCCTTGTATGAAATATCTCTTCTTGATTTCCACAATCTGCATACACATACATAAATGGTGCTCTTTGCACGGTAAAATGCCAAAACCCCTATCTACTTATTAAAAACTTATTGAGTAAAATAACGCTAAAAATGGACGCATCACCACACTATGCAATGCCTCATAGGTCTGCAGCCATAGTGCAGCATTGCCTCTAAAGTGCATGGTGGCAAAATCGACCCATAGGTGTGACTGGACAGCATACAATTTGAAGTATTTTTCACACGATTTCTTCCACCATTTGGGATTTTCACCATCAAAATTTGGGAAGTCAGATCTAGGCAATCTAGGGCCGGAATGGCGTCGAGAATGATTCGAGTGGTGATCGACATTATCAGGTTCCTCATCATCAGATATAACGAATTCAGGGTCATGGGTCAACGGATGCTCACCCCTGACCAGGGTGCGATCAGAGGTTCGATCCTCTCTGAACTGCACACCCTGGTGTCGTGTTGCCGAGCAGTGCCCTTCAGGCCAAAGCGAACCCGTGTACAGATCGGCGTACTCCGGGGCCGATGGCGACACCGTGCCCTTCTCGAGGACGCCGAGGCAGGACGATACTGTCTCCATCAACTGCTTCAGATCGGAGATCGAGCGGTCCAGGGCCGTGTTGGCCTGAAGCACTCGATCCAGGGTCGTCTCCACCTTCTTCGTGGTTGTGGAGAGCTCGTGCTGGGAGAGGGTGAGCTTCTCTAGCACCGCGCTGATCTCCGATATGCGGGTGGCATTCGATTGGCCCGCCTCCGCGGTGGCCTTGCTCGCCTCCGCTGTCGCAGTCAGCAGCTGTCGGAGGTCGGCGATAGTCATCTCCGCCATATCGACCCGCTGCGTGAGGGTAGGTCGGCCGGATCTTGCCGTCGCGGCTCACACGTCTCCCGTCGGACCAATCTAGGGTACACCGGAGGTGTTTTGCGCGAATCTTCTCAAGAATTCGCACCTTTCGATCGGATTTACAGACAGGAGAAGATGGACTGCAATCGGAAATGGGGAAAAAATTCCGGACCGAAAACTGCTCTGATTACCACTTTCTACGATCTCGATCACTGCCCTCGCGTCACGCACAGGTAGCTGGATCTCAATCACGGATACAGGTTACAGGAGAGTTTCATGGGGAGGAAGAAGATAGGAGAGAGCAGGTATTTCCTGTTACAATTATCCAAGATGCCTACACACGCAACTCTCCACTGGTTATGACTCCGTCACGGCTTCGTCTTGCGTGGGCTGGGTCGCCAACTCATTGGGCTTCGTCTTGCGGTCCACGGCGCGTCTGATGTCCCTCCTTCGGCGATACTTGCGCGCTAGTGTCGTAGCAACACGGAACTGCACTTCTGGAGAGCTCCAAACTGAATTTCATAATAGCACTTAACTGAACTTCCAAAAAGCTCACAAAGTTGCATATAGTCGAAGCTGACTGCTATTCTGAACTTCACATAAGCCATCGCTCCAAGCTATCACAACGATGGGACTCGCACCAACACCAAGAATCGGAGATGGCGCTGCTTGCCGACGTGCAGGGGACGCCATAGGAGCTCGGGAGGCTGGGCGGGGCGGGAGGAGCTCGGCATCTTGTGTTGTCCAAGATGAGAAGGAGTTGGGTCTTCGTTCCCCATCTTGTCCAGGGCGACATGCCGGTGTCCCATATGTGCTCCATCCTCGGAAGATCTGAACTGCGCTCCAATATAAAGTGAACTGCAGCCAAATTAGCATCGTCGAGCTTCTCGGAGGGAACCGAGGCAGCGGCAGATCGATCGGTGGCTCCCGCGACGGTTCCAGGCGGACTCCCGCATCAATGCCACGCAGACCCCCACAGCGGCCACGCGAGCATTCGCGACGTTGCGTGGTGGGAGGCAGAGACTGCTGCCGGTGGCTCGCGGTGGAAGGCGGAGGCCCTCGCGGCGGCGCACGGTTGGAGGCGGAGGTCGCTCCCGGAGACTCACGGTGGGAGGCACGATGATTCAACCACATAGCAGCAGCACCTCTCCGTCAGCAACAAATCAACACACAATCGATGTGGAGTGAGATACTGAGATGCAGGCGGCCATGACAGAACCGCGCGGAATTGGTAGGGGAATCGCGACTAACCGGCAGAGGCGACATCCCGGACAGGGCATGGTGGTGTCGAATCCGGTCGCCTCTAGAGACGAGGGGCGGCGCCGCCATGTGCCAGGAAGGAGGTGGGGAAGCAGGCGACGACGACAGATTCCCGGGCGACGGGAGGGCAATCCTGGTCAACGGTGGGGAATCCTGAGCAGCGTTGTGGGGCTGCCGGCGGCAAGGGAGGCTGGGATGGTGACGGCCCGCCCGTGGTGTGGGAAGCAGGTGCCCACGCGAGGAAGAAGGCTGTTGGGTGGGGGCAGGCTCGGGTTAAGAAGCTATTTAGGATGGGGGCAGGATCGGGATCAGAAGGTCTTAAGGGGGTTGCAGAATAGTCCCGTCCTATATTCTAGAACTCTTAAGGGGGTTGTAGAATAGTCCTGTCCTATATATATATATTAACTACACCCACATCGCATATACTGCCGTGCGGAGGTATGTATCATACTTTTGCAGTATGAGTATGTTCATATAATATATCTAAGATACTCCAAAACAAGTTACGTGAAGAAAAAAATAAATTGAGCACATAGTTTGCTCTATATATTCAAAATATCATTATATTTGTACGTATAAAAGGAGTATGTAAAAAAATTGTACATGCTACCTATAAAGTAGTATATATGATACCAAAATAGTAATATATACTTCATACTACCCGTAAATACTCTCCGGTATGATAGATAGTACTCTTTTGTACTCCCAAGAGTACATACTCCCACCTCTTTGGATATACCTAATCGCAAGAAACAAACAGCCACGCAAGAAAAAACAGAACTGATGAATGGAACGACCGCACACATGCATGCGTCTCGTTGATCCTAAAATTAAGGGATTCAATACCAGACGCCTAATCCATCCACATGCATACACTGTTCAACAAAAAAAGAATCCATATATTTTTTATGTCCCCGCAAGAAAAAAAAGGGATATATATATTGTTTTTATTGAGTACATACTACTTTTATCCAATTGAGTGTGTACTGCCTTTGTTTATTGAGTATATTCTGTTTTCTTTTGCGGGTAGAGTATATACTGCTTGGTTTCATATTATGCATATACTGGGTCTTTTTTCCAGTTAGAAAGAGGCATGTACTGGTTTTATTGAGTATATACGACTTTCATCCAAATGAGTCTGTACTGCCTTTTTATATGAGTATGTATAGCTTTTTTTGTGGGTGGAGTATGTACATGCTTGGTTTCATAATATGCATATACTGGGACTTTTGATGATTACGTATGGCTGTGATCAAAAGAGGTATGTACTGGTTTTATTGAGTATATACTACTTCTATCCAAATGAGTGTACTACCTTTTTTATGTGTATATACAGCTTTATTTTGCGGGTAGAGTATATACTGCTTGGTTTGATAATAGGCATATACTAGGGGTTTTTTTTTCCTTCCGAAGGACCATGTACTACTAGTACTTCATAACCAAAAACTGAAAGAAGTATATACTGCTTGGCAACTTTATCCGTGTGTGTTAATCAAATGGGTATATGCTACTTTCAAAACAAATGAGACTACTGCAATTTGATAGGAAGTAAAGGATTAGTCAGTTTATAAGGTCGGTTGAGTATGCATACTACTTAGTAACAAAGTACTGTACTACTTCTTTTAATCGTGTGGGGGCATATTTACTTAGCAAACAGAGGATTGTCGATTAGTAGTTTATACAGTACTATGTACTATGTACTTTGGCAAGCAAGGAGAATACACAATGGAATTTATCTGATTTACTTCAAAAAGAAGTATCCATATTTTTTTAACCGAGCAAGGGGCATCACAGTACATGTAAACAAAAATCACTCTGGTTCTTCAGAGATTTATCAAGTGGCACCATGGTTAACAGGTTACTCGATCCATTGATATATGATGTATACAAATTCGCATCTTAATAGAAACATTTACACCGACTAAGCAAACTGGACTATGCAACACTTCTACATCTTCAAAAAGGCTTAAATGCACGAAAACTGAAGAAAAAAAGGTATATCTTCCAGCAAGCTTCAGATAACATCACATGTACTTCTGGAGGTCGAATATAATGGAGGTGCTCCTCAGTCAAACAAATCTACAAGCTTTGCATACATGGATATTCAATGGAAAACAATTAGCAACATAAGTTAGACTTGATTCAAAAATATACTGAACTGGGTACTATGAGAAAAGAAACATAAAAAAGAGCTTCAGAAATTGTTTACACCAGGAACTGTAAGTAACCTGATGTACGGACTTTGTTAAGATGTTTAAGAGTAAAATTTTAATTAGGTAGATTGGGTGACACAAGGTGCTTCTCATCTGGTTCTACAATCAATTTGGCCGGTGGCCGTGACAGTTGAACAGAGAACTGAACGATATACTCAATATACTGACAAACATACTCACTTTACCAGAATTTGCCACTGTTCCAAATATCGGCCAGTTAACTGCAGTTAACTGCTATTCGGACCCCCTCCGATACGAGAAAGCCTATTCGAGACCCATTAACTGGAGGCCCAGTTAATCGGTCTGACAGGCCGATTTATCGGCTGTCAGGCCGAATTATCGGCTGGGCCGATTAACTGGGAAGCATTTTTTGGCCCAAAACTACTCTCTCCTATGCCAAGAACAGAAGCACTACTCTCCTATGTTGTGTTGTTCTGTAAATGCTGATGTACTGCTGCTGCTGCTGTGCTGCTCTCTTATGTGATGTACAAGTAGTACTGTTGCTATGTAGCCTAGGATATATAGATATGGCCCTAGTTAACCTACCGATAAATGGGTTACCGATATATTCAGTTAAATGGCCGATTCGCCGATTAATCCCTTATCAGCCCCCGGCCGATATGGTACCAGTTACCGATATCTTGAACAATGGAATTTGCACTAGCGGGATGATGAGTGGGTCTCATATCCTCGCTAAAGTTGAGATGAATATACCCATTATTTGGTATCTCTAATACATCGGCCACTCCATTGTAAGAAAAATTGCAGAAAATACTGCACGCAACCAAGTCGTACCAGATCTATGATTGTTTCTGCACTGTTGCCTCAAAGAAAGATTTAGAAGAAGAAGAGCGGCTAGAATCAATGCCGCTCTAGGAGAGGAATTGTTGCTGCGAGGAATTTCGTATGATGATAGCGAGACAAATCGATCAGGTACCTAACAAGTGATTGGTGGACTCCAAAGCTGCTTGCGGTTGGAGAACTTGGAGTAGACTTCTCCATCGACCAGTAAGATTGTTCTCATGGATGTCACTCTGTTGTTGGCGACGCGGCATGCAGTGGTCGCCGATTCCAGCCACCTAGAAACCGGCAGAGAATGAGAGTTGAGTGCCTTTGTACAAGATCTGATTTCGAACATGACAGTCGCACGCCCGAAACAAACCTGGTCAGTCAGGCCGCGGTTGGCCGGTGAGAAGACGAGCCGCTACCAATGGAGGCCGCTGCTGAGCGAGCTCCTTTCCCTTGGAGGCCGATGTAGTCCTCCAGCCGTGCGAGCCGCCGCCGCCGCCGCAGCATAATGCCAATGAGACGGGAGTATAGATGGATAAGCGCAACGCATATAGAAACGCCTAAAAAATCGGAGCAATGACCTTTGTTTGTTTTAGGTGGAGTTTTTTTCCACTTATTATTTCTTTAACTAAAAGCTAAATGACTTTCAGCAGTAGGATTCTATTGCGCCAATGACCGCCACGTGGGTAGGAGTACGTACTCCTAAGGATACCAACCCATTTTCACTTATTATATATATATATGACTAAAATGAAACCTACCCTTAAGAGTTTCTATTTAGCTTAATAAGATCACTTTTCTGTTTTAGGGAAAACACCACCCGCAACCGTAACCCACCCCGCCCGAGGAAACTGCCTCCCTCTCGTGACCTTCTTCCCCCGACCTTCCTCCCCCGACCTTCTTCCCCGGCGGCCGGGGCCGCCCGCCCGCCACTCCTGCTCCGTCCTCCCGCCAGCGCGCCCCTGCATCTCACGCCCACCGCGGCCCCCTCCATCTCCCGTCCGATCGTCCCCATCCACCTCCCATCGGCGCCCCTCCCTCCACCTCCTGCCGGTGCGGCACCTTCCGCCTCTCGCCGGCGCGCCCCCGTCCACCTCCCGCCGGCGTGCTCTTGCACCTCGCGCCCGGCGCGGCCCCCTCCTCCCGTCGCCACGTCCCCATCCACCTCCTACCGGCGCCCCTCCCTCCTGTTGGGAAACGTTGCATGGGAAACAAAAAAATTTCCTACGCACACGCAAGATCTATCCATGGTGATGAGCATCTACGAGAGGGAGAGTGAATCTACATACCCTTGTAGATCGCTAAGCGGAAGCGTTTAAGAAACGCGGTTGATGTAGTCGAACGTCTTCGCGATCCAAATCGCAAGTCGTCCCTCGATCCAATCACGATCTAGCGCCGAACGGACGGCACCTCCGCGTTCAACACACGTACAGCTTGATGACGCCTTCACCTCCTCGATCCAGCGAGCGATGGTGAAGTAGTAGATGAGTTCCGGCAGCACGACGGCGTGGTGACGGTGGTGGTGAAGAACAATCTCCGCGGGGCTTCGCCAGGCACTACGGAAACTATGACGGAGGATGAACTAGAGGGACGGGGTTGCCGGCACATGGCTTGGGGATTTCTTGATCTGTTCCGGGTGCTAGCCCTGCCTCTCTATTTATATGTTGAGCCCTGGGGTCGAAACTTGGAGAAAAAGCCTCCTCAAAGTCGGTTTGGCCCGCAAGGCAAGAGTCCTACTTGTTGGAAATATGCCCTAGAGGCAATAATAATTTAGTTATTATCATATTTCCTTGTTCGTGATAATCGTTTATTATCCATGCTATAATTGTATTGATTGGAAACTCAAATACATGTGTGGGTACATAGACAACACTGTGTCCCTAGTATGCCTCTAGTTAACTAGCTCGTTGATCAAAATATGGTGAAGGTTTCCTAGCCATGGACATGAGATGTCATTTGATAACGGGATCACATCATTAGGAGAATGATGTGATGGACAAGACCCAAACTAAGAACGTAGCATTTGATCGTGTCAGTTTATTGTTATTGTTTTCTGCATGTCAAGTATCTGTTCCTATGACCATGAGATCATGCAACTCCCTGACATCGGAGGAGTACCTTGTGTGTACCAAACGTCGCAACGTAACTGGGTGACTATAAAGGTACTCTACAGGTATCTCCGAGGGTGTCTGTTGGGTTGGCATGGATCAAGACTGGGATTTGTTACTCCATGTGACGGAGAGGTATCTCAGGGCCCACTCGGTAATACAACATCACAATGAGCCTTGCAAGCAATGTGACTAAAGTGTTAGCCACAAGATCTTGTATTACGAAACGAGTAAAGAGACTTGCCGGTAACGAGATTGAACTAGGTATAGAGATACCGACGATCGAATCTCGGGCAAGTAACATACCGAAGAACAAAGGGAACAGTATACGGGATTAACTGAATCCTTGACATAGAGGTTCGACCGATAAAGATCTTCGTAGAATATGTAGGAGCCAATATGGGCATCCAGGTCCCGCTATTGGTTATTGATCGTAGAGGTGTCTCGGTCATGTCTACATAGTTCTCGAACCCGCAGGGTCTACACACTTAACGTTTGGTGACGATTAGTATAGTTGAGTTATTTTGTTGGTGACCGAAGGTTGTTCGGAGTCCCGGATAAGATCCCGGACATGACGAGGATCTCCGGAATAGTCCGGAGATAAAGATTGATATATGTGATAATAGTGTTTTGGTTTCCGGAAGGGTTCCGGAATTCACCGGAAGAGGTTCCGGATGTTTCCCGAAATGTTCGGATACGAGAACACTTTATTTGGGCCAAGGGGTAAAGCCCACGAGGCTTAGGCAAGGTGCAAAAGGAAGTTTTGCTGGCGTCTGGGGCGGTACTACCGCTTATCGTAAGCGGTACTACCGCTACGGGCGGTACTACCGCTTATCGTAAGCGGTACTACCGCTACGGGCGGTACTACCGCTTATCGTAAGCGGTACTACCGCTTGTACGCGATACTGCAGGGATCCGAGTTGGACTCTTTCCCTGCGGGCCAAACCGACCTTGTGCGGGCAAAACCGACCTGGAGGAGGCTTTTACTCCAAGTTTAGACCCCAAGGCTCAACATATAAATAGAGGGGCAGGGCTAGCACACGGGACACATTAGATTGGCCCAAGCCGTGTGCCGGCAACCTCTAGTTCCTCCTACGTCATAATTTCAGTAGTGCTTAGGCGAAGCCCTGCTGAAATAGTTCCTCACCAACATCACCACGCCGTCGTGCTGCTGGAACTCTTCTTCTTCTCCGCTCCCTCTTGCTGGATCAAGAAGGCGGAGATCGTCATCAAGCCGTACGTGTGTTGAACGCGGAGGTGCCGTCCGTTCGGCGCTAGATCGTGCTTGGATCGAGGGACGACTTGCGATTTGGATCGCGGAAACGTTCGACCACATCAACCGCGTTTCTTAACGCTTCCGCTTAGCGATCTACAAGGGTATGTAGATTCACTCTCCCTCTCGTAGATGCTCATCACCATGGATAGATCTTGCGTGTGCGTAGGAAAATTTTTGTTTCCCATGCAACGTTCCCCAACAGTGGCATCATGAGCTAGGTCTATGCGTAGATGAGATCTCGAGTAGAACACAAACGAGTTGTGGGCGTGGATGTATACATATTGCTTGCCGTTACTAGTTGATACTTGATTCGGCGGTATTGTGAGATGAAGCGGCCCGGACCGACATTACGCGTACGCTTACGCGAGACAGGTTCCTTCAACTGACATGTAACTTCGTTGCATAAAGATGGCTAGCGGGTGTCTGTCTCTCTCACTTTAGTTGAATCAATTTCAATGAAGAGGGTTCTTTTAGAAGATCAAAAAGCAATCACTACACCACGTTGTGGTTTTGCGTAGGTAAGAACGGTTCTTGCAAACCCGTAGCAGCCACGTAAAATTTGCAACAACAATTAGAGGACGTCTAACTTGTTTTTGCAGGGTATGTTGTGATGTGATATGGCCAATTACATGATGAGATATATGTGATGTATGAGATGATCATGTGTTGTATAGAATATCACGACTTGCATGTCGATGAGTACGGCAACTGGCAGGAGCCATAGAGTTGTCTTTAATTATTTTCGCCGTTTTGCTTTACTTTATCGCTATGAGTTAGCAATAGTCGTGGAAGCAACAGTCGGCGCGACAACCTCATGGCGACACGTTGATGGAGATCAAGATTATGGAGATCATGGTGTCACGCCGGTGACGATGGAGATCATGCCGGTGCTTTGGAGATGGAGATCAAAAGCACAAGTTCATGGCCATATCATGTCACTTATGATTTGCATGTGATGTTAATCCTTTTATGCATCTTATTTTGCTTAGGACGACGGTAGCATTATAAGGTGATCCCTCACTTAAATTTCAAGATAAATTGTGTTCTCCCCGAGTGTGCACCGTTGCGAAAGTTCGTCGTTTCGAGACACGCCGTGATGATCGGGTGTGATAGACTCTACGTTCACATACAACGGGTGTAAGCCATGTTGCACGTGCGGAACACTCGGGTTAAACTTGACGAGCCTAGCATGTACAGACATGGCCTCGGAACACAAGAGACCGAAAGGTCGAACATGAGTCATATAGTGGATATGATCAACATGAAGATGTTCACCATTGAAACCACCTCAACTCACGTGATGATCGGACTTGAGTTGGTGGATTTGGATCATGTGACACTCGAATGACCGGAGGGATGTCAATTTGAGTGGGAGTTTTTAAGTAATATGATTAACTAAACTCATTATCATGAACATAGTCAAAATGTCTTTGCAAATTATGTTGTAGATTACTAGCTCGCGCTGTAGCTCCCTTGAATTTTTATATGTTCCTAGAGAAATAGATTTGAAAGATGATGGTAGCAATAATGCGGACTGGGTCCGTGATCTGAGGATTGTCCTCAATGCTGCACAGAAGGCTTATGTCCTTAATGCACCGCTCGGTGCGCCACCCCCTCAAGCGTCGTCTGTAGATGTTGTGAACATCTGACAGGCACGTTCTGATAACTACTTGATAGTTCAGTGCGTCATGCATTACGGCTTAGAATTGAGGCTCCAAAACGTTTTGAACGTCACGGAACATATGAGATGTTCTAAGAGCTGAAATTGGGATCTCAGGCTCGTGCCCGTGTTGAGAGGTATGAGACCTCCAACAAGATTCTTTGCCTGCAAGATGATGGAGAATAGCTCAATCGTTGAGCATGTGCTCAGATTGTCTGGGTGCTACAATCGCTTGAATCGAGTGGGAGTTAATCTTCCAGATAAGATAAGTGATTGGTATAGTTCTCCAAGTCACTGTCACTAAGCTACTAGAGCTTCGTGATGAACTATAAAAGGCCAGAGATGGAAATAATGATCCCTGAACTATTCGCGATGTTTGACCCCGCGAAGGTAGAAATCAAGAAGGAGCATCAAGTGTTGATGGTTAGTAAAACCACTAGTTTCAAAAAGGGCAAGGGCAAGGAGGGATACTTCTTGGATGGCAAGCCAGTTGCTGCTCCAGTAAAGAAACCCAAGGCTGAACCCAAACCCGAGACTAAGTGCTTCTATTATGAGGAGAACGGTCGCTGAAGTGGAACAACCCTAGATACTTGGTAGATAAGAAGGTTGGCAACGTCGACAGAAGTATATTTGATATACGTGTTATTGATGTGTACCTTACTGGTACTCCTAGTAGCACCTGGGTATTAGATACCGGTTCGGTTGCTAAATGTTAGTAACTCGAAATAAAAGCTACGGAATAAACGGAGGCTAGCTAAGGGTGAGGTGACGATGAGTGTTGGAAGTGTTTCCAAGGTTGATGTGATCACCATCGCGCGCTCTCTCTACCTTTGGGATTAGTGATGAACCTAAATAAAAGTTATTCGGTGTTTGCGTTAAGCATGAACGTGATTAGATCAAGTTTATTGCAATACGGTTATTCATTGCAGTTAGAGAATAATGGTTATTCTGTTTACATGAATAATACCTTCAATGGTCATGCACCCAATAAGAGTGGTTTATTGAATATTGATCGTAGTGATACACATGTTCATAATATTGATGCCAAAAGATACAAAGTTAATAATGATAGTACCACATACTTGTGGCACTGCCGCTAAATGTCATATTGGTGTAAAACGCATGAAGAAACTCCATGCTGATGGATCTTTGGACTCATTCGATTTCGAATCGGTTGAGACATGCGGACCATGCCTCATGGGCAAGATGACTAAAAACCCCGTTTTCCAGTATGATGGAGCGGGCAATTGACTTATTGGAAATGATACATATTGATGTATGCGGTCCAGTGAGTATTGTAGTGTGCGGTGGATATCGTTATTTTCTTACCTTCACTGATGATTTTAGTAGATATACGGTATATTTACTTAATGAAACATAAGTCTGAATCGTTTGAAAAGTTCAAGCAAATTCAGAGTGAAGTTTGAGATCATCGTGACAAGAAGATAAAATGTCTACGATATGATCGTGGAGGTAAATATCTGAGTTACGAGTTTGGTATACAACTTAAGACAATGTGGAAGTTGTTTCACAACTAAACGCCACCTGGAACACCATAGTGTGATGGTGTGTCCGAACGTCGTAGTCGTGCTCTATTGGATATGGTGCGAACTATGATGTCTCTTATCGATTTACCACTATCGTTTTAGGGTTATGCATTAGAGACAACCACATTCACTTTAAAAGGGGCACCATAAGTCCGTTGAGATGACACCGTATGAATTTTGGTTTGGCGGAAACCTAAGCTGTCATTTTTTAATGTTTGGGGCTGCGACGCTTATGTGAAAAAGGGTTTTCACCTAATGAGCTCGAACCCAAAGCGGACAAATGCATCTTCATAGAATACCCTAACGTAACAGTTGGGTGAACCTTCTATCTCAGATCCAAGCACAAAGTGTTTGTTGCTAAAACGGGTCTTTTCTCGAGAAATAGTTTCTTTCGAAAGATTGAGTGGGAGGAAGATAGAACTTGATGAGGTTGTTGAACCTTTGTTTCAACCAGAGAGTAGCGCAGCGCAGAAAGTTGTTTCTGTGGAGCCTACGTTAGTTGAAGAGGAAGTTAATGATGATGATCATGAAACTTCGGATCAAGTTACTATCGAACCTCGTGGGTCGACAAGGACGCGTACTGCTCCTGAGTGGTACGGCAACCCTGTCTTAGAGGTCATGTTGTTGAACAACGATGAACCTACGAGCTATGGAGAAGCGATGATGGGCCCGGATTCCGAGAAATGGTTAGAGGCCATGAAATCCGAGATGGGATCCATGTAAGAAAACAAAGTATCGGCTTTGGAAGTATTACCTGAAGGGCGTAAGGCCATTCAGAACAAATGGATTTTTTAAGAGGAAGACGGACGTGGACGGTAATGTCACCGTCTATAAAGCTCGACTTGTGGCAAAGGGTTTTTCACAAGTTCAAGGAGTTGACTACGATGAGACTTTCTCACCCGTAGCGATGCTAAAGTCTGTTGGAA
This sequence comes from Elymus sibiricus, assembly GCA_039707655.1. Taxonomy (NCBI): domain Eukaryota; kingdom Viridiplantae; phylum Streptophyta; class Magnoliopsida; order Poales; family Poaceae; genus Elymus; species Elymus sibiricus. The sequence continues at coordinate 281,710,790 of CM077672.1, forward strand.
TCATGTTAGCAGTTGCTGCATTTTTCTATTATGAAATCTGACAGATGGATGTCAAAACATCGTTTCCTTAAACGGTATCCGTAAGGAAAGGTTGTATGTGATACAACCGGAAGGTTTTGTCGGTCCTAAGGATGCTAAAATGTATGCAAACTCCAGCGATCCTTCTATGGACTGGAGCAAGCATCTCGGAGTTGGAATATACACTTTGATGAGGTGATCAAAGTTTTTATGTCTATACAAAGTTTATGAGAAACTTGTATTTACAATAAAGTGAGTGGGAGCACTATAGAATTTCTGATAAGTATATGTGGTTGACATATTGTTGATCGGAAATGATGTAGAATTTCTGGAAAGCATAAAGGGTCGTTTGAAAGGAGTTTTTCAAGGAAGACCTGGAATAAAGCTACTTAAATATTGGGCATCAAGATCTATAGAGATAGATCAAAGACGTCTGATAAGACTTTCAATGAGTACATACCTTGACAAGATTTTGAAAGAGTTCAAAATGGATCAGTCAAAGAAAGAGTTCTTGCCTGATTTGTAAGGTGTGGAGTTGAGTGAGACTCAAAGCTCGACCACGGCAGAAGAAAGAGAAAGGACGAAGGTCATCCCCTATGCCTTATCCATAGGCTCTGTATAGTATGCCATGCTGTGTACCGCACCTGATGTGTGCCTGGCCATGATTCTGTCAAGGGGTACAAGAGTGATCCAGGAGTGGATCACTGGACAGCGGTCAAGATTATCCTTAGTAACTAGAGGATTAAGGAAATATTTCTCAATTATGGAGGTGATGAAGAGTTCGTCGTAAAGGGTTACGTCGATGCAAGCTTTGACACCTATCCGGACGACTCTGAGTAGCAGTCAGGATACATATAGTGGAGCAGCCATTTGGAATAGCTCCAAGTGGAGTGTGATAGCAGTGTCTACAGTATGACATAGAGATTTGCAAAGTACACACGGATCTGAATGTCGCAGACCCGTTGACTAAAGACCTCTCTCACATGCAAAGCATGATCGAACCCCTAGAGGCAATAATAATTTAGTTATTATCATATTTCCTTGTTCATGATAATCGTTTATTATCCATGATATAATTGTATTGATTGGAAACTCAAATACATGTGTGGGTACATAGACAACACTGTGTCCCTAATATGCCTCTAGTTAACTAGCTCGTTGATCAAAAGATGGTGAAGGTTTCCTAGCCATGGACATGAGATGTCATTTGATAACGGGATCACATCATTAGGAGAATGATGTGATGGACAAAACCCAAACTAAGAACGTAGCATTTGATCGTGTCAGTTTATTGCTATTGTTTTCTGCATGTCAAGTATCTGTTCCTATGACCATGAGATCATGCAACTCCCTGACATCGGAGGAGTACCTTGTGTGTATCAAACGTCGCAACGTAACTGGGTGACTATAAAGGTACTCTACAGGTATCTCCGAGGGTGTCTGTTGGGTTGGCATGGATCAAGACTGGGATTTGTTACTCCGTGTGACGGAGAGGTATCTCAGGGCCCACTCAGTAATACAACATCACAATGAGCCTTGCAAGCAATGTGACTAAAGTGTTAGCCATGAGATCTTGTATTACGGAACGAGTAAAGAGACTTGCCGGTAACGAGATTGAACTAGGTATAGAGATACCGACGATCGAATCTCGGGCAAGTAACATACCGAAGAACAAAGGGAACAGTATACGGGATTAACTGAATCCTTGACATAGAGGTTCGACCGATAAAGATCTTCGTAGAATATGTAGGAGCCAATATGGGCATCCAGGTCCCGCTATTGGTTATTGATCGTAGAGGTGTCTCGGTCATGTCTACATAGTTCTCGAACCCGCAGGGTCTACACACTTAACGTTTGGTGACGATTAGTATAGTTGAGTTATTTTGTTGGTGACCGAAGGTTATTCGGAGTCCCGGATAAGATCCCGGACATGACGAGGATCTCCGGAATAGTCCGGAGATAAAGATTGATATATGTGATAATAGTGTTTTGGTTTCCGGAAGGGTTCCGGAATTCACCGGAAGAGGTTCCGGATGTTTCCCGAAATGTTCGGATACGAGAACACTTTATTTGGGCCAAGGGGTAAAGCCCACGAGGCTTAGGCAAGGTGCAAAAGGAAGTTTTGCTGGCGTCTGGGGCGGTACTACCGCTTATCGTAAGCGGTACTACCGCTTATCGTAAGCGGTACTACCGCTTGTACGCGATACTGCAGGGATCCGAGTTGGACTCTTTCCCTGCGGGCCAAACCGACCTTGTGCGGGCAAAACCGACCTGGAGGAGGCTTTTACTCCAAGTTTAGACCCCAAGGCTCAACATATAAATAGAGGGGCAGGGCTAGCACACGGGACACATTAGATTGGCCCAAGCCGTGTGCCGGCAACCTCTAGTTCCTCCTACGTCATAATTTCAGTAGTGCTTAGGCGAAGCCCTGCTGAAATAGTTCCTCACCAACATCACCACGCCGTCGTGCTGCTGGAACTCTTCTTCTTCTCCGCTCCCTCTTGTTGGATCAAGAAGGCGGAGATCGTCATCAAGCCGTACGTGTGTTGAACGCGGAGGTGCCGTACGTTCGGTGCTAGATCGTGCTTGGATCGAGGGACGACTTGCGATTTGGATCGCGGAAACGTTCGACTACATCAACCGCGTTTCTTAACGCTTCCGCTTAGCGATCTACAAGGGTATGTAGATTCACTCTCCCTCTCGTAGATGCTCATCACCATGGATAGATCTTGCGTGTGCGTAGGAAATTTTTTGTTTCCCATGCAACGTTCCCCAACACTACTCGGACTCCATCACAGTAGTACCGCGTACAAGCGGTAGTACCGCTTACGAGCGGTAGTACCGCCCCAGACGCCAGGGACCCTGGCGTCTGGCCTCTGGCCTCCGCAAAACTTCCTTTTGCACCTTCCTAAAGCCTCATGGGCTTTACCCCTTGGCCCAAATAAAGTGTTCTCGTACCCGAACATTTCGGGAAACATCCGAAACCCCTTCCGGTGAATTCCGGAACCCTTCCGGAGACCAAACACTATTATCCCATATATCAATCTTTACCTCCGGACTATTCCGGAGATCCTCGTCATGTCCGGGATCTTATCCGGGACTCCGAACAACCTTCGGTCACCAACATAACAACTCAACTATACTTATATCGTCACCAAACGTTAAGTGTGTAGACCCTGCAGGTTCGAGAACTATGTAGACATGACCGAGACACCTCTACGGTCAATAACCAATAGCGGGACCTGGATGCCCATATTGGCTCCTACATATTCTACGAAGATCTTTATCGTTCGAACCTCTATGTCAAGGATTCAGTTAATCCCGTACGCTGTTCCCTTTGTTCTTCGGTATGTTACTTGCCCGAGATTCGATCGTCGGTATCTCTATACCTAGTTCAATCTCGTTACCGGCAAGTCTCTTTACTCGTTCCATAATACAAGACCCCATGTCTAACACTTTAGTCACATTGCTTGCAAGGCTTGTTGTGATGTTGTATTACCGAGTGGGCCCTGAGATACCTCTCCGTCACACGGAGTAACAAATCCCAGTCTTGATCCATGCCCACTCAACAGACACCCTCGGAGATACCTGTAGAGCATATTTATAGTCACCCAGTTACGTTGTGACGTTTGATACACACAAGGTATTCCTCTGGTGTCAGTGAGTTGCATGATCTCATGGTCATAGGAACAGATACTTGACATGCAGAACACAATAGCAATAAACTGACACGATCATATGCTATGTTCAGAGTTTGGGTCTTGTCCATCACGTCATTCTCCTAATGATGTGATCCCGTTATCAAATGACATCTCATGTCCATGGCTAGGAAATCTTGACCATCTTTGATCAACAGGCTAGTCCACTAGAGGCATACTAGGGACACAGTGTTGTCTATGTATCCACACATGTACTAGTGTTTCCAATTAATACAATTATAGCATGGATAATAAACGATTATCATGAACAAGGAAATATAATAATAACTACATTTATTATTGCCTCTAGGGTATATTTCCAACAGTCTCCCACTTGCACTAGAGTCAATAATCTAGCTCACATCACTATGTGATTTACATTGTAATGAATCGAACACCCATGCAGTTCTGGTGTTGTTCATGTTTAGCCCTTGGAAGAGGTTTAGTCATCGGATCTGCAACATTCAGATCTGTGTGTACTTTGCAAATATTTATGTCGTCCTCCTTGATGTAATCGCGGATGGAATTGAAACGTCGCTTTATGTGTCTGGTCCTCTTGTGAAACCTTGGTTCCTTGGCTAGAGCAATGGCACCAGTGTTATCACAGAACAGAGTCATTGGGTTTAGTGCACTAGGCACTACTTCAAGATCTGTCATGAACTCCTTCATCCAGACACCTTCCTTCGCTGCCTCCGAGGCAGCGATGTACTCCGCTTCGCATGTAGAATCAGCTACTACGCTTTGCTTGGAACTGCACCAGCTAACCGCACCCCCATTAAGAATAAATACGTATCCGGTTTGCGACTTAGAGTCATCCGGATCAGTGTCAAAGCTTGCATCGACGTAACCTTTTACGACGAGCTCTTGATCACCTCCATAAACGAGAAACATGTCCTTAGTCCTTTTCAGGTACTTCAGGATATTCTTGACCGCCGTCCAGTGTTCCATTCCTGGATCACTTTGAAACCTTCTGGCCATACTTATGGCAAGGCTGACATCGGGTCTTGTGCACAGCATTGCATACATGATAGAGCCTATGGCTGAAGCATAGGGGACGACACTCATCTTTTATCTATCTTCTGCAGTCACTGGGCATTGAGTCTTACTCAACTTCACACCTTGCAACACAGGCAAGAACCCCTTCTTGGACTGATCCATTTTGAACTTCTTCAAAACTTTGTCAAGGTATGTGCACTGTGAAAGTCCTATTAAGCGTCTCGATCTATCTCTATAGATCTTGATGCCTAATATGAAAGTAGCTTCTCCTAGGTCCTTCATTGAAAAACTCTTGTTCAAATATTCCTTCACGCTTTCCAATATTTCTATATTGTTTCCAATCAGCAATATGTCATCCACATATAATATTAGAAACACTATAGAGCTCCCACTCACTTTCTTGTAAATACAAGCTTCTCCGTAAACTTGTATAAACCCAAACGCTTTGATCACCTCATCAAAGCGAAGATTCCAACTCCGAGATGCTTGCACCAGTCCATAAATGGATCGCTGGAGTTTGCAAACTTTGTCAGCATTCTCTGGATCGACAAAACCTTCTGGTTGCATCATATACAACTCTTCCTTAAGGAAACCGTTAAGGAACGTTGTTTTGACATCCATCTGCCAAATTTCATAATCGAAAAAGGCAGCTATTGCTAACATGATTCTGACGGACTTAAGCATCGCTACGGGTGAAAAGGTCTCATCGTAGTCCACTCCTTGAACTTTTGAAAAACCCTTTGCCACAAGTCGAGCTTTATAGACGGTGACATTACCGTCCGCGTCCGTCTTCCTCTTAAAGATCCATTTGTTCTGAATGGCCTTACGCCCTTCAGGTAATACTTCCAAAGTCCATACTTTGTTTTCATACATGGATCCCATCTCGGATTTCATGGCCTCTAACCATTTCTCGGAATCCGGGCCCATCATCGCTTCTCCATAGCTCGTAGGTTCATCGTTGTCCAACAACATGACCTCTAAGACAGGGTTGCCGTACCACTCAGGAGCAGTACGCGTCCTTGTCGACCTACGAGGTTCGATAGCAACTTGATCCGAAGCTTTATGATCATCATTAACTTCCTCTTCAGCTGATGTAGGCTCTACAGAAACATCTTTCTGCGCTGCGCTACTCTCAGGTTGAAGTAAAGGTTCAACAACCTCATCAAGTTCTATCTTCCTCCCACTCAATTCTTTCGAGAGAAACTATTTCTCAAGAAATGTTCCGTTTTTAGCGACAAACACTTTGCCCTCGGATCTGAGGTAGAAGGTATACCCAACTGTATCTTTTGGGTATCCTATGAAGACGCATTTCTCGGCTTTGGGTTCCAGCTTTTCAGGCTGAAGCTTTTCGACATAAGCATCACATCCCCAAACTTTAAGAAACGACAGCTTTGGCTTCTTGCCAAACCAAAGTTCATATGGCGTCGTCTCAACGGATTTCGATGGTGCCCTATTTAAAGTGAATGCAGCTGTCTCTAATGCATAACCCCAAAACGATAGTGGAAAATCAGCAAGAGACATCATAGATCGCACCATATCTAATAAGGTTCGATTACGACGTTCGGACACACCATTACGCTGTGGTGTTCCAGGCGGTGTCAACTGTGAAACAATTCCACACTGTCTTAAGTGACTGCCAAACTCATAACTCAGATATTCTCCTTCTCGATCAGATCGTAGGAATTTCATCTTCTTGTTACGATGATTCTCAACTTCACTCTGAAATTGCTTAAATTTTTCAAACGTTTCAGACTTGTGTTTCATTAAGTAAATATACCCATATCTACTTAAGTCATCAGTGAAGGTGAGAAAGTAACGATAACCACCGCGTGCCTCAATGCTCATCGGACCGCACACATCAGTATGTATGATTTCCAACAAGTCACTTGCCCGTTCCATTGTTCCAGAGAACGGTGTCTTAGTCATCTTGCCCATGAGGCATGGCTCACATGTGTCAAGTGATTCAAAATCAAGTGACTCCAAAAGTCCATCAGTATGGAGCTTCTTCATGCGTTTTACGCCAATATGACCTAAACGGCAGTGCCACAAGAAAGTGGTATTATCATTATCAATTCTACATCTTTTGCCATCAATGTTATGAACATGTGTATCATTACTATCGAGATTCAATAAGAATAAACCCCTCACATTGGGTGCATGACCATAAAAGATATTACTCATATAAATAGAACAACCATTATTCTCTGATTTAAATGAGTAACCGTCTCGCAATAAACAAGATCCAGATATAATGTTCATGCTTAACGCAGGCACTAAATAACAATTATTCAGGTTCATCACTAATCCCGACGGTAATCGAAGAGCGAGCGTGCCGACGGCGATCACATCAACCTTGGAACCATTTCCCACGCGCATCGTCACTTCGTCCTTTGCCAGCCTCCGTCTATTCCGCAGTTCCTGTTTTGAGTTGCAAATGTGAGCAACCGCACCGGTATCAAATACCCAGGCACTACAACGAGAGTTGGTAAGGTACACATCAAAAACATGTATATCATATATACCTTGTTTTTTGTTGGCCGCCTTCTTGTCTGTCAAATACTTGGGGCAGTTCCGCTTCCAGTGACCAGTTCCCTTGCAATGAAAGCACTCAGATTCTGGTTTGGGTTCAGCCTTGGGTTTCTTCACGGGAGGGGCAACTGCTTTGCCGCTCTTCTTGGAGTTACCCTTCTTACCCTTGCCATTCTTCTTGAAACTAGTGGTTTTATTGACCATCAACACTTGATGCTCCTTCTGAATCTCAGACTCAGCGACTTTCAGCATCGCAAACAGCTCGGCGACTGACTTGTTCATCCCGTGCATGTTATAGTTCAACACGAAGCTCTTGTAGCTAGGTGGCAATGATTGAAGAACTCTGTCAGTGATAGCCTCTGGCGGAAGGGGCATCCCCAATTCAGCCAGACGGGTGGAGTACCCAGACATTCTGAGTATGTGATCACTAACAGACCCGTTCTCCTCCATCTTGCAAGCATAGAACTTATCGGAGGTCTCATACCTCTCGATCCGGACATTCTTCTGAAAGATAAACTTCAACTCCTGGAACATATCATATGCTCCATGACGTTCAAAACGTCTTTGAAGTCCCGGTTCTAAGCCATACAACATTGCACATTGAACTATTGAGTAATCATCAGAACGAGCCTGCCAGGCGTTCACAACGTCTGGAGACTCAACTGGAGCGGGTGGATCACCAAGCGGTGCATCAAGGACATAAGCCTTCTGGGAAGCCGTAAGGATAATCCTTAGATTACGGGCCCAGTCCACAAAGTTACTTCCATCATCTTTCAACTTAGCTTTCTCTAGGAACGCATTAAAATTCAGGGGTGCTACTGCGCGAGCCATGATCTACAACATAAATATTGCAAAGACAACTTAGACTATTGTTCAAGATAATGAGTTTAGTTAATCATATTACTTAAAAAACTCCCACTCAAATTGACATCCCTCCGGTCATTCGAGTGTCACATGATCCACATCCACCAACTCAAGTCCGATCATCACGTGAGTTGAGGTGGTTTCAATGGTGAACATCTCCATGTTGATCATATCTACTATATGACTCATGTTCGACCTTTTGGTCTCTTGTGTTCCGAGGCCATGTCTGTACATGCTAGGCTCGTCAAGTTTAACCCGAGTGTTCCGCACGTGCAACACTGGCTTGCACCCGTTGTATGCGAACATAGAGTCTATCACACCCGATCATCACGTGGTGTCTCGAAACGACGAACTTTCACAACGGTGCACACTCGGGGAGAACACAATTTTATCTTGAAATTTAAGTGAGGGATCACCTTATAATGCTACCGTCGTCCTAAGAAAAATAAGATGCATAAAAGGATTAACATCACATGCAAATCATAAGTGACATGATATGGCCATGAACTTGTGCTTTTGATCTCCATCTCCAAAGCACCGGCATGATCTCCATCGTCACCGGCATGACACCATGATCTCCATCATCTTGATCTCCATCAACGTGTCGCCATGAGGTTGTCGCGCCGACTGTGGCTTCCACGACTATTGCTAACTCATAGCGATAAAGTAAAGGAAAACGGCGAAAATAATTAAAGACAACCCTATGGCTCCTGCCGGTTGCCGTACTCATCGACATGCACGTCATGATATTCTATACAATACATGATCATCTCATACATCACATATATCTCATCATGTAATTGGCCATATCACGTCACAACATACCCTGCAAAAACAAGTTAGACGTCCTCTAATTGTTGTTGCAAGTTTTACGTGGCTGCTACGGGTATCTAGCAAGAACAATTCTTACCTACGCAAAAACCACAACGGTGATATAAAAATTTCTATTCAACCTTCTCAAGGACCGCCTTTGTCAAATCCGATCCGACTAAAGTAGGAGAGATAGACACCCGCCAGCCATCTTTATGCAACGAAGTTACATGTCAGTTGATGGAACCGGTCTCTCGTAAGCGTACGAGTAATGTTGGTCCGAGCCGCTTCATCCCATAATACCGCCGAAACAAGAAAAGACCAAGGGAGGAAGCAATCTGAATATCAACGCCCACAAACTCCTTTGTGTTCTACTCGAGATCTCATCTACACATAGACCTAGTCAGATGCCACTGTTGGGAAACGTTGCATGGGAAACAAAATTTTTTCCTACGCACACGCAAGATCTATCCATGGTGATGAGCATCTACGAGAGGGATAGTGAATCTACATACCCTTGTAGATCGCTAAGTGGAAGCGTTTAAGAAACGTGGTTGATGTAGTCGAACGTCTTCGCGATCCAAATCGCAAGTCGTCCCTCGATCCAATCACGATCTAGCGCCGAACGGACGGCACCTCCGCGTTCAACACACGTACAGCTTGATGACGCCTTCACCTCCTCGATCCAGCGAGCGATGGTGAAGTAGTAGATGAGTTCCAACAGCACGACGGCGTGGTGACGGTGGTGGTGAAGAACAATCTCCGCAGGGCTTCGCCAAGCACTACGGAAACTATGACGGAGGATGAACTAGAGGGACGGGGTTGCCGGCACACGGCTTGGGGATTTCTTGATCTGTTCCGGGTGCTAGCCCTGCCTCTCTATTTATATGTTGAGCCCTGGGGTCGAAACTTGGAGAAAAAGCCTCCTCAAAGTCGGTTTGGCCTGCAAGGCAAGAGTCCTACTCGGACTCCATCACGGTAGTACCGCGTACAAGCGGTAGTACCGCTTACGAGCGGTAGTACCGCCCCAGACGCCAGGGAGCCTGGCGTCTGGCCTCTGGCCTCCGCAAAACATCCTTTTGCACCTTCCTAAAGCCTCATGGGCTTTACCCCTTGGCCCAAATAAAGTGTTCTCGTACCCGAACATTTCGGGAAACATCCGAAACCCCATCCGGTGAATTCCGGAACCCTTCCGGAGACCAAACACTATTATCCCATATATCAATCTTTACCTCCGGACTATTCCGGAGATCCTCGTCATGTCCGGGATCTTATCCGGGACTCCGAACAACCTTCGGTCACCAACATAACAACTCAACTATACTTATATCGTCACCAAACGTTAAGTGTGTAGACCCTGCGGGTTCGAGAACTATGTAGACATGACCGAGACACCTCTACGGTCAATAACCAATAGCGGGACCTGGATGCACATATTGGCTCCTACATATTCTACGAAGATCTTTATCGTTCGAACCTCTATGTCAAGGATTCAGTTAATCCCGTACGCTGTTCCCTTTGTTCTTCGGTATGTTACTTGCCCGAGATTCGATCGTCGGTATCTCTATACCTAGTTCAATCTCGTTACCGGCAAGTCTCTTTACTCGTTCCGTAATACAAGATCCCGTGTCTAACACTTTAGTCACATTGCTTGCAAGGCTTGTTGTGATGTTGTATTACCGAGTGGGCCCTGAGATACCTCTCCGTCACACGGAGTAACAAATCCCAGTCTTGATCCATGCCCACTCAACAGACACCCTCGGAGATACCTGTAGAGCATCTTTATAGTCACCCAGTTACGTTGTGACGTTTGATACACACAAGGTATTCCTCTGGTGTCAGTGAGTTGCATGATCTCATGGTCATAGGAACAGATACTTGACATGCAGAACACAATAGCAATAAACTGACACGATCATATGCTATGTTCATAGTTTGGGTCTTGTCCATCACGTCATTTTCCTAATGATGTGATCCCATTATCAAATGACATCTCATGTCCATGGCTAGGAAATCTTGACCATCTTTGATCAACGGGCTAGTCCACTAGAGGCATACTAGGGACACAGTGTTGTCTATGTATCCACACATGTACTAGTGTTTCCAATTAATACAATTATAGCATGCTTAATAAACGATTATCATGAACAAGGAAATATAATAATAACTGCATTTATTATTGCCTCTAGGGCATATTTCCAACACCTCCACCTCCCGTCGGTGAGGCACCCTCCTCCCTTTCGCCGCCGGGCTCCCATCCACCTCCCGCCGGCGTGATGCGTCTCCGGCCACCTCCTGCCCCGGCGGGGCCCCTCCACCTCCTGACCGCCAGCAAGGTCCTCAGCTTCCCCCAGGTCCTCCGCGCGCCGGGCTTCACGCACGCTGATGCGACAGTCCGCTGTCCTCATCTGTTGAAGTTCATGGCGTGCGATTCCCCTGGACTCCGTTGCGAGTAGGCACACCCGAGGCCCTAGCTACTATCTCACCCATGGACCCCGTTCAAGCATCTATGGCAGCAGCGGCACTATGCTAGCGCGTAGAACTGCTGTTTGGGTTCAGAACTACTCCCCAGTTCAGAGCTAAGTAGTATGTGAACTGCATTTTACTGGGAGGTTTTACAAAAGCATAAACGAAAGTTCGCTTGATAATTTTTTAATTTCACAGCTTAAATGAAGGTTCAGTTGATTAATTTTTGAAGTCCATAGCAATTTTTTGAACACTCATGAAATCCCCCGATCTGAACTGCTTTTCCCTTTTTCTTTTCTTACATTGGATCTGAACTATGTGAACTGCTTTATTTCTGAGAGGTTTATAAAAGCTTAAACGAAAGTTCACTTGATAAATTTTCCAAAAGTTCACAACTTAGATGAAGGTTCACTTGATTAATTTTTGAAAGTTCACAACTATTTTTGCAGTTTTATATAGTTCATCCACTGATTAAGTCCCCTTTACCCTCATGAAATCCCCCTGTACGCTCGCGAAAAGGAAGTTCACTTAGCACTGTCGTGGAAGTTCACTTCAGCCTCTCGTAAAAAATTAAAAAAAATAGTGCACGGAAAAACTTGTATCCCGCGAAATAAAGTTCACTTCCCCGAAAAAGGAAGTTCACTAAGCAGTCACGAAGAAGTTCACTTCGGTCTCTCATAAAAACATAAAAAAAACAGTGCGCAACAAAAAATATACCCCGCGAAAAAGAAGGTTCACTTCCGCGAGAAAGAAGGTTCACTTCCACTAGAAAAAAAGTTCACTTAGCAGTCGCGAAGAAGTTCAGTACTTTTTTGGAAGTTCACTTCGATCTCTCATAAAACGTAAAAAAAAATAGTGCGAAAAAAAATTTATACCTCGCAAAAAGAAAGTTCACTTCCTAACGGAAGAAAGTTCACTTAGCGCGTAAAGAAGGTTCAGAAAGTTTCAGTTTAGCTTAAACTGAAACCAGTTTCATTTTAGCTTAAACTGAAACCAGTTTCATTTTAGCTGAGTTATATATATATATATATATATATATATATATATATATATATATATATATATATATATATATATATATATATATATATAGACACCCTATTCAGCACCCAGGGTGCAGAAAACTTATTTTGCACGCACATTTTGTTTTATGAAGCCAAGTCAAAAAATTATTTTAGGTATGTAAATATTTATGTTCAAGTTGATCAATAACATGAAAATCGGCACAAAAAAATATAAAAATATGAGTCATAGCAACATAAAAGTCATAAAAACATTATAAATATGCGTATTTTTTCCTTTTTTGTAGCATCACGTTAATGAGAAGTTTATGTCATGTATATATTACGTTCTACTCGACATAAGGAATACAATAAAATTTACGTGACATAAAAATTATGTACGGTTCCAAAGATACAGGGTGGGTGTAGAATAACTATTCTATACCCTGGGTGTCAAATAGCGCGATATAGACACCCTATTCAGCACCCTGGGTGTAGAAAACTTATTTTGCACCCACTAATTTTTTCTATGTTGCCAAGTAAAAATTTATATAGTGTATGTAAATATTTACGTTCATGTTGTTCCATAACTGAAAATTTGGCATGATGTTTTTTAAAAATAAGAGTCATAGCAACATAAAAGTCATAAAACTAGTACAAATATGCGTATATTTTTCATTTTTTTATAACGTCATGTAAATAAAAAAAATTATGTCATGTATATATTTTATTACGTTCTACTTGACATAAGGAATACGACAAAATTTACGTGACGTAAAAATCATATACGGTTCCAAAGTTACGGGGTGGGTGTAGAATAACTATTCTATACCCTGGGTGTCAAATAGCGCGACCCTATATATATATATATATAGGGCAGGACTAAAATGAAACCTATGCTTAAGAGTTTCTATTTTGCTTAAACAGAGCACTATTCTTCTTAGGGATAGACACAACATGACCCCGCCGCACCTACAACCAACACTGACCCGCATCCCACCTTATCCATCGTCACATCCTCCCCCCGAGCCCGAGCGAACTGCCTCCCCGTTTCCATCTCCGTCCCACGATCTGCCCACCGCCGCCTCCCGATGACCTCCTGTCGCGCGCCGCCTCGGCGTCCTCCTGTTGCCCGACGCCTGCCGGCCTCCCGCCTCCCGCCACCCCGGTGACCTGCTGTCGCGCGCCGCCCGACGAGCTCCCGCCTAGCGCCGCCCCGGCGACCTACTGTCGCGCCGCCCGACGAGCTCCCTCCTCGTGCCGTCTCGCGTCCTCCACCACCTACGACGCCGCCCTCCACCTCAATCGCCGCCGACGCCCTCCCTCCACCTCGCGTCGGCGCGCCCCAACCACCTCCTGCCCCGCGCGACCCTGGCCACCTCCTGCCCGCCGCGATGTGTCCCTGGCAACCTTCTGCATGGCGGGGCCCCTTCATCTGACCCGGTCCGCCTCCATCCGCTGCCTGCCCCCGCACGTCCACCCACGGCGCTGCCCCGCCTCCACCCACAGCGCTGCCTGCCCCGCCCGTCCAGGAGATGGAGAAGGCCATCAGAAGTGAACTGCCACCGGAAGCTCCACTACTGGTCCTATGGTGCCCAAGTTCAGAGAATTAGTTCTTTTTGTGTGCAGATAAAAAATAAGGTTCACATTTGTTTTGTGAAAAACAAAGTTCATTTCACGAGTTTAAACAATACACTAATCTGATGTGTTATGACTTGTGAAGTAATCTTTATTTTTTTAGTGAAAGTTCACTACAACTGGGAAGGGAGTTTAGTACAATAATATACGAGGAAAACGAAGTTCACTTTGCTTAAAAATAGCAAGTTCAGTTTTGAATAAATAAAAAAAGTTCATTAATGAGGATTATACCAGAAAATAAAGTTCACTTTGTTTTTTTTAAAGGAAGTTCACTCGGTGAATTTTAGAAGTTCACTCGGTGAATTTTAGAAGTTCACCATGAAAAAATCACTATTTTTTTGGGAGTTCACTTCGGCCTCGTAAAATTTTAAAAAGCAGCGCACGAAAAAAAATTGGGTATCGCACGAAATAAAGTTCACTTCCACGAGAAAGGAAGTTCACTTAGCAGCCGCGAAGAAGTTCACTATTTTTCGGAAGTTCACTTTGATCTTTCTTAAAAACTGAAAAAATACAGTGGGCAAAAAAAAGTCATACCCTGCAAAAAGGAAGTTCACTTCCACGAGAAAGAAAGTTCACTTAGCAGTCGTGAAGAAGTTCACTATTTTTTTGTAAGTTCACTTCGATCTCTCATAAAAACGTAAAAAGACTGTGCGTAAAAAAAAATTATACCCAGCAAAAAAGAAAGTTCACTTTCACGAGAAAGAAAGTTCACTTCCGCGAGAAAGAAATTTCACTTAGCACGCGTGAAGAAGTTCACTATTTTTTTGGAAGTTCACTTCAATCTCTCATAAAACATAAAAAAACAGTGCGTAAAAAAAAATTAGCCCGCGAAAAGGAAGTTCACTTCCTAACGGAAGAAAGTTCACTTAGCGCACAAAGAAGGTTCAGAAAGTTTCGGTTTAGCTTAAACTGAAACCAGTTTCATTTATATATATATATATGACATATTCGTGCTACACCCGGGTGTAGCTACACCCACACGTATTTACTATGATGTATGTAGTATCTATCGTACCGGAGCGTATGTACGGGTAGTATGAAGTATATAATATTATTTAGGAAGTATATATACTACTTTTTAGATAGTATGAACAATTCTTTTACATACTCCATTTTTACGTACAAATATAGCAGTATGTTGACTATATACTACAAACTACATGTTCACTTTCATTTTTTTCACATAACTTGTTCTGAAGTATCTTAGATATAATATATAAACATACTCAAACCGATAAAATATTATAAATACTTCCGTATGGCAGTATATAAGACATGGGTGTAGCTACACCCATGGGTGTAGATATAATATATTTGACACCCAGGGTGCACGCCGGACCATGCGCTAGGCGCCCAGCCTGCCCGCTCTAGATCGATTGCACGCGAGGTAAGAAATATTTGCATGCTACGTAAGAATCTTACCATGCGACGTAAAATTCTCAGGCCGCGTGTGCGCCCACGATGTGCAATAAACTACCGATGTAAGAAACCCGAGCCTGACGTAATTAACAGCCCATCATAGCGAGTCAGCCCACGCAACTGAGCTCATGTGAGCCATTTCCATTTTCCCTAATGGCCTTGTAAGATTCTTTCTTTTGCGTATGACCGCTGATCTAAGAATCTTCTGACTACTGACATAAAAAATCTGAGGACAATGTAAAACACGACAACATGACGTAAGAACTAATGGAGTGTTCGGACGTGATAACGGTGATGTGGTTGTAAGAATTTGATGGCCTGATTGCACATCGTTAATAAAATAGCACCGTCATAAGGCTTAAGGTGCCTGCAAAATGACGCCATAAAATCACAAACCAACTGTTCGTTTTTAATCATGCAACCTGAGAAGTAAGGGAGATTTCGTAAGAAAAGAATACACACAATACATGTGTATGCTCAATAGTTACATGTGAAGCCTAGCGTATACACAATTCAAATCAGAGTATGATTCACACATGACGCATGTTAAACACTGACAACATAAACTAAATAATTTCGTCGATGCCGATGTTCATATCGCTCTGCTCACCGGTCTTTCTTCACACAAGCAGCTGCACAAAATGGAAGTCATTTGATGCTCAACAGAGGGGAATATACACAACGGGCAATGGATCAAATACAATGGTAAATGGAGATGTCATGGAGAGCTTGACATATCTTCTCACCGGGATCTCCAAACAGGACTTTTGAAACCACCGTAACCTACCCAGAAAAAGTAGATCTTATGGGTACACATGTGCCAAGGAGATGTCAACTGATGATACATGATGGTTAGAAGTGATCACCTCCTTCTGCCTCGCTAAAATTTGAGCAGGTCGCTAGGTCCAATGTTTTAGCATCAGGCTCACCCCATATTTCTTTGCAATTAAAAGTTTGGAGAATTCCAAGGGAATATTAAATCTGTGAGAACAGACCAAGCAACGAGGACTGTGAGCATTAGGTCGGTTTCAATTATAAAACAAACTCAGAAAAATAAGGGGGCAGCATGGTAAAATATTTCACTACAAATTGCAAAGTAGCAGATGATCATTATACAGGTACTCCACCTTTTGGAGCGACTAGTCACCAGAAGGAAGTATGGAAACATGTATTACTTCCCCTAAGAAATGATAGAACATTCCAAGTTAATAGGAATCCGTAAGCAATTATATGCAGAGTGCTACAAATGTACTGCATAAAACCGTTTAGATGCATGGGTTAGCATAGGGGGTTGGGTCCTAAAAGGAGTAGTCATAGAAAAGAAAGCAAGATAACATCTAGCATTACTAACAGGATTGGTCATAGAAAAGCTTCCCAACACGGTCAGGGCACCATCTAAAGTTGAGCAACAAAAACATAGAAATACCAATGTAAATCATAATAAAAGACCTCAACTGACCCCAAATGTTGTAGATGCAAATGTATGCTAGAAACGACCATGCTACTGATTGGAATAGAGAAAAACTGATTATGCGCAAACCTAGGATATACCAGCTAGTATAACAAGCTGAATCATGGCACTATCTAATTTGACGATATCTCGAGAAGCAATCTGCAAATGAATTGTAAGTAGCAAGTTCTTTTTTCCAAAGCATTAAAATATGTACTATACACTTTGAACCGCAATTTCTTCGATAATACCAGCTATATATGCAGTGACTTCAAGACTGTCTTGTCAATATTAGATTACAACAACAGTAAAACTCGCTCGATTCCACAAGGCAGTAAACCCAAGTCGGCTGCAAACCCATAACTACCCTAAAGCCCACATCCAGGACAATGCCGCAGTCGCCGGTGTTGTTCCCTTTAATTCCGCCATCAACGCCCACGGTTGCCGCTACGATGGTCACGTACTTGTATGCTTATAAGTTTCTAGTGCAGCGGTTGGTCGGCTACTACGTACTTTTCAGTTTCGTTTCTTGTCTTGTACAGATTGCTTCAACTAACATTCTTATACAAAAGATTGGGCTAGTTGTTGCCATGAAAGTGACTGTGGGTATGTAATGGTTACATAATTTTAGCAGCTAAATTTGCTTTAAGAAATGACATTTGCTACTGAATGTCAGAATTGCAAGCAAAAGAACTGCAGAATCATCAATTTGTCTTTCTAAATTGGTTTTGGCTAAAAGAACTGACAGACTGATATAAATATAAAAAATCTCATACGAAGTGCAATTCTAAGAGCACTGATTCATTTAGAGCTACGTACATGATCTGAAAACACCATGCCAAGGCATAGGCTAGACCAGCTAGAACAATCAGTTAAAGCTAGGCCATAAACCCAACCCCAAAAAACAATCGTAATTCCTTCGTTTGTAGTTCGTCATATGTGGAGCATTTCCACCTAACTAGATCATACAAATCTGATAGGAAAAGGCATTTGCATCATGGAAAGGAAAGGTCAAATACGAAAACATCCACCAAAAAGGAAAGGCCGGTCAGAGCACCTAAATTGAAATTCACCCACATGTTCAGACCTCCGTGAAACGACCACAGCAGGACTGAGGACGCCCACCGCTCAGCGGGATTCTGATGACGCCCACAACCACCATCTGCCGTGTTTTCTGACGACGATACCAATTTGGTCCGCAACCACCACCCGCCACAACCTGAATTGAAATTATCTACTTGTGTCAAACATTTACACTGCTAAAGTAAACAAACAAGGAGTACTACTGAGATTATATTTTACTGCCAAAGAGATCCAATGGCCAAGGCTCGTACATACCTATCGAGACAGTGAGCATGTTATTCTCTGAATTACTCACGCTGGATTTATGTTCATATACCTCTACCATGATATTCAAGAATAATTCCAGCTGAGGAATGATAATTACTTGGTTAACTCCATTTTTTACTGGTTCGTGATACACATAAAGTTACTTACAGAATTTTCTTAATGGGGTACCTGCAATACAACGTTCTACAAAGAAGAAATACATCCGACAGTAGAACACACACCAATTCCATGATTAAAAATGATAATCAGTGAAACAAAGAAATTCAATGCAGTAGTACCGTGTTCCTGCTAGGAGAAGACAGTACGACCACAGCGATTGGAGACGTCCCGGACGGCATGAGAGGTTGGATACCAGGGGCGGGTGGAGAGGTTGGAGAGTAGAGGACGACGGCGCTTCTACGGCCGCAACATGCGCTAGTGGCCGACGGCAGGAACTTGGCGCACCAGCCGAGGAGGGCGGCGAGAGACCAGGTGGCGTGCGGCTGGAGCTCGGCGGGGACAGGACAAGGTCGCGGACGGCTGGTGCTCGACGGTGTTTAAGACGAGGACGGCCGGACCCCGGCGGTAGGGGCTCGATGGCAGGAGCCCGGACGGTGGCACTTTGAGGCGGTGGGGCACGGATCCGTGGAGGACGGACGGCGTCGCTTGGAAGACGGTGGGGAACGGATCCGTGGAGGACGGCCGGTGGCGCTTGGAGGCGGCGGGAATGGATCTGTGGAGGACGGCCGGCGGCGTCAGGCGGTGAAGAACGGTGCTTAGGAAAGGGTGCTGCCGGCCCGTGGCGGAGACGAAGAAGGTGACCCGCCAGCCGCGCTCGCCGCTCGCCTGAAGCCGACGACGTTCCAAAACTGCCGGCCGTACACCACGCCCCCGGTAGTGGCCTAGTGGGGTAGCTCGCCCACACAAGCAGATAGGAAAAGAAACCGCCGACATAAAAGAGGCCGCGATTGGTAGGTAAATTACGGACTGAGCCGCAGCACGAGTGATCAAGCCCGGTTCGGCAATATATATATATATATATATATATATATAGGGCTGGACTATCCTACAACCGGATGTAGAATACTTGTTCTACAACCGGCCGGCCCTATAGAGGAGAGATTCTATTAGAAATGAGTCTTGACCGCGCACACACCCATCCTAATCAGCTTCTTTCTGTCGGGCCGAGCGAGCGAGCGGCGGCGGGACGCCGGCGCGAGCGAGCGAGGCCCGCCCACGGCACCATCCCCGTCCTAAGGACCTTCTTCTCCGGCTTTGGGGCGGGCGAGCGAGCGACGACGTCCTCGCCCGCGCAAGGGAGCACGCCCCGCTATGTCCCGTTCGCAGCAAAATCTTTGGTCCGACACCGGCCTTCCTTCTTCCACCATTGTGCGCCGCGTCAGCCTCCGGCCGTCTGATAGTCCCCACCGGCGATGGCGGCCGCGCTCGCGTCGCCCCTCCCTGTTATCCTATTCTCCCGAGCCCCGGTAGCAGCAGGAGAGCTCCAGATTTCACTGCAAAAATTATCAGAAAATGAAAATCGGCAAGGAGTGCTGATATTTGGTATCAGAAGTACACTCGTATGACGTATGATGTTTTTTTTGCGGGTTTACACTCGTATGATGTTAGCAGTACACTGTACGCTACTTCGACTTGTGCGAGCACGGGTAGGAGAGAAGATGATTTTCCCCTTTCTTTTAGAAAAGTGCCGCATGATTTATTAGTCAAACAAAAGAGGAAGTTCAGTTTGTGGCCACCATGCAGTACAAACAAGTGAAGATGGCACTACAATTTTCCACCTCCAGATTGTTTTGTACCGCCCGAGCTCCTGGCACTCTCTAGGTCTATGCCTGGTTCTACCGCAGCTGCCCGTCCATCGTTGTTCCGCCAGCGCCCATGCCACTCCTTCACCAATGCGAGCTATGTGCCTCTGTCGTTCCGTGACCCAAGTTGTGGCAAAGATGGGAACCATATTGCACCGCACGGCCGATCCTGCTGATGCCAGAGTTGCAACCGTCGGTGAGCAAGCTCACGCCCGTGCTGCCGCTCCAGACCCCACAGTGACGCCGATGCTTGGGCTCGCAGTAGTCATCTGCGGTCATCTCTGTATTTTCTGTTTATGTTCAGCAGTTCAGACAGATTGAGAAGAGAAGTACACATGTGACTAGTCCAAGATATTTACAGGGGGAAAAGTACACGGTGGATTCATCTTGCCGTGCAAAAGCTAGCCAGGGAAGAGGCTTGATTGGTTCATTTTTTAGGTAAGTTGCTTGATTTATTCTGACGCAGAATTGCACGGCATGCTACTCTGTCAAACTTCCTCTCCCTTCCCCTGTTTCTAGTACAATGGTTCACCTTGGAAGTACAAATTAGTAAAACGTCAAACCCAGGTCGCCGGACCAGCAGGCTCCTCTGTGCGCTGCGCGGTGGAGCTTCCAACTTGTCGCAGTCTGGCCGGCGTAATCCTCAGTTAACAGCACCGATGTGTCCTCTGCAGGAGTGGACGCGGGGTAGAACTTCACCTACTGATGTGCCGGCGCAAGGAGCTGCCGGCGATGGTCGACGCCTTGTTTCAATTCCTCTCCCGCTCTGTTTCTCTTTTTTTCTGTTGCTAATTTCTCATTTTCTTTCTCTATTGGCAGTACACGTGTGTGTTAAAGAGAAGTGCAGTCGTTCAGCCGCAGGAGTATACCATGCCGTGACACGAGACCCCGCGCTCCTCTGCCCTCATGCCGCTGGTTCCCAAGCACCCCCGCTGCGGGTTCGGCCATTCAGCTAATCGGATTTCTTTTCGTCGGTATGTGCTCGGTAGTTGGTTTAGTGCACTTCACATCAGCACTGCAAATATTGTATTTCGTTAACTGTAGTTCTTCAGTTTGACATAAGTTTCCGTGTAGTAATCAGTTCACTTTCTCTGTTTCATAATTTATCTAATTTGGGCGGACACATTAGAACAAGCGCCACTTGTATATAAAATGGCACCGTGACACAGAAGCTGCAAGGAAAGTTCACTTCGTTATTTCAGGGAGTTTATTTTTCATAGCCGAGTTTCATGGAAGTCTGCTTTAATATCTTTTGGAAGTACATGGAGAAAAAGAACTTGATGCGGTATTAAATCATCAGTTCACATTATCACTGTCCGCAAGCTCACTTTGTATTTTCTGGAAGTGCACTCCTGCATTCTGAGTAGTTACAATTTTGATTTTAGGAAGCTACGCCATGCACTGCTACAAACCCTGATGCTCAACTTCCAGGGCTTGAAGCCTGACCGCGACGCATTTCAGGTGATGGCATGTCCAGCCTCCTATGATTAGGATCGTAAAGTGCTGATTCAGAAGTTCTGCTCCTTTGTGATTTTTTCAGTTCTGCAACTTTACCAGGTACATGTGTTGACGATTGCATTCCAGAAATAATTGTTGTGCCCTGCACATTACATGTATCTAGTATTTTAAGAAGTTCAGTTTTCATTTTGGAGAAGTACATTCTTTGCATTCAGAAAGTACAATTTTTGTCTTGAAGTGCACTTCTTGTGTTGTTGATTTGTGGTTGTTAGAAAAAATATAGAAGTTAACTTTGTTCACATGATAAATTTCATTTCTGAAAAGTGTGTTGTAGTTATGAAAGTTCACTTTGATCTACATGTTCAATATGCTGAGTGCGAGACCCTCTACAAGATTGTGTCAGTAGACTTTGACCATGGAGATACTCTTCATCTACAAATAATTGAAAAGATTTGTTCACAATCAGCATGTCACCAATAGTGGCTTCATATATGCTAAACTTTTTTTTTATTTAATTTTATCATGTTGTGCATCAGTTGCTACAAATATATAGTTCCTACATCAGACATTCTGACTGAAAAGTCAGAAACACTATTTTGGCATGTTAGATTTCATTCTTTCTAATGTTTGTCATTGTCTTAATTGGCCTACATCAGCTTCTACGTCAGTCAAAGTTATTTTCTTTGATCAATAATATTCATATATGGGAATAACATGATTTTTTCTACATCAGTTGCATGGCCTGCGATGATCAAGAATCTGGTAGAGTACAAGGTGGACATACCCTGGATATGATATATTTTTCTTTAACGATGAAGAGGAGGAGGATGTTGACTGGGAACCTTCTGCTCGCCTTGTTGAGAATATATGGGTTTTCTTGAATTGGGGTTGAGAAGTATCAAGGTAGATGAGCAGATGGCTGCTTGATGTGCTACTTTTTTTTTCTTCAGTTTTTCCCATCTGCTAAGTGCTCAGGATAGTTCAGCAATCATAAAAGTGAGAAACCGGGAGAGCAGTGCATCAGCCATTGGGCTCTTGGCCAGCAATCCTCCATCAACCGAAAGCTCTTTCGGTTCTCCCCCATCTCCGGCGCCACTACCGGCCTCCTGCTCCGCCATCGACATGGCAGTCCGGCACAGCCATCTTCTCCGTAAACTTCCTCTATCTCTCATTTTCTATTCTGTTGGAAAAGGCAACGATTCTCTGTATCTCAGTTGTGCTAATGCTTTGTTTGTTGCGTATACTGCTGCTGGTCTCTCTCTTTATAGCATAATGTGCCCAAGAAAATGCATATGATGCTGATCCGTTGTGGAAAAATTTCCACGGTGATGTTCTGATTTTATGCAGAGAAAGCTTTGCCGAAAATAACAGAACTACGTTATTTAGCTACTAATTTCTATGCACTCTACCTGTTTGTTGATTTGTCTACAAAACTGAACTAGTTTTCAAGAGCATGGGCAGTGCACCTTCTTATATTCAGGCAGTACACTCATCCGTCATGGAAAGTGCACAAAAATGGTTAATCAAGTAGGAGTAACACACTCGTCCTTCATAGGTACTAGATAAAACTGATCTGGAAACAACCGACAGAAGTGTTCTTGTATTTCTTTCAGAAAATGAAATAGACACACTTGGCGCAGATATCCGGTATAGGAAGTACACACATTTGGCATCCGCAATATATACACACATACATACTAGGAAGTACAGTTGGTGGAGAGTTTTCTGTCTTGTTTTTTTTTAGCTGAACCTATATTTCACATGGACCTGAATTATGAGAAGCATTGATCTGTACTTCCCCTGGATAAAAATCATTCGGTACCTTGATTTTCTTGTTTGTACTTCTAAAATAATTGATCTGAACTTCCCTGTTATAAGTGTGGACTAAATTCAGAGAAGAGATTAATTTGATCACTGGCATGCCGTTTCCCGCTCTCCTTCAATATCGCCCACGAGACATGGTCAGGATCAGACAGAACCTGGGGCAGTTCAGACTGTGGCCTGCACTTGTTAGGTGTAATATTACTGTCTCCAGAAAAAGATGGATCTTTGGCTTGTGTTCACAAAATCATGTTAGTTTCTTCTCTTGTTCGTTGGTGACTGCACAGTGTGGAGCAGTTGGGGCTTAGCCTTTTATTTAGGCAATGGAAATCAGAATTTGTGATGGTGGACTGGACGCCGTGACTTCCTCATCTGCCGGCCCACCTTCGCCTGCTTGGTGTTTGCTCGCGCTGCAACGGCCTCCCCGCCACATCGATAGGCCGTGACCAAACCACGTGAGGCGCACTGGACATGGCAGCAGAAAGGTGCCACCAGAAGAGCGACGAACCATCCACGCGCCTGGGTCGGTTCCAAATCCAATTGGATGCATTTTTGTTGATTGGATATGCTTGGAATGTGATAATTGTGTGATCCTATCCGTCTAATTTTGATGTTATTTCTCGGTTGTTTCGATTTTCCTGTGATAACCCATCACAAAATGAACAATGGCGAAGTACACGTGTACTGATACTAGCAGTACGCTTGCACTGGCATTGGCAGTTCAGGAAAAAAATGGGCACACTGGCAGTCCTGATGATACTCCTTGTTGATCCGGACCTACCAATATACACATAAACCAGATCTAACTTAAGTGTGTTAACCCTACAGGTTCGATGGCAAGTGGAAATAACATTGGAAATCTCTTTCCGGCTCAATGGTCAATAGCGGGGCCATGGACGCCCATAAAGACTTCCATTTGTTATGCGAAAGACGCTCTGTTGAACCTGTTGGCTATTGTACAACATTCCCATTACCCGTGATACTAAACTTACCCGAGATTGTGTATTCCGGTATTTCCATGAAACAATCACTGGTTCACTATACCTTTGTCTAATCTTGTTAACTGGTAACTTCCTTTACTTGTTCCCGGATAATGATATCCCACATGATGTATCATCGTCATGCATTTTCTGCAGAACGAATGGAATCATATATACCGAGTGGGCCCAGGTAGTATCTCTCTTTTAATGGAGGAGTAATACCGATCTCAAAACATCGTGATCAATACAGACCTTTGGAATTACCCAGTGGCTACCTTTTTGTTCACCCAGTTTACGGTGTGACACTTGATAGTACCAAAGTAAAACCTCCAGAATGTACAACCCCGATAACTTCATGGTTTAAGGATATTTTGTACTATAACCGTGTTGTGATATGTCTCTAAGGACAAAAGATATCGTATCGGAATCTCTTAGCATATCAACTACTAGGGTATACCCAGCCACATATGTTCCCATCCAACAATGTGCTATTTATTGATGCCGACACAAACTATGTCCATGGCCAGGAAAACACAGCCATCATGTATACAACAAATTAGTCTCAAAGAAAAGACTAGGTCTATATACTTTGTTCAGGTTAATACACGTGATCATGATTTTCCTGTTAGTTATAGGATAGTAATATGAATCACAATTATGAAACAGATGTATAAATATTATTGCCTTTTGGGCATACATCCAACAGGCGCTTCGTCTCCTCCTACATGAAATCCTCCTTGGACCAGGCCAGCGTGCGCTCCAGGTCCGTCGAAAGCACGTTGTTGAACGAATTGTTCTCGGCGAGCTTCTGGCTGGGGAAGTCTTCAGGGTCCTCCGTCGCCTCCACCTTCAGCGTCAACTTGACGTAGTAGCGCGACGCAGACCACGCCGGCTCCTTCTTTCTGGCTGAGCTGCCGCTGGTACTGGGCTCCGTCTTGGGCCTGACGGGGCATACGTGGCCTCTAGGCGGCGACGACGCGCGGCTCTCTCTGATGACGAGGTTGCCGCCGCGCCCACGCGTGCGCGGTGGCGACTCTGGCTTGCGCTTAACCCGTGAGAGCGGCGTGAAGCATGGTGAGGGTGTCGTCGGCGGCACGAGGCCGGAGGAACGCGATGCCGGCGCTGAGGAAGACGACGAGCGTGACGCCATTCTCCTCGGCATCCAGGAGCTCCCACGGCGGCGGCAGAGGGCGGGGACGCGCGACGGGTACTGGAGCGGCGGATTGTTGTCATTCTTGATATGCTCGAGGACGGCGGCGAGAGTACGCCCAATGGCGCACCACCCGTGTCTGCGCCCTTCGGAGTTGCCTCGCGATGGTGGAGGCGGAGGGCCGTCGTAGGCCTCGAGCTCCCTGGTGTGGCGCTCTTTGAAGAACGCCATCCAGAAAGCGTGGTTGTTCGGGTGGCGGCGCGGGTCCTCGTGATACTCCTCCGTCATGCCGGCGAGAGCCGTCTGGATCTCGGTGATCCTGTCGACCCCTTGGGCGGAGGAGGCACCAGCAGGCCTCCCACGCTCAGCCGCCACTCACCGGGAGCCGGAAATCCGTCGGCACGGGGTAGCAGGCCTCGTACAGGAGGCGGGTCTCCCATCTTGGAGCCAGCGGCGACCGAAGCCATTGGCCGCCGCTCCGTCGCCTAGGAATCGCTCGTACAAGAGGACGACGACACTTATACCTGGCCATGGGAAACCCGGCCCGACCCGAAATTCCCGAGCCTAGGCTCGACGGGCTTGCCCATGGGTCAGGCCTGGGCCTCAGTTTTGAGCCCGAATACCGGGCCAGGCCGGGCTTGGGCTTTGTGTTTGGGTGTTTTAAGGAAGAGGCCCGGCCCGAGGCCCGACGGGCTTTTCCAGTGATTGGTCGGGCTTGGGCCTGAAAACTAGGCCCGAAGGCTGGGTCGTGGCCTAGGGTTTATGGTGCATGATTTTTTAGAACCGTCCCGAAGCCTGGCCTGGCCCGAGGTATGGCCAAGTATAACGACACTCTCTTGCTGACACGGCGGGGCCATCGATGGGAACGGCAAGGAAAAACCCGGGATTCATTTTCGACGATTTTCCTTTCCGTCGGCGCTCCCAATCTGTTGGGAAACGTTGCATGGAAAACAAAAAAAATTCTACGCACACGCAATGATCTATCCATGGAGATGCATAGCAACGAGGGGGAGAGTGTGTCTACGTACCCTCGTAGACCGTAAGCGGAAGCGTTTAACAACACGGTTCATGTAGTCGTACACCTTCGCGATCCGCCCGATCAAGTACCGAACGCACGGCACCTCCGCGTTCTGCACACGTTCAGCTCGGTGTCGTCCCCGCCGTCTTGATCCAGCAAGCGTAGCGAGGTGGTGATGAGTTCTGGCAGCACAACGACGTGGTGATGGTGGTGGTGAAGCAATCCCGCAGGACTTCGCCTAAGCACTGCGAAGATCTAGAGCGGAGGAGTAAACTAGAGGCGGAGGGGTGCCGACACACGGCGTGGAATAAGCTGTGTATTGTGTGGCACCCCTCCCCACATATATATAGGTGTGGGAGGGGAGGAGGCAGCCCCTAGGGCGCCCCAATAGGTGTGGCGGCAGCCCTAGGGCTCCTCCCTTTGGTGCGCCCCCCTGCCAAATAATGGCACAAGGGGGAAGGAAAGGGGGGAGGCGCCCCCTTCTTTCCTTCCTCCCTTCTCCGGGATATGGTAAGAGGGGGTGGCGCCCCCCCTTTACCATGTATTAGGTGCGGCAGCCTCAAGGGGGGCGCACCAGCCCATGTGGGCTGGTGTGTTCCCCTTTACATGGCCCAACAAGGCCCAATACACTCCCGGTGCCTCCGGAACCCCTTTCGGTATTTCGATAACTTTCCGGTGCATTCCGGAGACCAAATAGCATCGTCCTATATATCAATCTTTACCTCCGGACCATTCCGGAGCTCCTCGTCATGTCCGTGATCACATCCGGAACTCCGAACAACATTCGGTCACCAAACCACATAACTCATATAATACCAAATCGACATCGAACGTTAAGCGTGCGGACCCTACGGTTTCGAGAACTATGTAGACATGACCGAGACACCTCTCCGGTCAATAACCAATAGCGGAACCTGGATGCCCATATTGGCTCCTACATATTCTACGAAGATCTTTATCGGTCGAACCGTTATGACAACATACGTAATTCCCTTTGTCCATCGGTATGTTACTTGCCCGAGATTCGATCGTCGGTATCTCTATACCTAGTTCAATCTCATTACCGGCAAGTCTCTTTACTCGTTCCGTAATACATCACCTCGTAACTAATTCCTTAGTCATTTGCTTGCAAGCTTATGATGTGTATTACCGAGAGGGCCCAGAGATACCTCTCCGATACTCGGAGTGACAAATCCTAATCTCGATCTATGCCAACTCAACAAACACCTTCGGAGATACCTGTAGAGCATCTTTATAATCACCCAGTTACATTGTGACGTTTGATAGCACACAAGGTATTCATCCGGTATCCGGGAGTTGCATAATCTCATAGTCGAAGGAATAAGTATTTGACATGAAGAAAGCAATAGCAATAAACTGAATGATCATTATGCTAAGCTAACGGGTGGGTCTTGTCCATCACATCATTCTCCTAATGATGTGATCCCGTTATCAAATGACAACACATGTCTATGGTTAGGAAACCTTAACCATCTTTGATCAACGAGCTAGTCTAGTAGAGGCTTACTAGGGACACGGTATTTGTTTATATATTCACACATGTATTTAGGTTTCCGATTAATACAATTCTAGCATGAATAATAAACCTTTATCATGAATAAGGAAATATAAAATAACAACTTTATTATTGCCTCTAGGGCATATTTCCTTCAGTCTCCCACTTGCACTAGAGTCAATAATCTAGTTCACATCACCATGTGATTTAACACCCATAGTTCACATCGCCATGTGACCAACACCCAAAGAGTTTACTAGAGTCAATAATCTAGTTCACATCGCCATGTGATTAACACCCTAAGAGTACTAAGGAGTGATCACGTTTTGCTTGTGAGAGAAGTTTAGTCAACGGGTCTGTCACATTCAGATCCGTATGTATTTTGCAAATTTCTATGTCTACAAAGCTCTGTATGGAGCTACTCTAGCTAATTGCTCCCACTTTCAACATGTATCCAGATTGAGACTCAGAGTCATCCGAATCGGCATCAAAGCTTGCATCGACGTAACCCTTTACGACGAACTCTTTATTACCTCCATAATCGAGAAATATCTCCTTAGTCCTCTTAGGTAACTAAGGATAATTTTGACCGCTGTCCAGTGATCTACTCCTGGATCACTATTGTACCCCCTTGTCAAACTCATGGCAAGGTACACAACAGGTTTGGTACACAGCATGGCATACTTTATAGAACCTATGGCTGAGGCATAGGGAATGACTTTCATTCTCTCTGTATCTTCTGCCGTGGTCGGGTTTTGAGTCTTACTCAACTTCACACCTTGCAACACAGGCAAGAACCCTTTCTTTGACTGATCCATTTTGAACTTCTTCAAAATCTTGTCAAGGTATGTGCTTTGTGAAAGTCCTATTAAGCGTCTCGATCTATCCCTATAGATCTTGATGCCCAATATATAAGCAGCTTCACCGAGGTCTTTCATTGAAAAATTCTTATTCAAGTATCCTTTTATGCCATCCAAAAATTCTATATCATTTCCAATCAACAATATGTCATCCACATATAATACCAGAAATGCTACAGAGCTCCCACTCACTTTCTTGTAAATACAGGCTTCACCGTAAGTCTGTATAAAACCATATGCTTTGATCACTTCATCAAAGCGTATATTCCAACTCCGAGATGCTTGCACCAGTCCATAGATGGATCGCTGGAGCTTGCACACTTTGTTAGCACCTTTAGGATCGACAAAACCTTCTGGTTGCATCATATACAACTATTCTTTAAGAAATCCTTTAAGGAATGCAGTTTCGACGTCCATTTGCCAGATTTCATAATCATAAAATGCAGTAATTGCTAACATGATTCGGACAGACTTAAGCATCGCTACGGGTGAGAAAGTCTCATCGTAGTCAACCCCTTGAACTTGTCGAAAACCTTTTGCGACAAGTCGAGCTTTGTAGACAGTAACATTACCATCAGCGTCAGTCTTCTTCTTGAAGATCCATTTATTCTCTATGGCTTGCCGATCATCGGGCAAGTCCACCAAAGTCCACACTTTGTTCTCATACATGGATCCTATCTCAGATTTCATGGCCTCAAGCCATCTGTCGGAATCTGGGCTCATCATAGCTTCTTCATAGTTCGTAGGTTCGCCTTGGTCTAGTAACATGACTTCCAGGACAGGATTACCGTACCACTCTGGTGCGGATCGTGCTCTGGTCGACCTACGAGGTTCAGTAGTGACTTGATCTGAAGTTTCATGATCATTATCATTTGCTTCCTCTCTAGTTGGTGTAGGCATCACGGGAACGGTTTTCCGTGATGTGCTACTTTCCAATTCGAGAGAAGGTACAATTACCTCATCAAATTCTACTTTCCTCCCACTCACTTCTTTCGAGAGAAACTCCTTCTCTAGAAAGGACCCATTCTTAGCAACAAAGATTTTGCCTTCGGATCTGTGGTAGAAGGTATACCCAATAGTTTCTTTCGGGTATCCTATGAATACGCACTTCTCCGATTTGGATTCGAGCTTATCAGGTTGAAGCCTTTTGACATAAGCGTCGCATCCCCAAACTTTAAGAAATGACAGCTTAGGTTTCTTGCCAAACCACAGTTCATACGGTGTCGTCTCAACGGATTTAGACGGTGCCCTATTTAACGTGAATGCAGCTGTCTCTAATGCATAACCCCAAAACGATAGTGGTAAATCGGTAAGAGACATCATAGAACGCACCATATCCAATAAAGTACGGTTATGACGTTCGAACACACCATTACGCTGTGGTGTTCCAGGTGGCGTGAGTTGTGAAACAATTCCACATTGTTTTAAATGAAGACCAAACTCGTAACTCAAATATTCGCCTCCGCGATCAGATCGTAGAAACTTTATTTTCTTGTTACGATGATTCTCAACTTCACTATGAAATTCTTTGAACTTTTCAAATGTTTCAGACTTGTGTTTCATCAAGTAGATATACCCATATCTACTCAAATCATCTGTGAAGGTGAGAAAATAACGATACCCGCCGCGTGCTTCAACACTCATCGGACCGCATACATCAGTATGTATTATTTCCAACAAGTCATAAGCTCGCTCCATTGTTCCGGAGAACGGAGTTTTAGTCATCTTGCCCACGAGGCATGGTTCGCAAGTATCAAATGATTCATAATCAAGTGATTCCAAAAGTCCATCTGCATGGAGTTTCTTCATGCGCTTTACACCAATATGACCTAAACGGCAGTGCCACAAATATGTTGCACTATCATTATCAACTTTGCATCTTTTGGCATCAATATTATGAATATGTGTATCACTATGATCGAGATTCAATAAACCATTGACATTGGGTGTATGACCATAGAAGGTTTTATTCATGTAAACAGAACAACAATTATTCTCTGACTTAAATGAATAACCGTATTGCGATAAACATGATCTAATCATATTGATGCTCAACGCAAACACCAAATAACATTTATTTAGGTTCAACACTAATCCCGAAGGTAGAGTGAGTGTGCGATGTTGATCGTATCAACCTTGGAATCAATTCCAACACTCATCGTCACCTCGCCCTTAACTTGTCTCTGTTTATTCTGCAACTCCTGTTTCGAGTTACTAATCTTAGCAACTGAACCGGTATCAAATACCCAGGGGCTACTATGAACACTAGCAAGGTACACATCAATAACCTGTATATCAAATATACCTTTGTTCACTTTGCCATCCTTCTTATCCGCCAAATGTTTGGGGCAGTTCCGCTTCCAGTGACCATTTCCTTTGCAGTAGAAGCACTCAGTTTCAGGCTTGGGTCCAGCTTTGGGCTTCTTCACGGGAGTGGCAACTTGCTTGCCATTCTTCTTGAAGTTCCCTTTCTTTCCCTTTGCCCTTTTGCTTGAAACTAGTGGTCTTGTTAACCATCAACACTTGATGCTCCTTCTTGATTTCTACCTCCGCGGCCTTAAGCATTGAGAAGAGCTCGGGAATTGCTTTCGTCATCCCTTGCACATTATAGTTCATCACGAAGTTCTAGTAGCTTGGTGATAGTGACTAGAGAACTCTGTCAATCACTATCTTATCTGGAAGATTAACTCTCACTTGATTCAAGTGATTGTAGTACCCAGACACTCTGAGCACATGCTCACTAGCTGAGCTATTCTCCTCCATCTTGTAGGCAAAGTACTTGTCAGAGGTCTCATACCTCTTAACACGGGCATGAGTCTGAAATACCAATTTCAGCTCTTGGAACATCTCATATACTCTGTGGCGTTCAAAACATTTTTGAAGTCCCGGTTCTAAGCCGTAAAGCATGGCGCACTAAACTATTAAGTAGTCATCATACCGAGCTTGTCAAACGTTCATAATGTCTGCATCTGCTCCTGCAATAGGTCTGTCACCTAGCGGTGCATCAAGGACATAATTCTTCTGTGCAGCAATGAGGATAATCCTCAGATCACGGACCCAGTCCGCATCATTGCTACTATCATCTTTCAACTTATTTTTCTCTAGGAACATATCAAAAAATAAGGGAGCTATATCGCGAGCTATTGATCTACAACATAGATATGCAAATACTATCAGGACTAAGTTCATGATAAATTAAGTTCAATTAATCAAATTACTAATGAACTCCCACTTAAATCAACATCCCTCAAGTTGTCTAAGTGATACATGATCCAAATCAACTAACCCATGCCCGATCATCACGTGAGATGGGGTAGTCATCAATGGTGAACATCTTCATGTTGATCATATCTACTATATGACTCATGTTCGACCTTTCGGTCTTCAGTGTTCCGAGACCATGTCTGTACATGCTAGGCTCGTCAAGTTTAACCCAAGTATTCTGCATGTGTAAATCTGGCTTACACCCGTTGTATGTGAACATAGAGTCTATCACACCCGATCATCACGAGGTGCTTCGAAACGACAAACTTTAGCAACGGTGCATACTCGGGGAGAACACTTTTTCCTTGAAATTTAGTGAAGGGATCATCTTATAATGCTACCGCCGTACTAAGCAAAATAAGATGCATAAAAGATAAAAGATAAACATCACATGCAATCAAAATATGTGACATGATATGGCCATCATCTTGTGCTTTTGATCTCCATCTCCAAAGAATCGTCATGATCTCCATCGTCACCGGCTCGACACCTTGATCTCCATCGTTGCGTCGCGGTCGTCTCGCCAACTATTGCTTCTACAACTATCGCTAACGCATAGTGATAAAGTAAAGCAATTACATGGCATTTGCATTTCATACAATAAAGAGACAACCATAAGGCTCCTGCCGGTTGCCGATAACTTACAAAACATGATCATCTCATACAATAACGTATATCTCATCATGTCTTGACTATATCACATCACAACATACCCTGCAAAAACAAGTTAGACGTTCTCTACTTTGTTGTTGCAAGTTTTACGTGGCTGCTACGGGTTTCTAGCAAGAACCGTTCTTACCTACGGCAAAAACCACAACGGTGAATTATTAAGTTTGCTGTTTTAACCTTCTTCAAGGACCGGCCGCAGTCAAATTCGATTCAACTAAAGTAGGAGAAACAGACACCCGCCAGCCACCTTTATGCAAAACTAGTTGCATGTCAGTCGGTGGAACCGGTCTCATGTACGTGGACATGTAAGGTTGGTCCGGGCCTCTTCATCCCACAATGCCGCCGAATCAAAATAAGACGTTGGTGGTAAGCAGTATAAACATCATCGCCCACAACTTCTTTGTGTTCTACTCATGCATATCATCTACGCATAGACCTGGCTCTGATACCACTGTTGGGAAACGTTGCATGGAAAACAAAAAAATTTCTACGCACACGCAATGATCTATCCATGGAGATGCATAGCAACGAGGGGGAGAGTGTGTCTACGTACTCTCGTAGACCGTAAGCGGAAGCGTTTAACAACGCGGTTGATGTAGTTGTACACCTTCGCGATTCGCCCGATCAAGTACCGAACGCACGGCACCTCCGCTTTCTGCACACGTTCAGCTCGGTGTCGTCCTCGCCGTCTTGATCCAGCAAGCGTAGCGAGGTGGTGATGAATTCCGGCAGCACAACGGCGTGGTGACGGTGGTGGTGAAGTAATCCCGCAAGGCTTCGCCTAAGCACTGCGAAGATCTAGAGCGGAGGAGTAAACTAGAGGCGGAGGGGTGCCGACACACGGTGTGGAATAAGCTGTGTATTGTGTGGCACCCCTCCCCACATATATATAGGTGTGGGAGGGGAGGAGGCAGCCCCTAGGGCGCCCCAATAGGTGTGGCCCTTTGGTGCGCCCCCTGCCAAATAATGGCACAAGGGGGAAGGAAAGGGGGGAGGCGCCCCCTTCTTTCCTTCCTCCCTTCTTCGGGATATGGTAAGAGGGGGTGGCGCCCCCCCTTTACCATGTATTAGGTGCGGCAGCCTCAAGGGGGGCGCACCAGCCCATGTGGGCTGGTGTGTTCCCCTTTACATGGCCCAACAAGGCCCAATACACTCCCGGTGCCTTCGGAACCCCTTCCTGTATTTCGATAACTTTCCGGTGCATTCCGAAACCATTCCGGAGACCAAATAGCATCGTCCTATATATCAATCTTTACCTCCGGACCATTCCGGAGCTCCTCGTCATGTCCGTGATCACATCCGGGACTCCGAACAACATTCGGTCACCAAACCACATAACTCATATAATACCAAATCGACATCGAACGTTAAGCGTGCGGACCCTACGGGTTCGAGAACTATGTAGACATGACCGAGACACCTCTCCGGTCAATAACCAATAGCGGAACCTGGATGCCCATATTGGCTCTTACATATTCTACGAAGATCTTTATCGGTCGAACCGTTATGACAACATACGTAATTCCCTTTGTCCATCGGTATGTTACTTGCCCGAGATTCAATCGTCGGTATCTCTATACCTAGTTCAATCTCGTTACCGGCAAGTCTCTTTACTTATTCCGTAATACATCACCTCGTAACTAATTCCTTAGTCATTTGCTTGCAAGCTTATGATGTGTATTACCGAGAGGGCCCAGAGATACCTCTCCGATACTCGGAGTGACAAATCCTAATCTCGATCTATGCCAACTCAACAAACACCTTCAATTACCATGAAGTGGCATTGATTTTGTTGAGTTGTCAGAGATCGAGATTAGGATTTGTCACTCCGAGAGTGTCGGAGAGGTATCTCTGGGCCCTCTCGGTAATACACATCATAAGAAGCCTTGCAAGCAAATGACTAAGGAGTTAGTTACGAGATGATGTATTACGGAATGAGTAAAGAGACTTGCCAGTAACGAGATTGAACTAGGTATGAAGATACCGACGATCGAATCTCGGGCAAGTAACATACCGATAGACAAAGGGAATTACGTATGTTGTCATAACGGTTCGATCGATAAAGATCTTCGTAGAATATGTAGGAACCAATATGGGCATCCAGGTTCCGCTATTGGTTATTGACCAGAGAGGTGTCTCGGTCATGTCTACATAATTCTCGGACCCTGAAAGAACATGTGCTGCCCCCATGTTTGGTTTTGGTAATTGATGACAATCTCTATGGACTAATGGTTGCCTTGAGTTATATTTGAAGGGTTTGTCCATAGGCATTGCTTGAAGACCATTTGTTGGTTTCAAGGTTATTAGAAGAAGAATATGTGTTGACCAAAGATTGGTCATGTGAGTGTTGAGCCTATTGCAAGCATGTCTTGAAGAAGAAGATTGTGTGAACATTCATGTTTACCTTCAAGACATCATCCTAATGAAGAGAGTTGGAAAGATTCATGGTTGATCAAGACTAAATATGAAGAGTGATTCAAGTTGATCAACACACAAAGCGTAGAAGATGTACCGAGTGGGATCAAGTGATCTCACGGTATGGTAAGCATTGTCCATTACGCTTTGTGTACTAACCCATGTTCTAGGGCGAGAGTTCTATGTGGGGTTAGGTATGTTTCCATGGGCTTGTGTCAAGAGGAAGATCTCATTCAACCCATGGAGGATGACATCAAGTGGTGATCGTCATCAAGATTGCGGTGTGCAAGTTCAAGTGGAGCATCACGAAGAGATCACATGCTTGAAGCTTGCCGTCCATTGTGGTGACAATGGACTTGTGAAGATGTGCCGAAGAGTGGCTCACCCATAGTGGAGTATGGGGGAGCAATCTACTAGTCTTCATCGAGCCGGCGCAATCAAGAAAGGTGGTCCAACTTGAGGAGGTCAAGATCGTCATCATCTAGCTCAAGTGGACTATGCGCAAGGCAAAGGTTTGCCCTTGATAGGTTTTCTATTTTACCAGTCTCATGGTGGTAGTTGGGAGACCGGGTTATAGGATCGATAGCCGTACTATCAAGGGGGGCTCTCGGATGAGTAGCTTGATCGTATCATTCGTAGAGAGATCAAACCATTGCATCCTTGCATCATCTTTCTTGGTTCTTGTTTGGTGTTTCTCTTTGTGAGTTTTTGAGCTTATGGTCATCTTCATGACAAGCTCGAGTTCATCGAAAACGGAGTTCATATATGCATCTTCTATGATGTTTTCGATGTTGGAGTTTATGCCGGTTCTTCATTCATAGAGGTTTCTCATCTCTATATCTTAGGCATTTCTCCCCTGCCACTTCTTATTATAACCAGTCGCTGTTTGGATAGTACTCGTTGTCTTCTATCCAACTAGCTTGAGTTTGCTCAATTCGGAGCTCATTTGTAGAAGTTGTGGCAGTTCTGGTTTTCCTGCTTCCATCTGTTTGCTTGGGCCTCTTTGAAGCTCTCTAGCGGTAGTACCGCCCTAGTCAGCGGTAGTACCGCTTGCGCGGTACTTCCGCGGTTCCAGTGCCGCGGGCACTACCGCTTGTTTTTAGCTTCTGGTCTCGTTTTCGCTTCGGCGGCAGTAGGGCGTTAGTTGGGCACGGTAGTACCGTTCCGGACGGTAGTACCGCACCTGCCCGGTGGTAGTACTGCTCAGTGCGGTAGTACCGCTCTGTACAGCAGTAGTACCGCTTGCACGGTACTTCCGCGGTTCCTGTGTCGTGGGCACTTCCGCTTATTCGCGCCTTCTGTTATGCCCTGTCCTTCGAGCGGAAGTAGAGCCTGTGCCGT
This sequence comes from Elymus sibiricus, assembly GCA_039707655.1. Lineage (NCBI taxonomy): Eukaryota > Viridiplantae > Streptophyta > Magnoliopsida > Poales > Poaceae > Elymus > Elymus sibiricus. Next base: position 281,747,323 of record CM077672.1, read on the forward strand.
GGGCACTACCGCCTCCCTGACTTGTTCAGTTGTACGCAGATAGCCGGAACTTTCGTGCCAGCGGAAGTACCGCTCACCCGAGCGGTACTACCGCTTGTGCACGGGCTGAAGGGCATAACGGTTGGATTTGGGGAGGCCTATAAAAGGGGGTCTTCTTCCCCAATGGTTTTCAAGCCTTCTAGCTCGTGTTCTTCCCCCATTGTTGACCTTCTTCGAGCTTGCTATCTCTCAATCCCTCCAATGATTCTTGCTAGTTCTTGAGGGAAAAGAGAGAGGAGATCTAGATCCACATTTCCACCAATCACTTTCTCCTCTATGTGAGGGGAACCCCTTGGATTTAGATCTTGGAGTTCTTGGTGTTCTCCTTGTTCTTTCTCTCATATTCCTCCATAGCTTTTGTTGCTTTGGTGGGATTTGGGAGTGAGGGACTTGACCACTTCGTGTGTTCTTGCCATTGCATTAGTTGCATCGGTTTGAGTTCTCCACGGTGATACGTGGTGGTGAAAAGTTGAGAAGCTTATTACTCTTGGGTGCTTGGTACCCTAGAGCTTGTTCCTCTTGGGTGCTTGGGCGCCCTAGACGGTTGGTGGTGCCTCGGAGCTCAATCATTGTGGTGTAAAGCTCCGGGCAAGCGTCGGGGTCTCCAATTAGGTTGTGGAGATCGCCCCGAGCAATTTGACGGGTACCGGTGACCGCCCCCAAGGGTTGCCAAAGTGTACGGGTTCGGTGACCGCCCTCAAGGGTTGCCATTTGTACGGGTTCGGTGACCGCCCTCAAGGGTCCCTTAGTGAAATCACGACATCTTGCATTGTGCGAGGGCGTGAGGAGATTACGGTGGCCCTAGTGGCTTCTTGGGGAGCATTGTGCCTCCACACCGCTCCAAACGGAGATTAGCATCCGCAAGGGTGTGAACTTCGGGATACATCGTCGTCTCCGCGTGCCTCGGTTATCTCTTACCCGAGCCCTTTACTTATGCACTTTACTTTGTGATAGCCATATTGTTTCTTGTTATATATCTTGCTATCACTTAGTTGTTTATCTTGTTTAACATAAATTGTTGGTGCACATAGGTGAGCCTAGTCGATTTAGGTTTTGTGCTTGACAAATTAACCGATAGGTTTATTCCGCATTTGTTCAAGCCTAAACCGTAATTATTTTAAAGCGCCTATTCACCCCCCCTCTAGGCGACATCCACGATCTTTCATTGCCTCTAGGGCATATTTTCTTCACAATCAGCACCTAGCGCACTGGATTCGGCCTGGGTTTGTCGGATGAGTTTTCGACTCAATCCGACGTAAATTGGGTTCCTAGTGGCTGCGAGAAAAAAAGTACCGCCGACGACAAAAAAGGGTGGATGGGCTAACGATGGACAAGTGGCGCTGGCGAGGACAAACAAACATGCATGCGGTGGATCAGGGAAAATGTCTATCTAGTGATACCAACCTCTTCTATGCTCCCATGCTCCCGTTTAAAAAAAATCAACTTTAGATATTTTTTAAAAATTCTAAGAAAAAGTATGAATGTTCATACGGAATGTGTGTATAATATCAAAATATTAGATCCATAATCAAGATACACATTGAGAAACAAAAAAGACAAATCTAGTGTGAATAATGTCACAAAAAAGCAAAAGTGCACTATTCACATACAGATTTATCTTTTTTGTTCCGCAATGTACCTTTTGAATTTTGATCTGAAATTATTAGAAGTTGTAGACACATTACGTGGAAAAATTCACACTTTTTTCCTAGAACCTTTGAAACATTTAAAGTTGATCTTTGTAAAATGAGAGCATGGGAGCATGGAAGAGTTGGTATCACTGGATACTCACCCCGGTGGATCGGGCTTGTTGGTGCGTGAGTGCGTCCAAATTCCGAAAGGACTTCTCGATCGTATGTGCTACTTCCATGCGCATGTGACGATATATGTGTGCCGTCCCAGCGTCCCTTCTTCATCCTGCTCCGAACCAAACATAGAAGAGAGCTAATGTGAAACATCAACCTGCTCTTCCCAAACCGAGAAGACAAGACGCAGATACGGCACTACCATGGGCAATATCGAGATAGCTAGACAGTGGTACAACACAATGCACAACTACTCCTAAACAAGAGAGGGGGGCTACTTCCGTGCCAATGTGGCAATGTGCGCAGTTCTTTCTTCATTCCGTGCCAAAATTATTTTTCTTATTTCTTCGGAATGGAGGTTGGAACCGTCAGCCTCTGCATTCATTCCGTGGCAATGTAGTGAGCCGGGGAAAGCAGATAAACATCGGTCTGCTCTTTCCAAACAGAGACGAAATCAGACGCTGAGATATATATCATCTCCCACTGCTCAAACAGAGAACGCGAAGGCGAAACGCGCCCCGTATGTTTCCATTCCCAGGTGGAGTGCTGCGACGAGCAGGCGAAACGCGTCCCTACGCAGAGTCGTCGCAGCAATTCAACACTAGAACCAACCAACCAACCAGACAGACCAACCCCGCCTAATTCATCACGGAGCAATAATTGCGTGTCATGCACGTAGTTGAGTTTTTTTTTTTTTTTTGTAAACAAATGGGAAGCAATACACACCTTCTTTTGATGCAGGTTACGCAATAGTCAATGCTTCGCCACGGCTTTGCTGTCCCCTATAATCCCACCCGTAACGTTCCATTAGGTGAACCATCGTGGTCGCTAAATCCAAGTTAAAGCTTTGCCTGTCTCTCGAGCCCGGTTCACATACTCGTACCATGTCTAAATGTATTGCAATCCCAAGGTCGTTGTGTGTGTGTGTCTGTAATTCCAAGTGTCAAGCATGTGCATGGCACCAGTACTTAAGATTTTGCTCTCTCTGTCGCATCCTCCTGACCGGTCCGTTTCATATCTGACATTCGGGAGTAAAGATATCGATCTCGACCCGAGGGAATTTCCAGTACCACCAAATTGCGGGAAAGAAAACTACTGCTGCCAAACAAGTAGTAGGCATCAATCAATCAACAAATTAATGTCTTCAAATAAGGCGGACATCTTAAAAGAGTAACCTGTAAACTGCGGATAAATGCCACTGAAAACCAATTTTAAAGTTCGTTTTTCTCCACGCAGAACAAAATCCTTAAATTGTACTGGAAATTAAAATTTTAACATCCGCGGGAGATAAACAGACAAACTACTACGGCGAGTTCATCTCGGATCAGCCAGTCACATACGTCATTTTGATAATTAAGTAGCAAAATGTAATATGGCGCCGCCCTAAACCCTAAACAAGTCCAAAATCGGCTCACCGGAGCCCTAGGGTGCGGCGGCATCGTCGGAGCGTCGGATCTCACTCCTCGTCGGAGACGAGGTCGATGAAGAGGCCCCTCTGCTTCTCCTTCTCGCGCTCCCACTCGGCCTTCTTCTCCCGGAGCGCGCTCGTCTTCTAGGCCCAGTTCTAACAGGAGGTCGTCAAGCTCGATGGCGAGGCGGCGACACTTCCGCTCTTCTTCCTGCTCCCGCCCGCTGCGCGCCATCAACATGGCGATGACGGTGTCCATGGCTTCCTCGGGGACGTAGTCCTCGGCCCAATGGCGCCGGCGAAGAGCGTCGGGTCGTATTCCTCGAACTCGCCGTCCTCCCACTTCGGCGGCGGCGGCATGCGCGCGCTGGAGGAGCTCGCCGCCTCGTGGCGGCGCGCGTGGCGGAGGTCAAACTCCTCGACCTCGCGGTGGAGGAGTGACGGGGGCGGCGTCAGGCCCTTGTTCATCCACCGGTGCGCGCTCCGCTTCCTCGCCGCGTCGGCGTTGACGCAGTAGCGACGCTCCTCCGCCAGCTCTTGTCCGAGCGGATTCATGGTGCTCGTGCAGTGCAGGATCCGTGGCCGGAGGTGAGCAATTTGATCACTGGCGGCGAGAAATAGGTGGGGATTTCGCGGGGAGGGGGAGGTCACGGGTTGTGACCTTTCTCGAAGGTTTCAACCGGCTAAAAAAGAGGGCGATGTGGTCGATTTGGTGCGCCCTCAAAATCCTTACGGGGCGACCCACGGATAAAGGCTCTGCTATGGCCACAAAATAAAGCACGGCCCGTATAGTTGCCGGAATTGTAAAGTTCTCGCGTTTTTAAGGTGTCTGCTAGAGAAGTGTATCGGTGTCTCCACGATGTACTAGCGCCCTAAAGAGTACACTTCAGTTGGTAAACTCCCAAGTGATTAAAAAAGAAAAATAAGGACATGTCTAGCCGATTACTCAAACGCCTTCGTATTGTTTAGAGGAGTAAATTTGCTCCACTAAATTTGGACAGTTTCTAGCCGGTCCCTCATATTTAATCCCTCAAAATAATTTGAATGCAAATTGAACTTAAACTAGTTGATAAAACGGCTAAAAACATGATTCAAATACCTACAAACTAAATACTAACGAAAACTACAACGTATTCATCTAAAAATCGAGTGAGTCGTCGTCGTTGTCCTCGTCGCCGACGGCCCTACTCGCAGCGGTCTCGGCCATCAACGCATTCCAGTCCACTCCGCCGGCGAAGTCCGAGTTCTCCTCCTCGTTGTCGTTCCGGTGAGGTCGACGACCAGCGCGGACTGCCCTGCACCGTCCGACTCCTTCACGGGCGGCGTCAGCTCCTTCTTCATGCGCACCGGGGCCACAACGGACGGCCCGGCTACTCCTTGACGTGTCGTCTGGTACTCTTTCAACACCTGAGGACCCACAAGTATAGGGGATCGCAACAGGCTTCAAGTGTAAGTGTAACCCAATTTATTTATTCGACACAAGGGGAGCCAAAGAGTACTTATAAGCCTTAACAATTGAGTTGCCAATTCAACTGTACCTGGAAAGTAACTTGCTTGACACAATTTATTAGTAGAAACAATGATATGATGGCAACAGTTGCGTGATAGTAACACTATTAACAAAGTAACAACAACAATAGTGACAGCAAAAGTAAACAAAGTGAACAGCAGGGCTAAAAACACCGTAAGCATAGGGATGGATGTACGGGTGTTGTATGAATGAGATAGATCATGTAATAAACTAAACATAGGGCAACACAGATAAATAAGAGAGCATCCAAGTCATTAATAAACAAAGGCATATATCCCGAAAATAGTCGTGCGTGCTTGCTATAAGAACTCGCACAACATCTTTTGTCCAACCATTCTGTTTCTACGGGGACAACTTGGAACTAATGGTAATTAAGGTACTTGATCACCAAGTACCGGATCAAAGCATTAACACTCAATGGATACATGTAATGCTCAAACTACAGCCCTTCCCTTCTGATATCCCAACCTGTCACCTTGGGGTCTTGGGTTCCGGACAATAATAGGTGCATACAACTTGCAGGTATGATCCAAAACAACATTTATATTCATGAAAACATAACGTGTTCAGATCTGAAATCATGGCACTCGGGCCCTACTGACAAGCATTAAGCATAACAAGTTGCAACAACAATAATTAACAACAATAGTGGATACTAGGCATCCTAGCCTAACAATCTGGCGAGCTATTACATGATCGATCTCATCCAATCCCTACCGTCCCCTCTGTCTACAACATGGAATTACTCACACATGGATGGGGGAATCATGATTGGTTGATGGAGAGACGTTGGTGACGGCGATGGCGACGATCTCCCCCCGAATCTGCGTCCCGGCAGGGTGCCAGAACAGGAAATTCTGTTCCCCGAACTAGGGTTTTTGGTGGCGGTGGAGCTCCGTATCGTATTTGGGGAAATCCTTCGGGAGTTCTCCGTTTCGGGGACGAAGGGGCATAAGTACCAAAGGAGAGCCCGGGGTGGCCCCACGCCACTAGGCGACCCCTAGGCACGGGTGGGGCCAGGCCGCGCCTGGCACTTGCCTGGTGGCTCCCCTCCAGGTGCCCTCCTGGCTCCGTGGGTCTTCCGGTGAATTGGAATTTCTATGAAATTTTTGGAAATTTTCCGGGAAAGTTGATTTCTGCACAAAAATAAGACACCAAGTGTAATTCTGCTAAAAACAACGTTAGTCCGTGTTAGTTTAATCCAAATCATGCAAATTAGAGGCAAAACAATAGCAAAAGTGTTTGGAAAAGTAGATACGTTTGGGACGTATCAACACCCAATGCTCCTCGTCGACACGTTGCGGGAACTTCCGCCGAAGGGATTCCATGTATGCCTCGCCATCGCTCCCGCGCTCGCACTCCTCCCGAATTTTCCGTGCGGTGGCCACCCGGGGGAGGAGGGTTCGATTGGCCCCAAATCCGACGTGTCGGGGTAGACGTTGAGGAAGTTGACGCGCGCCGACGGGCCGTGGAGGCGTCTAGACTCGCAATCATAGGCATAGGTCGCTTGCCTCTCCGTCTGATAGGAGCTGACCCATAACTTGCTGTGGGTGACCAGATATGTGATCTCGGCCACCCGTGTCCCCACGGCCGCTGGCGCACGCTGAGATACTTCTTTTTATGCGGCGGCGGCGGGATCTAGGTCTACTCAAAAACTCCACAAAGTATCAAGGCGATTCATTGGTCGGAGTGAGAGATCTAGTCGATTGAAACTTGCGTTAATGGTGGAGAGAGAGTGTAGAAGCTTAGCCCTCTTGAAGAAGAAGGGGGGAATTAAATAGATGCTCCAAAAAAAATGGTCGTTGGGCACACTTTCCCGTAGCGGCGGTACTACCACTGGGGCCAGTGTACAGAGCCATTGGAGCGGCTCTGGAGTATAGCAAACCAGTCCCACCTCAGCGGTACTACCGCTAGAAGTAGAGATACTACCGCTGGGGGTGCTGCAGTGCCCTAACCGCGTGCAAAATAGGCGGTACTGGCAGCTGTACTGCCGCCGCCTGGGCCTAACCCAGTACCCACTCCCCTCGAGCGGTATTACCGCTGGAGGTACCGACGCTGAGTAACATAAGGGAGAATATCCGGTACAAATAGTGGTACTAGCGCCGGTGAGTTCGCCCCCAGGGGAGAGCGGCAATGTCGCTGACCCGAGCGGTTCCACTTCTCCAAGTTCAAGAATCAGCCATATTATAAGGAGCTTAAAGAGAAGGAAGGAAAGACTATATCTTAGCTTTGGTACACCCGAAGATAATCTTGAGAGGAGCCTGGTAGATCACGAAGTAGCTCCAGAAGACATAGAAAAAGATAAGATTGATGAATATTTCAACACTGCTCATATAATGGAAGCTCAAGCCAATGAATGCTATTAAATACCAGAAAGAATAGGAGATGAAGGACTACCACCACCCGAACTTAAGCCACTACCTGAAAAACTAAGGTATGAGTTTTTAGATAAGTCTAAAAATTATCTAGTTATTATCAGTTCTAAGCTCTCAGAGGAGGAAGAGGACAGGCTCATGACTGTACTTACGATGCATCAGACAGCCTTTGGATACTCTAGGGAAGATCTAAAAGGAATACGTCCATCCATTGCCACACATAGGATCTACATGGAAGAAGGGGGTGCACTGCTCATCATCTCGCGCATGTGCATGGACGATTGGCTGCAGCGGCCCGACCACGCCCAGCTTCCGATCCACGAGTTTGGGAGCCGCCACCAGGATGGGGCAATCGGCGCGACGGTGGGCCAAACCGTCGATGGTCCTGGAGGACCGATCGACAGCGCCCCGATTCCTTCGATCTGGATCCCGCGGGGTTCCGCGGTGGCCGGGCGCCGCCGTCCGATGGAGGGGAGGTGGCGGGTATGGCCGCGCTGCTCGGTGAGGTGCACGACGGTGGGATGTGTGGTTGAATACAGGCGACGTTTGAATGGGAGGCTGTGGCGGACGCGGTGGTGTTGGATGGCAACAAAGAAGACAACCTCTCAATTTCTTTTATTATTATTATTATTATTATTTATTTTTTAAATGTTATGATTATTTAATCCTACTGACAAGTGGGTCCCAGTCCAGCTAAATCAATTTAGCCCTGACAAATGGGCCCATGTCAGAAATAGCGTCAATTCGGGTCCAATTCTCTTTTAGTTTTTTTGGCAAAAAACTTCACGAACTGTGGTGATATTTTGTCCCAAAATCCAAAAGCGGTACTAAACGGTAAATTTGACACGAAATCTGGTGGTTTTTGCTATAAATTCCAGTTTTGGTTCAATGAACCTGGTACGATAAGACGAGTCGTGGTATGCTAAGCCATGGAAGCAAAGATCAAGCCCAATTTTTGGTAATTTTGTCCTTCTGATTTTTCCTGACAATCAGTGTAGGGTAACATCCTGCCAGATAAATCCGCTAGAAAACATAGCATGGAGTCCAAGAGGGGGCACGAGTTCAGGATTTCAATCGATTCAAACAACAACAAATTGCCTAGATATAGATGCGTTAATTTGGATCTTTCAAAAAAAAAAAGATGCGTTAATTTGGAGCTGCAGCAGCCGCAACGATTTGACACCTCCCCTGTCCGTCGCACCGCCAAAGCGCGTCCGGTGAAAAAATTGGAGCTTTACCTCTCCTTCCACACAAGGACGACAGAGCTCGCGCCGAGCTTGACCAAGGCGACCTCCAGCACGCCTACTTCGCCAAGAGGAGCACCTAACCAACCTCCTCCTTCGCCGAGCAGGAGACGGACCCGGGAGCCAGGACGCCGCCACGCCGAGCGCTTCTTCCCGGCGGCCACCGTCGCTTTTCTTCCTCTACATTGACTCCGTCCGGCCGCCGTCGTTGTTCCGAAGCAAAACAGGCGCGCCAGCCCACTCTAGGTGAGCAACCGACTATCCTAGACATCGTCTCGTCCTCCCTCCCTTTCTATAAGAAACGACGCGCCTCTCCGCCGTCAAGGTGTCTGCCATGGACGTCGACAACGGGAGCTCGAGTACGAGCTCGTGATGAGCTGTCTGCTGCCCGCGCGCACGCACTATCACGCGGGGTTTTTCCGCATCACGTTCATGGCAGACACCTTGACGGCGGAGCAGAGCACAGCGCCATCGTCATCGTGCCGAGGGGGAGCAGAGCACAGCGCCATCGTCATCGTGCAAGAAGGACCTCTTCCTCCGCCTCTCAGACAACCCCGTCCTCCACTCAGACAAGCTCGTGCTATGTATATGCTGATCCTAGGTCGTTCCTTCAGCTGTTAGTTTTCCTTCTCTCTTTCTCGGTCGTTGTATTTTGGGTTGCTGTCTCTCTTTTGGTCGTTCATCAACCTTGTAACTGCGGCCTCCGGGCCTTGTTTCTTTCTTCTAAGCAAATACATGCAGCTCTCCTGCATGGTTCGAAAAAAAAAGAGTATATGCTGATCCCAAACCCGTGCAGCATGCTCCGTTCCTCGCTAACGTCTTCCGGCGCCGTTCTCCTTCCTTGAGGCTTTGGAGTGGATTCCCTCCCTCCCACCCCCATCGAGCACAGGTGAAAGCCTGCCCTCCCCTGCTTGGACGACGACGACACTCGGTGCCGTGCTCCTTCCTGAAGGCGTCTTCCGGGGTTTGCTCTTGCGTTGGTGGAGCTGTTGGTGGTGCGATGAAGGGTGTGGCGGCCTGGTCCTCTTTGCGGCAGCCTGCGCGGTCCCTTGGTGCGGATGGTCTCTGCCACCGGTGCCATACGAGGGGATTGGTGTCTCCTTTTCCGGCGCCGGTGGTACCCTGCTTGGTGGGAGTCCCGGTCTCCGACGAGTCCAATCCACGACCGGTGCAAGGCTTGGTCCCTCTTCGGCCTTCTCCCGGTCTCAAACATTTGCCCGGGGAAGAAAATGTTAAGGGGAGGAATTAGCTGCAGCACTACCTGTCCCCGGGCAAATGTTTGACTACCCTGTAAGTTTGAATCCTCTAGATGCGTTGAATTGTGCTGGAGTAGATGGTTCAGAGCTCACTACTTGGTAGGAAAAACATGTCTTGTTAAGCTTTCAATTACCATCATATACGATGTGTTGTGATTATCAGTGTGCGAGATTTATCACATGCTGATTCTTGATTTATATGATGCTGCTTTGAGTAATCGCTGCTCCCTGTGCTTGGTGGTTTGAGGAATCGAACGAAGACCATCATAGGCAAAGCAATTTCATTTCTTTAATGCACCTGTGCATGTAATTACACTGATTCCAGCATTGCGAGTTATGAACTGAGTGCTAACTAATTATGTTGTAACCAATTCATCCTTGGACTTAGTAGTCTGTTTCTTTTGTTTACAGGGGGATGCATAGCTCATGGTTTTTTGCAAACTCATCCTTTTAGCTTGCATCTCTGAAACCAACCACTAAACAATCAGCCATGAGCTCCAGCAAGGCGACTCTTCTGCTGCTGTGCATCGTGTCAACCGTGCTGCCCCGAGCATCTTCAGGGAGTGGGTTACTGCATGCCCCTTCCGCTGCAGAACTTGCTCACTGCTCCTCTCACTGCGGCAAATCCAGAATCAGTTATCCATTCGGGGTAGGTCATGGCTGCTTCCGTCCAGGATTTGAGCTCATTTGTATCAACAACACACATCATGATCCCAAACTCTTTCTTAGAAACAGTAGTACTCTTATTGAAATCCTGAAGGTAGCCAACTCATTCGATAAAGTTGAAACCTTCGTCCACTTCGGCACCATGAGAGTAGATGTGCAGTCATATAACAAATCTTATTATGTCTCTCAGAGTCTCACTATCCTTCCTTACAATGTTATCTATGTTGTTGGATGTGATGTCAATGCCTACCTGTTCAAGTTTAATGCCTCAAAAATGATTGGTACTTGCACAAGTATCTGTCCAAGGGATTTCGAGGAAAGCACACAAGAGGATTGCAATAATGGGTTGGGCTGCTGCAGTATCCTTTTGGATAAAAAGATTCAAGGCTTTGGGTTAGGACTTGCCCGTCGCCGTAGCGTCTCGGATGTCAAGGTGCTCTTGTCCTCGTATGCATATTTTTTTGATAGAAATGACATTTTTAAATCTCAGCTATATGGACACAATCTCCCAGCGGCAACCTTAGACATGGCCATCACAGACCAACCAAGTTGTGAAACTGCCAAACTCAATTATGCAAGCTATGCGTGTGGAAAACGAAGCTACTGCACAAATTTGCAATCTGGAGGATACAAGTGCCGGTGCATCGGTCTAGGCAATGCTTACATGTTGGATGGCTGCGAAGGTATGTCTCTCATTAATGTTGATGTATTCCTTGCCTAAAAGAACGTGATTCACCAGAGTTTAGAGAATTTTGAACACTTATGTTGGTAGATGCTTTTTTTTTGTCTGATACATAAGCTTCATCGATTAATTTATTACTAGGATTGCAATCAAAGTTTACTAGTTTAGCCAGTTCATAAGGAAGGTTGCTGCTATTTTAATCCATAAGCAGCTCTGCTTATCGCAAGAAGCTTGTTTGCACACACATGAGCAGCAACATTAGCAGACCTACATCTAAAGGAGATGATCAGCAAGATTTTGCTAATTTCCTTGGCTTCTATCAGCACCGTAGCCATTTCTGAGTGCCCAAAGACCCCATCATTCCACATCCTGAAGATGGACTTAGAGGCAGTTGCAATGGACGCCCTTTTTGTTCTCCTCTCCCAAGCCTAAAGAATTTCATCCTTGATGGCATTGGCTTCCATGGTAAGAGCAGAAGCAGCAGCAGGGTACCACCTAGCTTTGGCAACAATCATGGCTCCCAAATTTTAAAGCATGAAGCACCAGTGGCTCCCTGATTAGTATTATGCATGAAGGCACCATCCACATTCACCATGACAAAGCTATCATCTGGGAGTTTCCAATTTTTCTGTTGGTTTGGCAAAAGTGTCCCTCCTCTTCACTCCATAAAATCATCTGTCGAAAAAAAAAATTCCATAAATCAAAAGCTGTATCAATAGCCCGTTGGGCACAATGTTTCAGGGAATTTTCCTTTCCTTCATGCCTGTGATAGTTTCTAGCATCCACATACCACACAACAACACACAAGCATCTTGCTTTGACACCAGTGTACCATCAATGAGATCAATAGCCCACAAATCAGACACATATGTTGTTTATAGCCTAGGTATTGCTAGCTTGTCTGATTCCTTTCTCAGTCCAAATCTAATTTCATATTATGATAGTTAAGACGAGTACTATATATGGCCTGCACTTTCTTCATTTAAGTGATTTATGGGATAATTGTTTTTATTGATGGGTAAATATGTACTTAAATCTGGTTTTCACATGTGTGAGTATATATGTCATTGCAATGTATGTTGTGAAAATGTGCATTACACGTGTGGGGTTCCTAGTATTTCTGAAAATAATGAGCCAGTGGAGTGCAAATGTGCAATATTATAGCATATGTAATTTTCTTTGTCAAATCACACCAGAAGTTCTTTCACAAACTAAATACATTTACAATATTTTATTTTAAATTTAATCACCTAAATTTGCTTTCAGATTTCTCTCTAGTTACTTCAAATTAGAGCTACATTTTTTATCGTTTTAGATTTCATATGCTTCATGAGATATAATTTTCTGAAAGTAAATTTATGAAAACCCAATACAAGCATTAGATGACGTCAGATCCAAATCCTACTTGATATGAATCTCACTTGGAAAAGGAGAAGAATATTGCACTGGAATTTCATTGATTACATAGCATTATTTATTGCTATGAGTTGGCTTTAGTTCATGAGATAATATTATACTCTCTATGTCAATCTGTCTCAACAGCTTACAACCCCAATCCTATTGGAAATTGCAAGAGATCATGTGGGGACACGGACATTCCATTCCCTTTTGGGTTAGAACCAGGCTGTTACGCCCTTGAACAGTTCCGGCTGACTTGCACATCAGAAAATCTTACAATATTCAACCAAGGCACTATGGACTATCACATGGACCACATCCAAGTGAATGAAGGATATCTGAGTGTTATAGATGTTCGTTCTGGTTCCCACAGTCAAGGAATCCAAATAGCTCATCAAACCGAAGTTGGTTATCTTGTCCCCTATATTCCAGGCGATCTCTATGATATATCCGATGTGATTCATACGAAGATATGGTGGGCTGCGATGAATTTAACATGTGCAGAAGCCATGATGAGGCAAAATCAAGATACCTGGGCGTGCCGCAGTGTCAATAGCACTTGCCTGGATGCCACCTATGTGAATGGGACAAAGCAGCTTGGGTATCGTTGCATGTGCTCTCAAGGCTATGAGGGAAATCCGTACATACTAGATGGCTGCAAAGGTAAATCTTACATCACCCGTATCAGTCCAATATGCTATCAATTGCAAGCATTTCATAAGTTACTACTGAACATAAAGGAACCAAAAGTTTGTTGCCACTAAACTGAATGACTTAAATTAGAAACTAGTTGGTCAAGACAAAAAGTGTCTAGCCATGATTATAACGTTGTAAATTAGAGGATCCATTGCCTCCTTTCATTTTCAATGCCATAATGTATTTACAGATATCAACGAGTGCTTATTACCAAACTTTTGCAATGGAACATGTGAGAACTATCCTGGAGGCTTTAGCTGCCAAGGTTGCAGTCACGGAGAAGAGTTTGATACAACCAAAGGGACTTGTGTGACATCAGCTAAGAGACACAACATACTTTTGGGTAAGTCATTACTGCACTTATCACTTGTATAGCATTCACGGTCTGGAAAATACATAACTTTCTGTGCTGCAAACTATTGAATGCACAGGTATTTATATTGGAATTGGTGGTGTTCTTGTTGTCATGGTTCTTCTATTGAGTGCATTCATGCTATTCAAGAAGTGGAAAAGAGACAAACAAAAGAGAATTCGAATGTCATACTTCAAGAAAAATAAAGGCCTGATGCTTGAACAACTAATCTTAGATAAAAATGCTTCAGATAAAACAAAAATATTCTCGCTGGAGGAATTAGAAAAGGCAACCGACCAGTTTGATAGCAGTCGTATTCTTGGACATGGGGCACATGGCAGCGTCTATAAGGGAATACTATCTGATCAGCGTGTGGTGGCTATTAAAAAGTCAAAGGCTGTCAGTCAATTTGAGATAAATCAGTTTATCAACGAGCTTGTTGTTCTGTCACAAGTTATGCACCGCAATATTGTGAAGCTTTTCGGTTGCTGTCTGGAAACAGAGGTCCCTTTACTTGTCTGCGAATTCATATCAAAGGGAACTTTGTCTGAACTTCTACACGCTGATGAATGCTTGTTCCCATGGAATGATCGTTTAAGGATTGCAGTAGAAGCTGTGGGAGCTCTTGCTTATCTCCACACAGCTGCTGCACGGCCAATTATCCATAGAGATATCAAACCTTCAAATCTCTTATTGGATGAAAATTTTACTACCAAGATTTCAGACTTTGGTACCTCAAGGTTTTTTCAACTCGATCAGAGTCTTGTGGATACTATTGTACAGGGCACAATGGGTTATCTGGACCTGGAGTACCACTGTACTGGTTTACTGAGTGCAAAGAGTGATGTTTATAGTTTTGGAGTTTTGCTTCTGGAGCTTTTAATTAGAAAGAAGGCAGTTTTCACAAAAGAAGATGGTTCATTGCAATCATTGTCTGAATACTTTGTGCAAGGACTTCGTGAGGGAGATGTCAAGAGAATTATGGATCCTCAAGTTGTGGTAGAAGCAAATCCAGAAGACCTTGATGATATTGCCTCAGTAGCTGTATCCTGCTTGAAGCCCAGAGGAGAAGAGAGGCCAACCATGAAGGAGGTAGAAACAAGGTTGCAGCACATTATATGTAAAAGGTTAATAGAGAGGCAAATTCTCTCTAGAGAGGATGGTGAGATTCAGACTTATATATGTCCAAACACCAGGAGCTCTCATGCACATTCCATCAATCCAAGCTACAGTGGCCAGCAAGACTTATCATCCACAATTGGTTTGGGGCGCTAAGCGTGATGGTATATATTGTATCTCAATCCAAGTTTTGATGAAGAATTATGAGAATATATATTGTACTTGCACTTCCTATTTTCTTTCCACATTATATATATATATATATATATATATATATATATGTGTGTGTGTGTGTGTGTGTGTGTGTGTGTGTGTAGCTCCCAATGATATGCTTCTTTTCTATTTGAGTTGGCTTTCTTGAAAGCTGGTCTGTATTAATGACAGCTTTTAGTTTTCTTTGCTACTTTGGAATTCTATAGACCAAGCTTGCTAGACCTATAAAGCAGGAATGGCTATTTGGCAGCTACTCTTTGAGGTTTCTTCTTATGTTGGATTTTTAGGCTGTTTCGACAGTTTCACACTTATGCACATAAAATCACTTTTCTAGAATCCAGTACCATAATAATCAACTCTATATAGTCAACACACGTGCTGCAACGGTTTTACAGTTTTATCGTTGAATTTTTTTTTCTTAATAGATTGTATATATTAGATTCACTATGATGTGACCATTATACATTAGAGATATTCTTATATGATTACATTGACGCTATTACTACCTTCTGCTGCTCTAGGGATTTTTAAATATCGGTAATGATAGTGTTGGAAGTAATCTTGTACCTCTTCACGTACGAGTCAAGTCTCGTACCTGTTCAAAGAGATAAAAGGATTAGGAGGTTTTAGATATTTAGTTTCGCCTAATGTTTCTTAAGTTTTAATTGCATGATTAAGTTAGATAATTTTTTCAGTCTTGAATTAGATCGGCTCTGTTTGGTCTAATTATTTGCATAGCCAAGTAAATTAGCATAATAATTGGTTCATGTTAGTTCAGTCGTCATTATATCGTATATGATGCCAATTCCTGTTAATTATTCCTGTTAACTAAGAATTAGATCGGCTCTGTTTGGTCTAATTATTTGCTTAGCCAAGTCAATTAGCATAAGAATTGGTTCATGTTAGTTCAGTCGTCATTATATTTCGTATATGATGCCAATTCACAAAAGAACTCAATTCCCAGACTAAGAAACTAAGAAGTAGAGGCAGAGAGGCTCACCTTAGCGCCACGTCGACGCCTAAGTCCTCCGGGACCGCCGCACACCGAGGTGGTGTGCGAGGGCGCCGTCGCCGTGCCGCAGCTGTTTCCCTCGCCGGAGACGCGCCGGAAGATGCCACGGAAGCCGTTCTCGACGGAACCGCGCGCCGGCCATTGGCCACTGCACGCGGCGCCTGCGAGGAGAGCCACCGCAGCTCCCGAGCTCCAGCGCCTTAGCCCGTCCGCGCCGACGCATTCAGCAGCTCGCGTCGCCGCGGCTCAGTCCGCCTCCGTGCGTCGCGCGCCATCGCGCCTCAGTCCAGCGCGTCATCGCGTCTCAGACCGCGTCCGCGCCGCCTCGCGCGCATCAGCCTGTGCGCGTGCGCTGAGCGCCGCCGCGCCTAAGTGCCGCGACCGGCCGCGTCAGCTCGGACGCCTCGCGCCGTCCTCCATCAGCGCCTTAGTTCGCCGCCGAGCTCGGGCATCAGAGAGCGCGTGCGCCGCCGCTCAGTTCAGTGTGAGCATGGGGGGGGGGGGGGCGAGGCCGACGATAGCCACACACACCACACACGTGAAAGAAGATATATGATAACACAACTATATACCGTATTTTATGAATTTGGTTTTAGCTCATTGTGGGTAACACAACTATATAACGTATTTTGTGCATTTGGTTTCAGTTCATTGTGGATTTAGTGCCCACAATATTTAATTAGGAGTATGCGACCAAAATATTATCAGAGCTCCCTCCTCTCCCAATTATATTTACATTTACAATACTAAAATGGTACTTAGTTATTTTCTCTTCATTCTAGAGGCATAGCGAACTTCAAAATCAAATTCACCATACATCCAATCAATCTTCACTTCGTATTGTGCAAGTCTGCATTAATTAGTTTACAACTAAACTGAAAGTTCTTAACTAGTAGTCTGTAACTTTGGATCAACGTGCAAAATACTAATTAACTCTTTTTTAGAATAGATATTAATTAACTACTATGCGCTTCATGAACGATCAGACAAAAATGCTGACATCCGTCGAGATACGCTCACTTTCCCCTCCCCCAGCTACTGTTCAGGAGAGGCGAAAAGGGGGCGGCCTTCGATCCCTGCATCCGCCGCCGGCCAGGCCGCGGGCTCCCTCCCTCTCCGCTCGCCGCTCCGGCGGCGGGAAAGTGGGGGAGCCCCGGATCTGTTGTTCTGGCGTGTAGATACTAGGGTAGGTGCTCCTGGCGGCGTCGTGGAGGTGGTGGTCGCGGCGTTGCGGTGGAATAAAGTGGCTGGAGCTCTCTTCCCACCCCGGCGACGTCGCGTGCGGCGCTGCCGGCGAGCTTCCGGCGCTCTGTGCTCCCGGATCTGTCGATTCGGTGGGCGCTCGTTCTCCAGGTGCGGTCGTCGATGCGGAGGAGGCGGCCGGCTGCGGGAGTTTTTGTCCCCCGATCCCGTCTTCGTCAGGGTATGGCTGCTCCTGGCCATGCTTTGGGGAGGCTGGGGGTGGCACAGTGTCAAGCTGGTAGCTCGTGCTGGCTTTGGCCGTCGCCTGTACAGGAGAAGCCCGAGGATTTCAGAGCTGTGTTGCCGCCGGCGTGGTCAAGCGACGGCCGGCCTTCTTCTCTTCTCGTCGTGCTGGTCCTTTGGGGCCGAGGCTGTTGACTTCCCGTCCGCGTTCATTCCGGCTGCAGGATTCCAAGGTCACGCCGGCTCTGGTGGGAGCGGCGGCAGCGGTAGCGGCGGCGCGCCGGCAACCCGCGTCGGCTGGAGGAGTGGGTTGGTTCCCCAGGGACCTAAGTGCTATTTCCTTGTAGTTTGGGGTGCTTTGTACCAATGTTTGGTTGCAATATAACTCTGAGGTCCTTTCCGCAAAAAAAAAAAGACAAAAATGCTGACGAATAAATTTTACCAGAACATACCGCATGGCCGTGCCGCCGGATTTGAGACTCGGATAACCAAGGCTTCGTTGAGAAAAGGCAAACGGCACTCACAATTCCGTGGATATTTAGATGATGGTTGACGATATGTCAAATACTCCCGATGGTATTTCAAATACTAGTGGACTCGTTGCGCCAAATGGCACAGAGGCACGCTAAAAACATGTTTGCGATGAAAAAAATTGCATGGTTTAGTCCTCTCTAATATGAAACACAGTGGAATCTTGTGTATAATGATATGAATATACTCGGTATATCTTAATATACTTGGTTTATCTTAATAGCATAGGGTCGAATTTGAAACAAAAAAACATGCGTTGGTATGAAAAATTAAGATAGAAGTGTTTTGAAAAGGTTGTCTCTCTCAATAAAAATCGGTTGTAGCAATCACTTAGGCATATGCATGTATTATCTGGACTGAAAGGTATGTGCATGTACATTTTTTTAGTGGTCTATGTGCATGCCTTTTTTTTAGAAACATGTCTGATTTTATTTACACAGCCGCGTGGAAATGAGCTATTTTATATTAGTGAATTTAGCCTTGTTGTCTACAGAAACAGGGATTGTATACGCAATAGGAATTTTGAAGTCTATTGATGGCCTTGGTATGCCAGCTATAGAGACATAGACGCCACTCAAAATATAATAAAAAGCTATAGAGACATAAATGGTGCAAGCAACAGAGTCTTAACAATATTATCATTAGCTCTTACACACATAGTCTTGGCAAGTCTTACTCTGCCCTTGGTCTAAAGAGAAATATAATTATACATCACGGTTAACCTACGCGGTTAAACAAAAGGAGCGAAATAGACTACAATTCTAAAAGGTCTGGTTTAGGATGCATTCTTGTAGAATACAACTCTAAAAACCTCTCCTGATGCTTTTTAGCTGCTTCTCTGATTTGAGCACCCTGCGCTTGAGCCTTTCTGCTATCTTCTCAATGTTGTTAAGAGGTTCGTTCATAAGCTGATCCATGGGTTCTTTCCCAGATGATCTGTTGAGTGCTGTTACATTTGCATATATGATCAGATAATTCATGCATGTATCTTGTAAGAACGAACCAGCCCATAGCCACCGCCGGGTCGCCCCGCGCGCGACCGGGAGGAAACCCTAGCCGCCGCCGGCGGGGTCCCCCTCCTTCTCCTCCTCCCCTCGCCGCCGCCAGAGGGCGCGGCCAGGCAAAGCCTGGTCGTCGTCGGCGGCGGCGGGGAGATCTCGCCCTCTCGTGCAGCGGGCTCGGCGCGGGCCGAGACGGCTGGGCCGGGGTGTCGCGCTAGACGGCGGGCGCGGCAGCGCGGTGGCGCGCCGGAGCAGTGCGCGACGGCGGTGTGGCAACGGCGTGGCGGGCGGCGGGCGGGGGTGCGCACTTGGGGACTGGATGCGGTCACGGCTCCGCCGGATCTGGCCCTCCAAGCGGCGCGGGCCGTGGGCGGCTCGGGCTGCGGGCGGCCTCCTCCGCCGTGGCCATCTTGGCTGGTGGAGGGGGCGGCGCAGTGGTGGTGGTGCGACCTTCTCCCCCTGCTGCTCATGGGTCCGTGCTCGGCGACTGGTGGCGAGTGTGTGGCCGGCCGGTGGTGGCTGGGGTGCTCCGGGAAGGGAGGTAGGGGTGCTTCCCGGCCTTGCCGTCGTGCACGACGGTGGCCCTGGTCCCCGGTGTGCAGCCTGGCTCGTGGCCGCTGACGGTAGTGCCCCCCCAGATCTGGCCGGCTCGTCCCCGATCCCGTCAAGGGGCTCGCTTTGGGGGTGGAAGGAGGGGCCTTCTACCCCCTCACCGGTCGGTGGTGGCTATGGGCTGTGGCGACGGGTGGAGGTGGTCCTGGACGCCGGGGCGGCGGCCTCGGTGGTGGGAGCTGCGGTGCCCGTGGGCGGGGCGCGCGGCTCGGGTGCTGGCTGGCGGCCATGGCCGTGAGGGCGGCATGGCGGCTAGCTTTCGGCGTTCGGTGGTGGGGGTGGCCGGCCTGTTTTGGTTGCGCATACCCTGTTCCAGTGGTGGATAGTGCTTGCCGGGGTGAAAACTTTGTCTGCCTTCGGCCGACCGACGGCGACGACGTCTGTGGGCGTCGTAACCTTCCTGAAGGCTCCGTCGTGGCTGCTCTTGATGCTATGGGACGCTCCGGGTGAAGACCCCGATCCTTTGGATTGGGCGGTGGCGGCGCTACGGCGTCGTGATCTTCCTGAAGACGCCGCTTTGGAGGCCCCGACCCGTCGATGGCTGCTCCTCTTCGTGGTGTCACGTTTGAGGGCTTCTTCGAAATCTAGTGATGATTTATCTTCCAACCTATAGTGTGCTAGGTTCTGCTTGGAGTTTGTAGCTGTTCTCTGTATCCTGCCTCGGGTGTGTGTGTGGGTGTGTGTTGTATGCGGTGGATTGTGGCTGATCGTTGATCAGTGCTTTATATATAAAGCGGGGCGGAAGCCTTTTTCGATAAAAAAAAAGTGACGCGTACTCTACCGCCATCACATACTTTGCTTCGATACTCAGCCACTGGAAGCTGTAAAGTCTCTAAAAGAACATCTAGCATCATCCTGTAAGGGATTTTGATCATTTGTGGCGTGGCCTGTGATTTTAAACGGACGTCATTAGGTGCAAGAGCATGAATTAAATGGAATCGTTTGTTTGACGGATGTTGGTGTGTTAATAAGCAAACTATAATAAAAAGGCGTGACATATCCAGATCAGAGAACATAACACGACTGGCTGATAAGCAATAAGGGACTAAATCATATTTCGGCAGGTAAAAGCTTTTAGAGGGGAAAATGTACTTTGAATAATCTAAGTAAAATTAAGACTATATTACTTTTTGTTATGGCAACAGCTGGATGATCAAATTCAAGGGTGAGAGAACAAGAAACCAAGATAACTAATTTATCCTGGACAACTTTATGCGCAGGATGCTGATGAAGGTAAGTTTGTATATGATCACTTGTATAACCATAAGCTATGCATTGACGATGTGGACCACAACATTTACTACCTGGTAGCTTCTAATTATCACAAGCATGAATTGAACCCTTAATGCAATGTATAAACAGAAGAACTGTGCCTGTATCAAATAAAAAGACTTTGGTGTGCAAGAATCGCATATGAACATACATTTAACATTGAAACAATGCAAGGAGCAATTCTTCTGAAAGCAAAGAGGACAGTGTTTTACAAAGCTTAAGTACAGAAATCACTAAAGAAATATATTACTGCCCTTTCCTCAAATTTGGATTTATTGATCTATGCCTGGAGGGCAGCCTGTTCATAGGCGTGGACAAAACCACACCAGGCCGAGCTCCAAAAAAACTCTTTTCGTGGAACTGGACCAGAACCATCCCCTGGAAGCTCCAGTTCTACCCCAGCAAGAATGGACCCATCTCACATAGATAAAAAAGTGCTGGCAAAGCACACCGAGCCACCACGGCTTCCAAAACAGGTATAACGGCTGAAACAAGAGCACACATCCTGCTCACACGCAACCACCAAATATAAGCATGAAACGAAAGTCACACAAAACTGAAAAATAACACAACCCCCGGACAAACCCGGCACAACGAGACAATCACTAAATGCACAGCATGCAGGAAAAGATAAATACATCTTGAGCCGCAAAGAAAGCACATGCAGTGGAAAAGGAGAGAAAACCTTGAGCAGCAGCAGCAAGTTGCAGGTGCAGATGCAGAAACAGAACAACTCTTCGAACCTGCAAAATAAACCGAGATAGAGCCATAAGAACATAAGCATAGCAATGCAGGCACAGAAACCAGCAAAATACACATAAAACAGAGTATATTCAACAGATGCAGAGCAACAGAACAACACCAGAACTATTCAGAGCTCACCATATCAGGCCACGATACATTATATCTAGAGCATCTTTTTCCTGGAATTCACAAAAGCTTTTAGCTTGCCAGTGCTATGACCCTCTTCCCCACATGCAGAAACCTAAGAAGATGCTTGTGAATCAACCTCATACGATGTGCTTTCAGCCAAACTAATAGACATAAGCAGCATAAAGCCTCTAACTACCCCAACCGCAACAATATGATTGTAAGATAATCTAGAAGAGAGAATAGAACACACTACACCAACATCATCATTAGCACACAGACTCACAGTACATCCATATCTCTGCACCGACCAAAGAAAGAAGGCAAGGAGCAGCACATTACCAGGACGAAGAACCACAACCAGGACAGCGGCGAGCAAACGAAGGTGGAACGACAGACGAACAATCTGAGAAGAAAGATAGCCGGGTCACCGCAGAGGCATTCTGCCGAACACGTTGCATGCAGGCAGACAGAAGGAAGACCAACCTCAATGCAGACGGCAGAACGGCGCGCCGGCTGGCGCAGGAGACAGCAGGGAGAGGATTTCAGCTGCACATGTAGCATACAAAAGGAAGAACACCAGCAAGGTGCAACGCGAGAAACGGACACGATCCGAAGGAAGGAAAGGACTGACCTCAACCAGCAGCACCGACCGCACGCACGGACGCCATCACAACGGGCACGCGCACGGATGGCGAAGAACAACAGTCAGACGCAGTGTTAGGATATACTCGGGGAGATCTCGATTACTAGCAGCAATTCCTCACAGAGGTAGGATTTAGTGGCGATTACAGGAGGGATTACAAGAATGGTGTAGCTAGGGTTCGTCGCGAGAGGGGAAAGGGGGAGGAACAAGAGCCGTGCCGCCGTTGCCTGATCCACTGGAAGCCCTTCCTCTCCTGCGCGTCGCCTTTAGTAGTAGCTGCTGGACGGCTTCAGTTGGCCCACTCCGGCCCGTGGACGCGTGGGTTGGGCCGCCTGGGCCGAGTGGGTCTTGTGGCAGTCGGATGGTTGTGGTAGTCGCTGCCTTGGGGGTCCCCATTGTCGGGGGCGCTGACATCCCCTCCTCCTTGGGAAGAGGCTTGCCCCCAAGCCTCCGCATGCGGAACCGGGCCATCAAGCTAGCTTTATCTTCCCAAGTGACGCCCAGGTTGGAAGAACGAGACCATTGTATCTTCACTTGTTCCCGGACGCCGTCTTTGTACTTGCGCCAGCGGGTCTGAAGAACAGTTTCTGGCACAGCGAGGTCATCCAAGCAGTGCGGGAGTTGAGTTTCCGCAGTCGTACCAGGGAGGAGAGCTTGTCGGAGAAGCGAAACGTGGAACACTGGGTGAACCGTTGCTTGTGGTGGCAGTTGGAGCTTGTATGCCACTTCGTTGACCTTGTCGATGATGGGGAATGGCCCATAGAACTTATAAGCCAACTTGTGATTTGCTCTTGGGGCCATTGAAGATTGTATATATGGCTGTAGCTTGAGGAATACTCTGTCGCCCACCTCGAACGTTCGAAATGAACGCTTCTTGTCAGCTTGGTCTTTCATCAGCTGTTGCGCTCGGTTGAGATGTTGTTGTAGCAAGGCTTGGACAGTGGCGCGCTCATCTAGCCAAGATTGAAGTGCTGGCACGGAACATGTACCTTCCGCTGTGATCCCCCAGTGGCGAGGTTCGTAACCGAACATGGCTTTGAATGGTGTCATCCCGATGGCTGAGTGATGGGCATTGTTGTACCAAAACTGTGCCAACGGTATCCAGAAGCTCCAGCGTCGCGGGCATGCTTGTGTGAAGCAGCGCAGGAAGGTTTCCACGCATTGGTTAACTCTTTCTGTCTGTCCATCCGTCTGTGGATGGTTTGCAGTGCTGAGGCGAAGCTCGGTCCCTGCCCCTTTGAACAGCTCTTGCCAGAAATGGCTGGTGAAGACCGGGTCTCTGTCCGACACGATTGCTGCTGGTAGACCATGGATCTTGTAGACTTGGTGAAGATAGAGTTGAGCGACGGACGCTGCTGTATAGGGGTGAGCAAGAGGCAGGAAGTACGCAAACTTGGTACGTTTATCCACAATGACAAGCAGACAGTTGAACTTGCTGGACTGAGGGAGGCCATTGACGAAATCCATTGATATCATCTCCCACGGCTGGCTGGGAACTGGGAGCGGTTGAAGCAAACCTGGTGAAGCAGCCCGGTCTGGTTTGGCTTGTTGGCAAATTTGACAGCAGCGTACGTATTGTAGGATATGCGCCTTCATCTTGGGCCAAGTGAACAGACGCCGGATGCGTCGATAAGTCACTGGGAACCAGAATGCCCGCCCATCGGACTGTCGTGGAAAGCACAGATGATGCGCTGTTGTATCTGAGTGCCTCCTCCCAGCCAAATTCTGTCGCGGAATCGGATGACCCCGTGCTCCAGAGAGAAACGTCCTTTCGGGTCTTCCCGAAGTGCCAACTGTTCCAAAAGGCGCGAGGCGTGTGGATTGTTGTTGTAACTATTGACGACGTCCTTGAGCCAGGCTGGTACGCAGGAAGTAATGCTTGCCAGTGAGTCTGTTGGATTTGCCCTTGATAGTGCATCTGCTCCGGCGTTCTCAACGCCCTTCTTATATCTGATACGGTAGCGCAGGCCGAGGAGTTTGGTAAAAGCCTTTTGTTGCCATGGAGTGGTTAGCCGCTGCTCTTCCAAGTGAATCAGACTTTTCTGGTCGGTGAGAATAATGAACTCTGAGTGCTGAAGGTAGGGGCGCCATTGGTCCACTGCCACAACGATAGCAAGGTATTCCTTCTCGTATGTGGAAAGGCCTTGATAGCGCTGGCAGAGTGCTTTGCTCATGAATGCTATTGGGTGCCCCTGCTGTTGCAGAATTGCCCCGATACCGCGATCGCTAGCGTCTGTCTCGATGGTGAAGGGTTGTTTGAAATTCGGCAGTGTTAGGACAGGAGCTGTGATGAGCTGCTTCTTCAGTACTTGAAAGGCTGTTTCGGTGGTGGTTGTCCAAAGAAACGGCACTCCCTTCTTCAGCAAGTTGAACAGGGGGCGCGCGATGACACCAAAGTTCCTGACGAACCGGCGGTAGTAGCCCGCGAGCCCCAAGAAACTGCGAACACCTTTGACGTTTGTCGGTGCCTGCCAGTCCTCCACTGCCGCAATCTTGGATGGGTCTGTGGACACGCCTTGGGTACTAATGGTGTGCCCCAGGTATGAGATTTCTTGCTGACCGAACGCCCATTTGCTCAACTTGGCCTTCCAGCAGTCCCTTCGCAACAGCACTAGCACTTGTCGTAGGTGATCGACATGTTCCTTTAATGAAACATTGAAAACCAAGATGTCGTCGAAGAAGGACACCACGCAGACACGGTTAACTGGCTTGAGCGTTGTGGTCACTGCCCCCAAGAATGTGGCTGGTGCGCCGGCGAGTCCGAATGAAACCACCCTGAATTCAAAGTGCCCTTGATGCGTCTGAAACGCCGTCTTGTATTCTTCTCCAGGAGCCAAACGGATTTGGTGGTAACCCGCACGGAGATCCAGTTTGGAGAACCATTTTGCGCCGTGGAGTTCGTCCAAGAGTTCCTCAATGATGGGTACTGGATATTTGGGCACCACCGTAAGCGCATTGAGCTGTCTGTAGTCGATGCAGAGTCGCCAAGTGCCATCTTTCTTTTTGACCAAAATGACCGGAGAAGAAAAGGGACTGGTGCTCCGCTGAATAACTCCTGATCGCAGCAGTTCTTCAACTTGAGCTTCACTCTCCGTCTTGTGTTCAGGCTTGTGGCGGTATGGCCGAATGTTGACAGGCTGGGCCCCTGGAATGAGTGGGATCCTGTGGTCGCAGGCGCGCCTTGGAGGTAGGCCTGTTGGCTTGGTGAAAACATCAGGAAACTCGTCGAGGACGCGCTGGATGCATTCTGGAATTGGTGTTGATGACTCCGGCACAGGTGCTACCATGCACAGATGAACCGCATGCGAGATAGCGCCTCGGCTGCACAGCCCTTGGAGTTGAATTGTGTTGACTGACTCGCAGGTAGTTGTTGATGCGTCGTGGCCGACCAGACGGAGTGGACCGGCCGGCGTAGGGATCTCGATGAATCGAGCGCACCAGTCGACGACCATGGGACTGTGCTCCTCGAGCCGATCCATGCCCAAGATGGCGTCGTAGGTACCCAATGCGAGCACCTTCAAGTCGGTGAAGAATTCTTGGCCTTGTGAGTACCAGGAGCAGTTGGGGACGAAGGCAGAGCATATGAGCTCACTGCCATCTGCGACGCGGACGCGGCTGGGTCTTGGTAGAGGTTGGACGCCGGTGAGGGTTGCAGCCAGGTGCGCATCGACGAATGAGTTAGAGCTGCCGGAATCCACCAGTAGTAGCACCTCGCGCCCCTGAATCCAGGCGCGTAGCTGGAATGCCTTCGGTGACACCCCTCCCATGACCGCAGACAGGGAGATGGCCATGACGGTGTCGTTCGCATCGTCTGGTGGTGGAACTTGAGTGTCGATGATGTTGTCGAGGCCGAATAAGTCGAGCAGCTCCTCGACGACATGTAGCTATACTGAAGTGGGGCAGGTGTGCTCATGGCCCCACCTCTCGCCGCACTTGAAGCAGAGGCCCCGGGCTCGCCTGTAGTCTCGTAGCGTCTTCAGCTTGGACGCATCAGCGCGAGCTGCGTCGGTGCCGCGGCGGTCAGCCGCAGGTGCCGCTGGCACTGTTCGTGTCGGTGGCAGCGGCAGAGGTGTGCCTAGCCTTGGCGTTGCTTCTGGTGGTCGCGGCAATGTGCCGAACGCGCCGTCTGCCACTTCTTCTTGCAGCAATGCCAGGGCGCAAGCCGTATCCAGATCGGGTGGCCGCTGGACGAGCACCACCGCGCGGATATCCTTCCGTAGGCCCTCGACAAAACGGGTCAAAAAGTAGAATGGGTGAATAGTATTCGAGTAAGATGACAAGTGATTGATAATTAATTCAAATTGCTCAATGTAATTTGCGACTGTAGAAGTTTGGCGTACAGTGTAGAACTGTCGAATCAGCGTCTGATGCCGATCACGCCCAAAGCGGGTACAGAGTAAACTGGTAAATGACTCCCAATTGAAATCAGCAAGTCGTTTCTGAATCAACTGTAACCACACCGATGCTGAACCAGAAAAGTTCAGTGCAGCCATCGGTACCCAGAAGGACTGTGAAATCCCAAACATCTGAAAGTACTGTTCGCATAGCATTTTCCACAGATTAGGATTGTCGCCCGTAAACTGTGGGAAGGAGATGGATGGGTGGGTTTGCCCCAATCCCGAGAGGAGTTGACTTGCATGCGCAAATGGTGACAGAGAAGAAGGGGATGCCGCCAAGGCGTTGTACTGACCCGTTGCCGGGGGCGGCGGCGGGGTCTGGAAAGACGCCGCCGCGGGCCCCCGTGGAAGATGAAGAAGGCCGTGGCTCATTGGCCCTTGAGGAGCGTCGACCGCGCCGGATCCGGCCCCATTGTGGGCGCCGATCGTCGCTGGTGGGGCGTGGTTGGATGCAGCCGCCCGCGTCTCCTCGCCCTCCTTGGTCGGCGGCGACTGCGCCAGTTGAAGCGCAGCCACCGCATCGCCGAGATCGACGACCCGTTTCTCCAGATCGGGCCGCCATGCGATGAGCTCGCCGATTTTGGCCGTTGAGAGCTGGATCTCCGCGATGGCCTTGGACTGGGCCTTCATGTTGGTGTCGAGGTGATCGAGAAATGCTTGGATCGAAGGATCCATGGTGGTCAGCAGTGAACGCGCTTGCCGCACGCGACAGGTCTCGATGAACTGGTCCAGTGTGTTGTGGGAGGGATTTGGGCTGGTCTCTGATACCAGATGTTAGGATATACTCGGGGAGATCTCGATTACTAGCAGCAATTCCTCACAGAGGTAGGATTTAGTGGAGATTACAGGAGGGATTACAAGAATGGTGTAGCTAGGGTTCGTCGCGAGAGGGGAAAGGGGGAGGAACAAGAGCCGTGCCGCCGTTGCCTGATCCACTGGATGCTCTTCCTCTCCTGCGAGTCGCCTTTAGTAGTAGCTGCTGGACGGCTTCAGTTGGCCCACTCCGGCCCGTGGACGCGTGGGTTGGGCCGCCTGGGCCGAGTGGGTCTTGTGGCAGTCGGATGGTTGTGGTAGTCGCTGCCTTGGGGGTCCCCATTGTCGGGGGCGCTGACATCCCCTCCTCCTTGGGAAGAGGCTTGCCCCCAAGCCTCCGCATGCGGAACCGGGCCATCAAGCTAGCTTTATCTTCCCAAGTGACGCCCAGGTTGGAAGAACGAGACCATTGTATCTTCACTTGTTCCCGGACGCCGTCTTTGTACTTGCGCCAGCGGGTCTGAAGAACAGTTTCTGGCACAGCGAGGTCATCCAAGCAGTGCGGGAGTTGAGTTTCCGCAGTCGTACCAGGGAGGAGAGCTTGTCGGAGAAGCGAAACGTGGAACACTGGGTGAACCGTTGCTTGTGGTGGCAGTTGGAGCTTGTATGCCACTTCGTTGACCTTGTCGATGATGGGGAATGGCCCATAGAACTTATAAGCCAACTTGTGATTTGCTCTTGGGGCCATTGAAGATTGTATATATGGCTGTAGCTTGAGGAATACTCTGTCGCCCACCTCGAACGTTCGAAATGAACGCTTCTTGTCAGCTTGGTCTTTCATCAGCTGTTGCGCTCGGTTGAGATGTTGTTGTAGCAAGGCTTGGACAGTGGCGCGCTCATCTAGCCAAGATTGAAGTGCTGGCACGGAACATGTACCTTCCGCTGTGATCCCCCAGTGGCGAGGTTCGTAACCGAACATGGCTTTGAATGGTGTCATCCCGATGGCTGAGTGATGGGCATTGTTGTACCAAAACTGTGCCAACGGTATCCAGAAGCTCCAGCGTCGCGGGCATGCTTGTGTGAAGCAGCGCAGGAAGGTTTCCACGCATTGGTTAACTCTTTCTGTCTGTCCATCCGTCTGTGGATGGTTTGCAGTGCTGAGGCGAAGCTCGGTCCCTGCCCCTTTGAACAGCTCTTGCCAGAAATGGCTGGTGAAGACCGGGTCTCTGTCCGACACGATTGCTGCTGGTAGACCATGGATCTTGTAGACTTGGTGAAGATAGAGTTGAGCGACGGACGCTGCTGTATAGGGGTGAGCAAGAGGCAGGAAGTACGCAAACTTGGTACGTTTATCCACAATGACAAGCAGACAGTTGAACTTGCTGGACTGAGGGAGGCCATCGACGAAATCCATTGATATCATCTCCCACGGCTGGCTGGGAACTGGGAGCGGTTGAAGCAAACCTGGTGAAGCAGCCCGGTCTGGTTTGGCTTGTTGGCAAATTTGACAGCAGCGTACGTATTGTAGGATATGCGCCTTCATCTTGGGCCAAGCGAACAGACGCCGGATGCGTCGATTAGTCACTGGGAACCCAGAATGCCCGCCCATCGGACTGTCGTGGAAAGCACAGATGATGCGCTGTTGTATCTGAGTGCCTCCTCCCAGCCAAATTCTGTCGCGGAATCGGATGACCCCGTGCTCCAGAGAGAAACGTCCTTTCGGGTCTTCCCGAAGTGCCAACTGTTCCAAAAGGCACGAGGCGTGTGGATTGTTGTTGTAACTATTGACGACGTCCTCGAGCCAGGCTGGTACGCAGGAAGTAATGCTTGCCAGTGAGTCTGTTC
Organism: Elymus sibiricus; assembly: GCA_039707655.1. Lineage (NCBI taxonomy): Eukaryota > Viridiplantae > Streptophyta > Magnoliopsida > Poales > Poaceae > Elymus > Elymus sibiricus. The sequence goes on from CM077672.1 coordinate 281,776,471, forward strand.
GAGGAGGCCTCAGGAGAGCGGGTCGGCTAGCATGCTTATTGACTATATAAACCATGCTAGACGAGAGGCCTTCTCAGGCTATCCACGCGACCAACTTTTGTAAATCGCGTTCGTTTTCACCTCACCCCCTACCTAGCCTCTGTCACTGATGGGTGGACCCTCTGTGCGTGGGTCAGTTGAGGGAGAGAATGAAACACCATGCAGCCTACCGAGAGCCTCCTCTTTCCCCCGGCCTCCCCCAATCCCCGCCTCCAGTTCCCGTCGCTCCGCCGAGTGGACAACCAGGAAGGAGGAGGGATGTGAAGGGGAGAAGAGGGGGTGCGGCGGAGAAGGAGACCTAGGCGGCGATTCAAGCGGAGGAGCGCGGCCTCGATCCGGACTCAGCAGGAGGAGAGGAGCAGCAGCCACAGCGCGGCCTCGGTCCGGCCTCGGCAGGAGGAGCTCGAGCCGAGGAGCGCGGCCTCGATCCGGACTCAGCAGGAGGAGGGGAGCAGCAGCCGCGCCAGCCGGCGCGCACCTCGTCACAAAGCTTGCAGCAAGCTGAAGACGCGTCTGTCCAGACCACGGTCACGGCTTCAAGGGCTGCGCACATGTCGAGCAACGGCGGACGGGAGAGGGTCACGACGGCGGCGGCGTCCCTACAGGAGAGAGAAGATGGGGGAGAGAGAGAAGGAAGGAGAGGGGGGACAAAGAGAGGACAGTGGAGAGGGAGGTGCAGCGCCGGGAGAAGAATACAATGGGGAGCGGTCTTCTGGAGGTGCATCTGGTCCATGCCACCCAGCGATTTTCTCGGTGAGTATTCCACTGCACGCCTTCCGTCGAATCCGGAGAAGAACATTTATCACCACCACCACGCAGGTTCTTGGGTTGGCTTGGGTTCTTTACCTGTACTTGCAGGGAAGATAGACCCGTACGTGATATGATTTTTTTTCTTGTTTATACCTGTAGAAAAAATTGTGGTGGTGATGATTGATCTAAGTATTATGATTGGTTGTATGGAAATAGGGCTTTGCTTATGGAGATGTGGGTAGTGGTGTTCTCTGCAGTCTGATGTTTCATAATTTTTCCCCTTGGACACCCTCCTAACTGAAATATCTGTCTTACCAATTTGATGTTGGTTCACATGCAGGTTCAGAGAGCAGCACCATGCGTGATGACTGTTGATGATCTTTGTATTGCGAGACAATGCTTTCGTGTTTAGTCAATATGGTCGTTCTCAAAAGGTAGATCTATTACATATTGATTCAAAATGGCATAGTTATGCTCTTGCATGACCACCTGATGTGTTGTTTAATATATTTTATTTTTCATTGCAAAGGAAGAACTTTCGGAGACTCTTGCTTATTTTGTACGGGAATAATAGGGTGTCTTTAGTATCATAGTAAACTTTGCAACCTGCCCTATGGACCGCAGTTTCATTTTTATTAGGTTCTTGAGATATGTTATTTGCAGGGAGCATCTTGATTTCTTCAGTTGCAATTGTTTTGTTCATTTCCTTTTTGCCTTCTTGATTGGCTCAACATGCTCATTGTGAAAGGCTGAGAGTTTATCCATCTTTTGGTATTCGCCGGATATGTGCGCCTTCTTCCTATATCAGCCAAGACTGAACAAAAATTTGCACGGCCGTCTTGCTTGAGGATTGCAGCACACGCAGATTGCTTGGCAGACTAAAATAACTAGGAGCTTCTAATTGGACCCTTCAAGCAATAGTGTTGTTAATATATTAGTTATTATATTATGTTACTAGAGTATTAGAATAACTTCCTATATGTGTTTATATGATTTCTGACATTTACTGCAAAGATATTGATGGCCAGGCACTATACTATGCATAAACAAAAATTTCAGTTTTTCTTTTCGTAGTTGCAGCAGTTTTCTGTACCAATAGTGTGACATTACACTACTCTTCACGTTCACAGGCCATGGAACAATAAATAACTTGGCAACGGATACCCTGTGGTCTACGATTATAATTATGTGTGCACTTTGGATCTATTGGATGTCTGAATGTATTACTAATCGACATTTACTGATGTAAAGGTATGTTCTATTTCTAATATGAAATGATTCTTATTTGTACCTCCAGCAGTCCTTCTCATATTTTCTATTTGTTATATGAAATGATTCTTATTTGTACCTCCAGCAGTCTTCTATCACTCCTTTTAGAACTAATGACATAAAAAATGTGGTCTGGAGTCTGGTCGTGTTTGAACAAAGTCAGTCAGAATGATATAGTTTTTTTTTTCAAGTTGATTATATTAATTTTTCCAGTATAGTGATTATTTATATGTTCACACAGTACATAGTACCACCGGCCGTGAGCTACATTCTTTACAGATTTTGCAGGGATGTAGATATATATGGTGATGTTTCACTACGATCCTCAGGTGTTTCAGTTCGTATTTAGCAGGATCACATGTTGACCAATGACTCAAATTTGTTTTCTCACTGATCCAGTATACTCAAGAACTTGAATATTGTGTTTGCCGTGAGTTATTTGTCAATTCCTTGATTTTGGCAACTCAGGAGTGAAGATGGCCTTCCTTTGGTAGGTGTAGTGAATGAATTTACTTCTAATTCAGGCCATGGTTGATACTGCTCGGCGGCTGGATCTGCCATGGAGTGGCTACCACGGGCCAACCAGAGCTGGGTGCCCCTGTTTCCGACCTCGAGGTGGTGAGATTAGAGTCTACTTAATTATGTATCATTCGGTCCTTCCTTTGGCTATTAATCTATTGTGGTCTGCTTTTTCAAGCTCATACAACCGGTTTATATTGAATTAAATTTTGTATAGATAGCTGTAGCGATTGTAGCGAAACATCTTCAAGCTTAAGTTGCTGAACTGATATACCTTGTTGTGTAATGCATCTTGATACCATATACATGTAAATTAATTTAGGAAATCATGTTGTTTCAAATAAGTTGATTGGTGTTTCAAGACACTATATTTTTATTGCTTCATATGATATGTGTTATTCTTGGAGTGTCAGTTATTTTTGCTTTCAGTTTTGTTTTGTTTTGTTTGCTGTAGTATATGGTTGGATCCTAGCATTTTTAGTTGGAGCGATTCACGCTCCGTTTTCATTGCTTAGAACACTCTAGTTTTCACTCTTATTACTTCGCGAGTGTTCACTTTTTGCTAGTACTGCGTTTAGCTCTTGTTTTCCACTCGTATTTTGTTCAGAGCTTGTTGCTTTGCTTCAGTTATATATGATTAGCTCTCTGGTATTTGATGAATATTATCTATGAGAGTTGTTTCAAATAAGTTGATTGGTGTTGGAGAAGAGTAAAATATTTCATGCTTATAGTGGTGCAATAGGAAGCTTGCTTAGACTGTGGCTTAGGCTTTAGCATGTCATGTTAGATGTTATTTTAATTGTGTGCTTAGTAATATATGATGTATCATGACTAGTCTCAAATAGCTGAGAGTGCTTAATGTGCCATTGAAATTAAATCATGTGTTGTTTTATCATACCGAAGCATAGTATTGTGATATTCTCCTTTGATGATTTATTTGGGTTGACTTGGCACATGCTCACACCATGTTATGACTATAAACCAGTCACCTCTAGCCTTGATGATCACTTAATTTTTGACTTGTAATATCACTTTATGCTTTGATTAATAATGTTTTGTCGCTATGCATGATTATGGCCATTATTACTCTCTTAGTTGGTCGCTCCCAGTCTCTTGCTAGCCTTCACCTGTACTGAGTATGAGCTCTACTCGTGCATCCAACTCCCAAAAACCAAAGTTTGCCAAATGTGTACACCATACCTACCTATATGTGGTATTTCACCGCCACTCCAAAGTAAATTGCTCGTGTGCTACCTTTAAAACCTTCAAAATTATTAAACCTCTTTTGTGTTCCTGTTTTAGCTCATGAGGAAGTATTGAATGCTTTATTGTTTTTTCATGTTTATTTGGCTTCACACCTTGACTAGCATGCATAATGTGCTAGTCCCTAATATTGCAAAAAGAGCAGGCAAACGGGTGCCCAGCCCACAAAAGATAAGCTACAACAAATAATCAAATAAATCTCCTCACACTATGGACTTGAGAAATCATGAACTTAGCTTGTGCAACAAAAGGAGAAGAGGAACTTTATTGTTCTCTCTATGGGAGCCGCTCTTGAAGCCATTAAACATGAGAACATGATAAATCATTTGATACCATTCGTTGACATAGACATACACCTCTCTCAAAATTATATTTTCAATACCTCTGATTTATTTAAATAAAAAGCTCTAGCACATGAGTAATCCCTGCTTCCCTCTGCGAAGGGCCTTTCTTTTACTTTTATGTTGAGTCTTCATCTTCAAACTTTATGCACCAATTAAGAGAGCATAGTTGTCATTCTGAGTATAATGTGCATAGTCCCAAAATTTATTATTGATTGATTCATGATTATGGTATTGCTTGTTCTCAAATTATCTGTATCTAGTCACCATTTGAACTTTGAAGGTGTCCTAGCATTTATGTTTGCCTATTCCATGAAGGACAAGCTGAATACCACTTTATTATGTTCTCTTTATGATTGAAACAAATGTATCACTTTCAATGCATTATTATTCATGATCTTTTATTTGTGTTACTTTTCATGTTGCAACATAGTTGCTAAGTTTACATTGTTAGAATTATATCTATCATGCCTTTGTTTAAAGTACTTTGATCTCAGCTTGCAATGCTTTTACATATCAATGGTCAAGATTGTGTTGGCTTCATGTCACCTCAAAAATTATTTTGTTATCACTTACCTACTCGAGGATGAGCAGGAGTTAAGCTTGGGGATGCTGATACGTTGCAAACGTATCTATAATTTTTGATGCTCCATGCTTGTTTTCTATCCAATGCCACATGTTTTCTATGCATTTACCTTCGTTTTCCGATTGATTTCATACACTAACATATTGACAAGATGCCCCAGGCCAGTTGCTGTTTTTCTATTTCAGAAATCCTCTTAAGGAAATATTCTCGGAATGGGCTGAAAATCCACGAAGATCAGTTTTTACCCGGAACGAAGACAGAGACCGAAGGAGACCCGGAGGGGGGCCAGGAGGCCGCCAGGGGGGTGCCCGGCGCGGCCCCACCCTAGGCCGCGCCTGGTGGGGCCCTGGGCGCCCTGGCCACCGCGTCTCGTCGCCTCTTCGCCTATAAATTGCCCTTAACACTAAAAAGTTCGGAGACGGAGTTATTTTCCACGAAATCCACAGAGAGGCGCCGTCACCTCGAAAGTCCAATCTAGGGCTTCTGCATCCCTGTTCCGGCACCCTGCCGGAGGGGGAGATCATCGCCGGAGGCCTCTTCATCACCATGATTGCCTCCACGACGATGCGTGAGTAGTTCATCTCGGGACTACAGGTCCATGGCAGTAGCTAGTTGGTAGTATCTCTCCCTTATGCCTCCATGTGTAGAGTCTCGTGAGCTACCTCACATGATCGAGACCACCGTTATGTAATTGTGCATGTTGTGTTTGCTGGGATCCGATGAACCATGAGATTATGATATTTTGTTCATGTCATTACTGAGTTGCTTCACTTATATCTATAGAGAGTTTTAATGTTGTCTTGCAATACTCTCCGGTGTTTATGATTACCTTGGCCACGTAGTTGTTTTCACCTCCAAGAGAGGGTTTATATGCTAGATAGTGGGTTCATGCCTCCTTGTTGCCTGCGCTCGAGTGACAGAAACGTGTGGGGGGAGGATGTGTTGTTGCCACTAGGGAGAAAACATCGGTGCTCTTGTATACGGACGAGAACCATTGCTTACATTACGTATTGTTCTTAATGCAATTGTCTGTTGCACACAAGCAATCACTTCGTTGCTGCAACTTAATACTGAGGGATTTGCTGGATAGCTTTCTTGAGGTGGACTATTAGATATGGATGCATGCTGGATAGCGGTCCATATGCCTTGACATAATGCCTACAGTGTTAGAACCCATGAACTGCATCTCATCATAATAGTATTGTTATACCTTCATGATTTGTCAATTGCCCAGCTATAATTTGTTTACCCTGCATGCTTTGTTTTCTTTGGAGAGACACCACTAGTGAAACCATGGCCCCCGGTCCTATTTTCCTCATTGTTACAACCTCCTTTTAATTGCTTTCATCATTGTTCCTTTGCTGCATTGTTTCTACTTTCATCACTTCCAAACATTCGATACGTTTAATTCTCAAGTTTCAGCAGGACCGGAAGACTGACAATCTTCCGGAAAGTTGGGGCAAGAGAGAGTTTGTGTTTGTGTGCAGGTTCCACGCTTGTTGACGCGCCAGACAGCAAGGAACCTTCTCCGAGACTGTGAAGTCCTACTGGATTGATAACCCTGGTTCCTTAATCGGGGGAAATTTCCGCTAGCCTACATCATACCTTCCTCTTGGGGTCTCCCAACGAGCGTGTGATCAAGTCTACGCCATCACAAGCCTTGCCTTGAATCTTTCGATCTTCCCTCTAGAGTCATGCTTAGTCTTATAGACCCATCTGCAGCCTACTGGTTTGACTCCTTCAGGAATTTCTACTAGATCCCAGACATCATTAATGCTCATAGACTTCATCTCATCCTCCATGGCAATGAGCCATTCGGGCGAGTGCTCACTCGTCATGGCTTCCTCAAAAGAATTTGGGTCATCTACCTTCCCAATGTCACTCTCATTCAGGTAAACCTGATAGTCATCACAAATGGCAGATTTCCTGTTTCTTTGTGGTCTCCCTGGTGGCTCGGGAGGATGCTGAGGAGATGGCTGAGGAGACGGCTGAGGTGATGGCTGATGTGAATGTTGATGTGAAGGCTGAGGTGAATCATTAGTCTCCTCAGCTCGCTCAGTTCGATCTGCACCTCCATTATTGTTGGAGATGTGGGAATAATTGAAATAAAGTTCTCTTCGATAATCGGTAGTGGAGCATTAACCCGAATTTCCTCAAGATCTATCTTTTGGGGTTGTGAGCTCCCACTGATTTCTGCATTCTAAGAACACAGCATGTGATGTTTCCACGAACTTAGTGGCACGGTCTGGACAATAAAAGCGGTATCCCTTTGACTTGAGAGGATACCCGATAAAGTGACAGCTCACAGTCTTAGGGTCTAATTTCTTAAGCTGCGGATTAAAGATCCTAGCCTCAGCAGGACAGCCCCATACTCGCAAGTAATTTAAGGTGAGTTTCCTTTCAGTCCACAATTCATAAGGTGTCTTAGGGGCTGACTTAGTGGGAACTCGATTTAATATGTGAACAACTGTCTTGAGGGTTTCAATCCACAAATTGACCGGCAAGCTAGAATGACTAAGCATGCTACGCACCATGTCCATAAGAGCGCGGTTGCGATGCTCGGCCACTCCATTTTGTTGTGGCTCGCCAGGCATGGAATACTGAGCCGCTATACCATTTTCCTCTAGGAATTTGGCAAAGGGCCCAGGGATTTGCCCATAGGGCGCATGCCTCCCATAATATTCACCGCCTCGATCTGAGCGCACCACCTTAATTTTAAGGTCAGTCTGGTTTTCTACTTCCGCCATAAATATCTTAAACTTATCAAGTGCCTCAGAACGATCACGAATGGGGTAAATGTATCCATAACGGGAGTAATCACCAGTGAAGGTAATAAATGAGTCAAAACCGTCCACTGATTTCACAAGAAAAGGACCACAAATGTCAGTGTGGATTAATTCTAAGCGTCCTGTGCTTCTAATTGCCCCTTTCTTCTGATGCTTAACATATTTCCCTTTAATACAATCAATACAGTGGTCTGAATCAGAGAAATCTAATGGGTGTAATATCTCTTCTCTAATGAGATGTTCCATTCTCTCCTTCGAAATGTGGCCTAAGCGACAATGCCACAATTTCAATGAGGTCTCGTCACCCTTACTCTTCTTATGCTTATTTGTACCATCGCACACATTCATCACAGAGGAATCATTCAGGAGAAGCATATAAAGTTTGTCATGCCTGATAGCAAGACCAACATTATTATTATGAAACTCAATAACACACTGATTGTTTCCAAACTTACAAAAATATTTTTCATCATCTAATGCGGAAACTGAAATCAAGTTTCTTCTTAAACTAGGAGCGAAAAGAACATTATTAAGTAGGAGAGTATGGCCGTCTGCTAATGCTAATGGAGCAATTCCAACAACTTTGACTTCCATCTCCTTGCCATTGGCGACCTTAAGGTTTCACTCCCCCTTTCTTATAGTCCTCACGGAATGCAATCCCTGCAATGAATTGGTAACGTGCACGGTGGCACCTGAGTCAATCCACCAGTTATTAGGGGGAAAATCAGCATAAAGAGACTCATCAATGGACGAAATTATATCATTACCCATTTTGGCAAGCCACTTCTTAAAGCTTGCACAGTCCTTCTGCATGTGTCCGGACTTCTTACAGAAGAGGCACATTATTTCTCCTTGAGGCTTGGGCCCTTTTGACTTACTGAGCTCCGCCTTGGGAGAGAAGTGAAGCTTCTTCTTTGCCTTAGAGGAATCCCCGTTGTGCTTTCTCTTATTATTGGGACCAGAAGAAACGACATTGGCAATGGCCTGAACACGCTGTGCCTTCTGCCTTTCCTCCTCTTCAACACAGTAACTCATCAGATCAGTGATACTCCACTTCTCCTTCTGTGTGTTGTAGCTTATTATAAAAGGGTCGAACTCACTTGGAAGTGAGGTCATGATGAAATGCACCATAAAGAAGTCACCAATGGGCATGTCCATCCCCTTAAGCTTAGCGGCCATGTCCGACATAGACAATATGCTTTCTCATGCAACAAGTGTCGTTATATCTTGAAGTCAGCATCTTCATGATCAATGTGCTAGCATAAGTTTTGGAAGAGCCTTTAAATTGCTCCTCCACTGAGGCTAAGTATTTCTTTGCATCCTCGGAATCGGGGATCGCTCCCCTAATTCCAACAGATATAGAGCTCTTAATGATCATTAAAGACATGCGATTGGAGTGCCCCCATTTCTCACACTTAGTATCGTACTCCTTCTTCTTATCAGTGTAATCTGAGTCTGAGGCAGAAGGAGCAACGGGAGCATTCTCACGCAAAGCAAGGTCGAGACCTAAGACTCCAAGATGTATCATAACCTTCTCCTTCCACGCAGGGAAGTTTGTCCCATTTAGCGGCTCAATCCCATTAATGACATGGGCAACATTGTTGGTGTTCATGGCTGAAATAAATCACAACTTAGTGAGAATTATAATAAAGCATGAAAATAACCTTACGTTGGTATGATTAAAACATGCTTAGAAAAATATTCCTATTCCAAAAACACCGTTGGGCAGAAAATGGAATAGAAAAATAAACTAAGTTAACACATGATTATAAACAACTTTGGTCAGATTATAACCATGTGCAAAATAAAACTCTAATCAAAACTTAACGTTGGTTTCATTTTTGATCAGAGGGTGATTTTAGCTAAACATCAAATGAACAACAGCTTATTAAACAGGGAAACTTAAAACAGTAATGAAATTTACTAAAACAGGGTAAAATAACTAAGCAGAAAAAAGCTAGAACAAGCTAAGGGCCCTTTTGTTTGGGCTTTCGGTGGCTTTCCACGAAAATAAGCCGGACAAACGAAACAAAAGAGGTAGCTGCGCGTTAGGCTTCTCCCGAAGCACCTCGCTTTCCTTCATACTAGAAAAAGCACCTCTCGACCTGCTTCCCGAGCGTTGGCTCTCTCCTTTCGAACAGGTATACGAGTTTACCCTCCTTTCTGCGGAATATTACATCAAAACTACCACCCAAGGGCCGCTCCGCACGCACCAAAGAGCCCAAAGAGAAAACGTTTCGCACGGGAATAGAAAAAAGAAAAAGAAAACCCAAATGATAACGCCCACACGTGTGGCACGAAGCAATATGGCCCAAACGCCTCCATTACCATTCATTTTGCCACGTCAAAACAGATGACATCAGCGGGAATCTTTTTGGTTTTCGGCTTAAAAATGTTTTATCTCCTAATTAAAAAATCCAATTAAAAATCCGTTTTCACCATTAAATCCGTCTCGACGCGATCTTCAAAACTAGATCCCATGTTGATATGTTTCGACGATTTTTTTTTTGCCAAAAGTTACCATGATGTTTACAGTGTAGTTGCCATAGTATTTACAGTAAAGTTGCCATGTGGCAATTTTAGTTTATAGATTATGGCATTTTTAGTATTTTGACCATGGCAATTCCAGTACTTTGACCATGGAAATTATTTTTTGTATGAACCATGGCAATTTTAAGTGCATATATCATGGCAATTTTAGTTATGGTTCATGGCAAGTTTAGTTTCTTAATTTCCTTTTTTATAATATGTCAAAATTTACTTTAAACGTAGAAGAAAAGATAGTTGAAACATACCATGGCAACTTCAATGTAAACACCATGGCAATTTATGTGCAATAGACATGGCAACTTTTAACCCAAAAAAAGTCATCGAAACATATCGATATGAGATCTAGTTTCGAAGATCTCGTCGCGACGGATTTAATGGTGAAAACGGATTTTCAATCGGATTTTAATTTAAGAGATAAAACTTTTTAAAACTGGAAATCCAAAAAAATTCCCACATGCATGCATGCGATGATGTGACAATCTGTTTCCTTTAGAGATCGTGTGGTGCGCCTCCCTTCGTGCCACACGTGTGGCAGTTATTGACGTCCAAAGAAAATCCTGTCCACAACCGCACCCCCGCTCGCGAACACCCTCCCCTGATCCAACCATGGCGCGTTCGACCGCCGCCACTGTGGGGACCCCGGACTAGTTGTCCAAGACCTCCAGTATGCATACATTCACGATCCCATGATCAGTTAGTCGTGAACAACACACTCAAGTTGGCATCTCAGAATACATCATCCATTACATAACGAATACAAGATTTACACAACTGGTCACATGACTCAGTCTTAGATAGCTGCCACGCAGGGCAGGAAATACACCAAACAGCGGAAGTCTTCAAACACAATCGTGGCAAAGCCCAAGTCATGTCTTGACTACCTACAGGCTACTGATTGGGAGACGTTCCTAGTTCACACAGTTGTCAGCGTACTCCTCCTCGCAAACTCCTCCAGGGGCTGCTCCTCAGAGTCTGACCAAGTAGATAGCCAGGGACGAAACCAATGTGAGTATGTTTGATTGTACTCTGCAAGACACCCTAACACTACTAGGGAAAACCTTATACGTGGAGGCTTATCAGTAACGCTGCTTAAAAGTAGGCGCTACTGCTAACTAGCAGCAACGAGGGTACAGAGGGAGCGTTACAGGTAATACTTAGCAGTAGCGCGGGCCCATGGCCCAAGCGCTATTACTAAGTGGGCCACACGGCCACCCCCGGGTCTAGCCTTAGTAGCAGCGTGGTTTGCCGAAACGCGCTACAACTAAAGTGTTAGCTGTAGCATGGGGCTCCGAACCCGCGCTACTGGTAAGACCACCTTATCCAGCCCGTCGGTTTCCTCTCCCTCACCACACTCTCACTCTCACTCCATCTCTCTCGCGCACTCTGGTCGCCATCGCCCGCCGCCTCGCCCGTCACCGTCGGCCGCCGCCACCGCCCGCGTGCCACCACCCGCCGCCGTCGCCGGCGCGCCACCACCCGCCGTCGTCGCCCGCGCGCCACCTCCAGTGAGGTACCTCCTCCTACCTCCCTCCTCCTCCCTCCCTCCCTCCTTCCCCCCCTCCTCCCTCCATCCCTTCTCTTTCTGTTATTGTAGAATGTAGGTAATTTGAATGTAGGTTTTAGAATGTAGACATTATAGAATGTAGGTTTTTAATAGAATAATTTTTTAGGTCATTTGAGTAAATGTATAGTTTATTTTGACTATTTTAGGTGTTTTGAATAGAATAGGAAATTTTAGGTCTTTTGAATAGAAATTTTAGTAATAGAAATTGTTTAGGTATAGAAATTTTTCAATATAGAAATGTACCGGAATGCCATATAAGAAATTTAGTAAAAGAAATTTTTAGTAAGAAAATTTAGGTATGGAAATTTTTAGTAAGAAAAATTAGTTATGCTTCTTAACCAAATGAAATGTTCGGGTTCTAAGAGCCACTGAAATGTTCGGGTTCCCTCCCACCATCTCCCAATCATCATTAGAGCACTAAATAGGTTTTGTGAGTACAATAGAATGTAGATATATGTAACCCTAGGTGTTCATATATATGGGTGGATGAAATTAGGTTTTTTTTGTAATGCTTGGATAGATAGATGGATAGACAGATGGATTAAACTAGGTTTTTTTAGTAATGCTTTGGATAGATGGATAGCTGTTAGGGTTAGAACTAGGTTTTACAAATTTTTAGGAAATGTTGGTCTTTTGAATCAGCATAGTAATGTTTAGTTCATAGCTTATAGGGTTTCACTAAGTCCTAAGATGAGGATAATAATGTTTTTTGTTTATATTTTGTTTTTGCAGAAATCAAGGAGCCCCTGCATCATCCCCGCCGTCGTCCCCGTCACCGACCCCTCCGACCTCGAGGTGAGACCAGCCAAATCCCCATGTCGATGATGATGTAGATGTTTTGATAGTTGTAGTAGAGTAGTAGCTACATGAGTAGCTGTGACAATTTTCATGGAATAGAAAATTTTCAATGTAGGTCTTTCAAATATGATGGAGATTTAGACATGTGATATGTAGTGTTGTGTAGTACTAGTGCTTGCCCAAGTGGCCTATGTTTGCAGGGAACACCTCACAGTGGCCTATGTTTTGCCGGAGTGTTGATTAATTTCCATTCCGGCAAATTTCAGGCGCTCGATATATGTCCTTTTTAGCAAAGGTCATGCCGGATTTTTCCGTGAATTTTGGCATGACTTGTGCTAGAATATGTAGGAAATATCGAGTGGCCCGGATTTTGTAGAAAGATAATTAAACGACATTTCGGATTGACTTTAAGTCTGTCGGGACTCCACCATATATATGAGAGAAGAAGAATGCCGACTGTTGTCGTGGGGGTCGTTCTTCCTCTTCTTTCTCGTGATAGACCTTTTGGTAATGCACGGGAAGGAAGAGAAGAACGACCATCACCGACGGTCGCAAATGTCAGAGAGGAATTAGTGAGGGAGAGTCTCCACCATATATGAGAGGACGAAGAATCCCGACTGTTGTCGTGTGGGTAGCTTCTTCTTCATTCCAAGGTGCTAGACATTTTGGTGTAATGCACTTTGGAATGGCAGGAAGCTACCATCACCGACGGTCGAATATATACACCACGTGAGCTGAGAGTTTTCAAGAAAAGACTCGACAGACCGATAGTCAACCCGTGATGAATAATAAGGATCTAATTTAGTTTTTGTAGTACATATATTGAATTGTACAAGTTTAATCTTTGAATTATGAACATAGGAAATGTCTGACGACGACGATAGGCTCCCGGAGTGCGACTGGTGCGGCGATGACCAGAGTCTGTGCGACAGGCCTCACCTGGTAGAAGGTCGGCGCTTCAGTATTAAGCTCCAGGAGACCTTCGATGTTGAAACGGTACGCAACGACGACAAGTGTTTTTTCGTAATTAAGCACGACTTCTGCTTTTTCAACGTGTAATTTCCGTCTTTTACAATTCGACTAGCTTATCCCATGCCATGTTGATATGTTTCGACGATTTTTTTTTGCCAAAAGTTACCATGATGTTTACAGTGTAGTTGCCATAGTATTTACAGTAAAGTTGCCATGTGGCAATTTTAGTTTATAGATTATGGCATTTTTAGTATTTTGACCATGGCAATTCCAGTACTTTGACCATGGAAATTATTTTTTGTATGAACCATGGCAATTTTAAGTGCATATATCATGGCAATTTTAGTTTATGGTTCATGGCAAGTTTAGTTTCTTAATTTCCTTTTTTATAATATGTCAAAATTTACTTTAAACGTAGAAGAAAAGATAGTTGAAACATACCATGGCAACTTCAATGTAAACACCATGGCAATTTATGTGCAATAGACATGGCAACTTTTAACCCAAAAAAAGTCATCGAAACATATCGATATGAGATCTAGTTTCGAAGATCTCGTCGCGACGGATTTAATGGTGAAAACGGATTTTTAATCGGATTTTAATTTAAGAGATAAAACTTTTTAAAACTGGAAATCCAAAAAAATTCCCACATGCATGCATGCGATGATGTGACAATCTGTTTCCTTTAGAGATCGTGTGGTGCGCCTCCCTTCGTGCCACACGTGTGGCAGTTATCGATGTCCAAAGAAAATCCTGTCCACAACCGCACCCCCGCTCGCGAACACCCTCCCCTGATCCAACCATGGCGCGTTCGACCGCCGCCACTGTGGGGACCCCGGACTAGTTGTCCAAGACCTCCAGTATGCATACATTCACGATCCCATGATCAGTTAGTCGTGAACAACATACTCAAGTTGGCATCTCAGAATACATCATCCATTACATAACGAATACAAGATTTACACAACTGGTCACATGACTCAGTCTTAGATAGCTACCACGCAGGGCAGGAAATACACCAAACAGCGGAAGTCTTCAAACACAATCGTGGCAAAGCCCAAGTCATGTCTTGACTACCTACAGGCTACTGACTGGGAGACGTTCCTAGTTCACACAGTTGCCAGCGTACTCCTCCTCGCAAACTCCTCCAGGGGCTGCTCCTCAGAGTCTGACCAAGTAGATAGCCAGGGACGAAACCAATGTGAGTATGTTTGATTGTACTCTGCAAGACACCCTAACACTACTAGGGAAAACCTTATACGTGGAGGCTTATCAGTAACGCTGCTTAAAAGTAGGCGCTACTGCTAACTAGCAGCAACGAGGGTACAGAGGGAGCGCTACAGGTAATACTTAGCAGTAGCGCGGGCCCATGGCCCAAGCGCTGTTGCTAAGTGGGCCACACGGCCACCCCCGGGTCTAGCCTTAGTAGCAGCGTGGTTTGCCGAAACGCGCTACAACTAAAGTGTTAGCTGTAGCGTGGGGCTCCGAACCCGCGCTACTGGTAAGACCACCTTATCCAGCCCGTCGGTTTCCGCAGTCGTACCAGGGAGGAGAGCTTGTCGGAGAAGCGAAACGTGGAACACTGGGTGAACCGTTGCTTGTGGTGGCAGTTGGAGCTTGTATGCCTCTTCGTTGACCTTGTCGATGATGGGGAATGGCCCATAGAACTTATAAGCCAACTTGTGATTTGCTCTTGGGGCCACTGAAGATTGTATATATGGCTGTAGCTTGAGGAATACTCTGTCGCCCACCTCGAACGTTCGAAATGAACGCTTCTTGTCAGCTTGGTCTTTCATCAGCTGTTGCGCTCGGTTGAGATGTTGTTGTAGCAAGGCTTGGACAGTGGCGCGCTCATCTAGCCAAGATTGAAGTGCTGGCACGGAACATGTACCTTCCGCTGTGATCCCCCAGTGGCGAGGTTCGTAACCGAACATGGCTTTGAATGGTGTCATCCCGATGGCTGAGTGATGGGCATTGTTGTACCAAAACTGTGCCAACGGTATCCAGAAGCTCCAGCGTCGCGGGCATGCTTGTGTGAAGCAGCGCAGGAAGGTTTCCACGCATTGGTTAACTCTTTCTGTCTGTCCATCCGTCTGTGGATGGTTTGCAGTGCTGAGGCGAAGCTCGGTCCCTGCCCCTTTGAACAGCTCTTGCCAGAAATGGCTGGTGAAGACCGGGTCTCTGTCCGACACGATTGCTGCTGGTAGACCATGGATCTTGTAGACTTGGTGAAGATAGAGTTGAGCGACGGACGCTGCTGTATAGGGGTGAGCAAGAGGCAGGAAGTACGCAAACTTGGTACGTTTATCCACAATGACAAGCAGACAGTTGAACTTGCTGGACTGAGGGAGGCCATCGACGAAATCCATTGATATCATCTCCCACGGCTGGCTGGGAACTGGGAGCGGTTGAAGCAAACCTGGTGAAGCAGCCCGGTCTGGTTTGGCTTGTTGGCAAATTTGACAGCAGCGTACGTATTGTAGGATATGCGCCTTCATCTTGGGCCAAGCGAACAGACGCCGGATGCGTCGATTAGTCACTGGGAACCCAGAATGCCCGCCCATCGGACTGTCGTGGAAAGCACAGATGATGCGCTGTTGTATCTGAGTGCCTCCTCCCAGCCAAATTCTGTCGCGGAATCGGATGACCCCGTGCTCCAGAGAGAAACGTCCTTTCGGGTCTTCCCGAAGTGCCAACTGTTCCAAAAGGCACGAGGCGTGTGGATTGTTGTTGTAACTATTGACGACGTCCTCGAGCCAGGCTGGTACGCAGGAAGTAATGCTTGCCAGTGAGTCTGTTCGAGGAGGCCTCAGGAGAGCGGGTCGGCTAGCATGCTTATTGACTATATAAACCATGCTAGACGAGAGGCCTTCTCAGGCTATCCACGCGACCAACTTTTGTAAATCGCGTTCGTTTTCACCTCAGCCCCTACCTAGCCTCTGTCACTGATGGGTGGACCCTCTGTGCGTGGGTCAGTTGAGGGAGAGAATGAAACACCATGCAGCCTACCGAGAGCCTCCTCTTTCCCCCGGCCTCCCCCAATCCCCGCCTCCAGTTCCCGTCGCTCCGCCGAGTGGACAACCAGGAAGGAGGAGGGATGTGAAGGGGAGAAGAGGGGGTGCGGCGGAGAAGGAGACCTAGGCGGCGATTCGAGCGGAGGAGCGCGGCCTCGATCCGGACTCAGCAGGAGGAGAGGAGCAGCAGCCACAGCGCGGCCTCGGTCCGGCCTCGGCAGGAGGAGCTCGAGCCGAGGAGCGCGGCCTCGATCCGGACTCAGCAGGAGGAGGGGAGCAGCAGCCGCGCCAGCCGGCGCGCACCTCGTCACAAAGCTTGCAGCAAGCTGAAGACGCGTCTGTCCAGACCATGGTCACGGCTTCGAGGGCTGCGCACATGTCGAGCAACGGCGGACGGGAGAGGGTCACGACGGCGGCGGCGTCCCTACAGGAGAGAGAAGATGGGGGAGAGAGAGAAGGAAGGAGAGGAGGGACAAAGAGAGGACAGTGGAGAGGGAGGTGCAGCGCCGGGAGAAGAATACAATGGGGAGCGGTCTTCTGGAGGTGCATCTGGTCCATGCCACCCAGCGATTTTCTCGGTGAGTATTCCACTGCACGCCTTCCGTCGAATCCGGAGAAGAACATTTATCACCACCACCACGCAGGTTCTTGGGTTGGCTTGGGTTCTTTACCTGTACTTGCAGGGAAGATAGACCCGTACGTGATATGATTTTTTTTCTTGTTTATACCTGTAGAAAAAATTGTGGTGGTGATGATTGATCTAAGTATTATGATTGGTTGTATGGAAATAGGGCTTTGCTTATGGAGATGTGGGTAGTGGTGTTCTCTGCAGTCTGATGTTTCATAATTTTTCCCCTTGGACACCCTCCTAACTGAAATATCTGTCTTACCAATTTGATGTTGGTTCACATGCAGGTTCAGAGAGCAGCACCATGCGTGATGACTGTTGATGATCTTTGTATTGCGAGACAATGCTTTCGTGTTTAGTCAATATGGTCGTTCTCAAAAGGTAGATCTATTACATATTGATTCAAAATGGCATAGTTATGCTCTTGCATGACCACCTGATGTGTTGTTTAATATATTTTATTTTTCATTGCAAAGGAAGAACTTTCGGAGACTCTTGCTTATTTTGTACGGGAATAATAGGGTGTCTTTAGTATCATAGTAAACTTTGCAACCTGCCCTATGGACCGCAGTTTCATTTTTATTAGGTTCTTGAGATATGTTATTTGCAGGAGCATCTTGATTTCTTCAGTTGCAATTGTTTTGTTCATTTCCTTTTTGCCTTCTTGATTGGCTCAACATGCTCATTGTGAAAGGCTGAGAGTTTATCCATCTTTCGGTATTCGCCGGATATGTGCGCCTTCTTCCTATATCAGCCAAGACTGAACAAAAATTTGCACGGCCGTCTTGCTTGAGGATTGCAGCACACGCAGATTGCTTGGCAGACTAAAATAACTAGGAGCTTCTAATTGGACCCTTCAAGCAATAGTGTTGTTAATATATTAGTTATTATATTATGTTACTAGAGTATTAGAATAACTTCCTATATGTGTTTATATGATTTCTGACATTTACTGCAAAGATATTGATGGCCAGGCACTATACTATGCATAAACAAAAATTTCAGTTTTTCTTTTCGTAGTTGCAGCAGTTTTCTGTACCAATAGTGTGACATTACACTACTCTTCACGTTCACAGGCCATGGAACACTAAATAACTTGGCAACGGATACCCTGTGGTCTACGATTATAATTATGTGTGCACTTTGGATCTATTGGATGTCTGAATGTATTACTAATCGACATTTACTGATGTAAAGGTATGTTCTATTTCTAATATGAAATGATTCTTATTTGTACCTCCAGCAGTCCTTCTCATATTTTCTATTTGTTATATGAAATGATTCTTATTTGTACCTCCAGCAGTCTTCTATCACTCCTTTTAGAACTAATGACATAAAAAATGTGGTCTGGAGTCTGGTCGTGTTTGAACAAAGTCGGTCAGAATGATATAGTTTTTTTTTTCAAGTTGATTATATTAATTTTTCCAGTATAGTGATTATTTATATGTTCACACAGTACATAGTACCACCGGCCGTGAGCTACATTCTTTACAGATTTTGCAGGGATGTAGATATATATGGTGATGTTTCACTACGATCCTCAGGTGTTTCAGTTCGTATTTAGCAGGATCACATGTTGACCAATGACTCAAATTTGTTTTCTCACTGATCCAGTATACTCAAGAACTTGAATATTGTGTTTGCCGTGAGTTATTTGTCAATTCCTTGATTTTGGCAACTCAGGAGTGAAGATGGCCTTCCTTTGGTAGGTGTAGTGAATGAATTTACTTCTAATTCAGGCCATGGTTGATACTGCTCGGCGGCTGGATCTGCCATGGAGTGGCTACCACGGGCCAACCAGAGCTGGGTGCCCCTGTTTCCGATCTCGAGGTGGCGAGATTAGAGTCTACTTAATTATGTATCATTCGGTCCTTCCTTTGGCTATTAATCTATTGTGGTCTGCTTTTTCAAGCTCATACAACCGGTTTATATTGAATTAAATTTTGTATAGATAGCTGTAGCGATTGTAGCGAAACATCTTCAAGCTTAAGTTGCTGAACTGATATACCTTGTTGTGTAATGCATCTTGATACCATATACATGTAAATTAATTTAGGAAATCATGTTGTTCCGAGATAATTTTTTATTTGAAAACATTACCAACATAAGCATGAAATTACCTTAACACTGGGAAAAAGTTATTTTGTGACCTAAAGATATGATTTATGGGCCTACCTCAATATCTCAGGAGTTGTCCTTTCCTTGTTAACCCTGTACACTTGACAATGCCTCATTTTTTTCTAAATAAAGTCTAAACCCAACTTTTTACTGTTCATTGCCCACCACTTGCAATCGGCGCTGACAGCAGAAGGACTGAGCAAGAGGAGGAACTTCGTCAACCCAGCCGTGAGCAAGGGATGCTCCGACGAGTCGATGAGGACCGTCATGGAGATCTGCCTGCGGTGCCTGACCAAGAAGTCAACGCTGAGGCCGTTAGTCGAGGACGTGCTCTGGAACCTGCAGTTTACAGCCCTGGCGCAGGATGACTGGAGCAGCGAGGAGTCCCCGCTCTCATCGTCGCAGATCCCTGCACAATCCGCAGAGTACTGACCTCTAGGCAGGTATGTGTCTTTTACATGCAGTTTGACACTCGCACATCTAAACTCCTACTTTGGTATGATGGTCAGAAATTGCAACTAGGGTCTAAGTTCTGAAATGACATGCTGTCCATGTTCTTGGTCATCTTGCAGGCTGAGAAAAAATATTGGCAAGCATTACCATTATGATTCTCCATCGATCATCATTGTTGAAGGAAAACGTATTAGACATGGTATTTTCAAGCTAAGTGTACCAGCAGCCGATGATGCTGGACCTCGTGATGCATATAGTTTGCATATTTCTCTTCATCCAGTTCGTTCATCCTGTCATCCATTTTTCCTTATTTTTCTGTTCGCTCATTTCTTCTAGCGTATTGCTATCAGTATTTTTCAGTTGAAGGATAGATGCTCTAATTACCAAACGAATTTGCAGGCAACGCCCATTTGATTAGTTATATCCATGCAGGCTATGTTTTTTTTTCATGTAGGCTATGTTTGATAGCATATAGTATTGTAAAAACTGAAGAATTTTAAAACTACAGTATTTTCTCCTATAGGTACAAGATGCCACGGTAATAATATACCAGAGTATTTAGGAGTATTGGTAATAATGTAAACCTGTTTCACTAGAGCTTATATGTAAAGTAAATTAGCAGCTGGCCGTTTGTTAACAGTTGCAGACACGCGTGTACCCCGCTTGCTGGCCGTTGCGAACTGAACAACTATGCACAAGAGCCAGCCCCAGCCACATGCACAAACTTGAATGGCTATATGCATTAAACGGCCATACACAAAGCTAGCTTATACAGTACGAGGAGTTGAACTAGGTTGAGCTGCTGCTTCATATGGCCTGTAACGCTAGGCCGTCTTCTGCATTGTTGTCGCAGGCACCACGAGAATGTCTTGGCCTTCTTTTGTGTCACCATCGAGAGGTAGCAGGAAATGTGCGTCGAGGGGCACATGAATACGCACGTGGATTCTTTTTCAGCATGGTAGTCTAAAAAAAATGTGGTATTCTCAAAATACATAGAAAATGCTTTGCTATCAAACAGGGCTACAAGTGCAGATTTCCTTGAAGATAGTATATTTTATAATTGTATTGCCAACGTGCTTCCATAGTTTTATCACCACAAAATAGTTCTAGCTGCTCATATAATTTTCATTGGAGAGTGTTTTTTCTACACCCCAACTCGATGCACCCACGCAAGAAAACATAGCAAAACATTTTGAAAAAATCTGAAACTTTGTGGGAATGATTATGAACAAATGTTATGGATGCTTGCAAAGTTTGATGGTCAAATGACATCCGAGGAGTTCTGTACAAAAAAGACAATTACAAATTCTGCTCAAACAGTCAGTGGCGTGTATGGGTGGTTGTAGTGCAGTTTTGTTGATCTGCATGCATTTTTAGCATTATAGTGTTGATATACTATCTCAATTAAATAGTGAATACGTATAGTATATGCAAGCTATATTCAATTAGTTTTGGTACTAATCCCATGATCCTTTGTTACATTTCAGGAGTTAGGGTACAGACGCCTGAATAAATTGAGGAGCACTGTGAAACAATTGCAATTCGGGTAGCAAATACACTTGGTGCGTTGTTGCCTTTTTTGAATTGTTTATATGCTTACACCTACTTTGTTGTACTCAAATATCGATTTGAACTCTGGAATCATTATTTCTGGATGTGTTAGTCCTTTTGTTCTTATATATATCTCTTGTGCTAAATTACAACTTCAGATGCTACATATTGTATAGGCACAGAGGGATTCAACAGTTAACAACTCTTTGTGTCGCGGGATTGTGCTATTAAAGAGGATTTTAATTTGGTTTTCCAGCCAGTGTGACTGGGTAAGATGAATTGGTAATCTTCTGCTAGCTGAACAATACTTTTTTCGTCTTTACATGTGTTTCTTGTTGAAATTCTTTTTCGTCTTTACATGTGTTTCTTGCTAAAGCTCTTGATTTCCAAGCTATGGCAGTACATATGTCTATTAGATGTGTGTGTTGAGGTGTGTTGGGCGGTACTACCGCTTGGTGTAGCCGGTACTACCGCCCGAGCGGTAGTACCGCTCAGGAGTGCGGTACTACCGCTTATACTGTAATCTTGTATATGTTCTGGCCTTTGGCCCCTGTGAATGTTAGTTGCTCATTCCTAACATGGTATCAGATGCTTAGGTTGCTCTCCCGCTCCCGCACGCTCGCAGCTCCGTGCTCCTCCCGTCGCCGTCGCCGTCCGATCGGCCGGCCGCCTCCTCCCCGTCCGGCAGCCGCCGCTGTCGCCGCCTGCCTCGCCCCCGCCTCCTCCTCGTCCGGCCGCTGGGGCTGCCGCCGCCGCCGCCTGCCTCGCCCCGCAGTGGCCGCCGCCCGCCTCGCCGCCAGGCCTCCCCCCCCTCCGCCCGGCCTCCTCCTCCTCCTCCGCGCCGTCCCGCGCCCGGCCGCGACTGCTCCTCGCTCGGCCTCTGCCTCGATCCCGATCCAGATCGCGGCTCTGCGCGGTACTACCGCTGGCAAAGAGCGGTACTACCGCCCGAAGCGGTACTACCGCCTGTTACTGCCGCTCTACTTCCGCTTAAAGGCCAGGCATTCCAGTAGGTTGAAGCGGCACTACCGCTAGGAGCAAAGCGGTACTACCGCTCGTATCAAAGCGGTACTACCGCTTCCAAGAGGCGGTACTACCGCTTGAGAAGCAGTACTACCGCTGCCCAGGGCGGTACTACCGCCCTGGCGGTACTACCGCTGGTACTGCCGCACTGCAGGTTGAGCTCGTCATGTCTTCCTCGGGCTATGTGGCTGTTCCTCGATGCTCGGTAATCTTCGATGGCACCAACTATGCTGAGTTTGTGGGCTTCATGCGTATCCACATGCGCGGTCTTCTCCTGTGGGGGGTTCTCTCTGGCGAGGTCCCCTGTCCGCCATGCCCTGTTGCGCCCGTGGCCCCAATACCCCCGGTGCCACCGGTCCTTGCTGCTGATGCTTCTCAGGCTGACCGGGATGCAGCCAAGGCTCTCGATGATGCTGCGGTTGATGCCTATGATCAGCAGGTATCCGCCTATTCACATGCTCTCTCTGTGTACCGTGATGATCTGTCTGCTTACACTCAGTGGTGCAATGATGATGCTCGTGCTGCTGCTGTTCTCACAGCGAGTGTCCTCCCTCAGTTTGCTTCGGAGTTCATGGGACTTGGCCCAGTTGCATCCATGTGGTCTTACCTCTGTCAGCGGTATCAGCCCTCTGGTGATGCGCTCTACCTATCTGTGGTGCGTCAGGAGCACGCTCTTCAGCAAAGTGACTCTTCTGTTGATGAGTTCTACACACAGAGTTCTGCCATCTGGCGCCAGCTTGACTCTCTTCGGACAGTTGTTTGTGGAACCTGCCGTTGCTGCCAGACTGTGAGGTCCGACTTGGAGTTTCAGCGTGTCCATGAGTTCTTATCTCGCCTCCGTTCCGAGTTTGAGCCTCGACGTGCTCACTTGCTTGCTCGTGGTCGTGTTCCTCTCTCGGAGGTGCTTGCTGAGCTTCGTGCTGAGGAGACCCGCCTCCGTTCTGCTGGATTGCTTGCTGTTCCCTCTGTGTTGGCTGCTCGAGCTCCTGTGTCGTCTGCTCGTCTCACTGCTCCACCGCTTCTGCCCACACCTTCAGGGAGGGGCCGGTCGCGCCGTGACACTTTCTGTGGCTACTGCTCCAGGCAAGGTCATCCAGAGTCTGAGTGCCGCCAGAAACAGCGAGACCAGAGGCGCTCTTCTTCCAGTGGGACTCATGTGTCTCCCTCGACTCCGTCACTCACTGACCAGGACATTATGCGACTCAAGCGCATGCTGGCTTCCTCTGGTTCTTCCTCGACGGGTTCTGCTGCTGCCGTGACTGCCACCACCACTCAGCCCCCGCCGGAGCCTACTCAGTCAGGTACATCCTCGTGGGTTCTGGATTCTGGAGCATCCTTCCATATGTCCTCTGATTCTTCTGTTTTATCCTCTCTTCGACCTCTTGCTTTTCCTCTTAATGTTCTCACTGCCGATGGCACTCCTCTTCCTGTTTCTAGTCGAGGCATTCTTTCTACTCCATCGTTTTCTGTTCCTAGTGTTTCTCATGTTCCTCGTCTTACCATGAATCTTTTTTCCGCTGCCCAACTTACTGATTCTGGTTGTCGTGTCATTCTTGATACCGACTCTTGCTCCATTCAGGATTGCCGCACCAAGGCTTTGGTTGGTGCTGGCCCCCGGCGCCGTGAGTCGGAGGGCCTTTGGGAGGTTGACTGGCTCTGTGTTCCTTCCGCTGCCACCACTTCTGCCAGCTCTCATGCTCTTGCTGCCTCTTCGTCTGCGTCCTTCCAGCAGTGGCATCATCGCCTTGGTCACATCTGTGGCTCTCGCTTGTCTTCTTTGGTTCGTCAGGGCCTCTTAGGGTCTGTAACTGGAGATGTCTCCTTACATTGTAATGGTTGCAGACTTGGCAAACAGACCCAGTTACCTTATCCCACCAGTGAGTCTGTATCTCAGCATCCTTTTGACTTAGTTCATTCTGATGTCTGGGGTCCTGCTCCCTTTGATTCGAAAGGTGGTCATCGCTACTATGTGTTGTTTATTGATGATTTCTCTCGCTACACTTGGCTCTACTTCATGAAATCTCGTAGCGAGGTTCTCTCTATATATAAACGATTTGCT
This sequence comes from Elymus sibiricus, assembly GCA_039707655.1. Taxonomy (NCBI): domain Eukaryota; kingdom Viridiplantae; phylum Streptophyta; class Magnoliopsida; order Poales; family Poaceae; genus Elymus; species Elymus sibiricus. Next base: position 281,800,754 of record CM077672.1, read on the forward strand.
GCCATGGTTCACACCCAGTTTTCCACGCCCATTCGTATCTTTCGTGCTGACTCAGCTGGAGAGTATATCTCTCATATGTTGCGTGGATTTCTTGCGGAGCAGGGTACTCTTGCCCAGTTCTCTTGCCCCGGTGCCCATGCTCAGAATGGTGTTGCTGAACGCAAACATCGCCATTTGCTTGAGACGGCTCGGGCGATGATGATCGCTGCCTCTCTTCCACCCCATTTTTGGGCTGAGGCAGTTTCTGCATCCACCCACCTCATCAACATTCAGCCATCGGCTGCCTTGCAGGGTGGTATTCCTATGGAGCGTCTCACTGGTCGCTCTCCTGACTACTCCGCTCTTCGTATGTTTGGATGCGTGTGTTATGTTCTTCTTGCTCCGCGAGAACGAACCAAGTTGACTGCTCAGTCCGTTGAGTGTGTTTTCCTTGGCTACAGTGATGAGCACAAGGGCTATCGGTGTTGGGATCCTGTTGGTCGCCGGCTCCGCATTTCGCGGGATGTGACGTTTGATGAGTCTCGTTCTTACTATCCGCGTCCCTCCTCATCGAGCTTTTCCGTGGAAGACATTTCCTTTCTTCTCCTTCCTGACACCTCTCCCTCTGTGCCTCCTGTTCTCCACTCTCCCTCGGTGAGTCCCCCTCCTCCACCGGTACCACCATCCCCTTCCTCCTCCTCCTCTCCCTCGTCTCCACCATCTCCTCCCTCCTACCCCTCTCCCTCGTCATCTCCCTCCCCACCCTCCTCCCCAGTCTTTCGCCCTCACTCCCCTTTTCCTCTCCACTACACTCGTCGTCCTCGTGCTGTGGATGATCCTTCTGATGTGCCCTCCACTTCCAGTGCTCCCCCGCTCACACCTACTCCGGTCCATCACCTCCGTGTTAGGCCTTGTCCCCCCCCTGATCGCTATTCTCCTGACCGGTACGGCCTCTCTGTCGTTGCTGAGCCGACTTCCTATCAGGCTGCCCTGACCCAGCCTGAATGGCAGCTTGCGATGGCCCAGGAGCTTGCTGCCCTTGAGCGTTCTGGCACGTGGGATCTGGTTTCCCTCCCTTCTGGTGTTCGTCCCATCACATGCAAGTGGGTCTATAAGATTAAGACTCGCTCTGATGGTTCCCTTGAGCGCTACAAAGCTCGTCTTGTGGCTCGTGGTTTTCAGCAGGAACAGGGACGCGATTATGATGAGACATTCGCTCCTGTGGCCCACATGACCACTGTTCGCACTCTTCTTGTTGTCGCTTCTGTTCGTCATTGGTCTGTCTCTCAGCTTGACGTCCAGAACGCTTTTCTCAATGGTGAGTTGCGTGAGGAGGTCTATATGCAGCCACCCCCAGGGTACTCTGTTCCTGATGGTATGGTCTGCCGTCTTCGCCGCTCTCTCTATGGTCTTAAACAGGCCCCTCGTGCCTGGTTTGAGCGGTTCGCCTCTGTCGTCACTGCCGCGGGCTTCTCGCCCAGTGATCATGATCCCGCCTTGTTCGTTCACACGTCTCCTCGTGGTCGGACTCTTCTCCTTCTCTATGTTGATGACATGATCATCACTGGTGACGACTCTGACTACATTGCCTTTGTTAAGGCTCGCCTTCGCGACCAGTTCCTCATGACTGATCTTGGTCCTCTTCGCTACTTTCTTGGGATTGAGATCTCCTCGACCTCTGATGGCTTCTTCATCTCCCAGGAGAAATATATTCAGGATCTTCTTGATCGCGCCGCTCTTGGCGATGAGCGCACTGTTGTGACTCCTATGGAGCTCAACGTTCAGCTCCGTGCTTCTGACGGTGATCCTCTTCCTAATCCCACTCGCTACCGTCACCTCGTTGGGAGCCTTGTCTACCTTGCTGTTACGCGTCCTGACATCTCCTACCCTGTCCACATCCTCAGTCAGTTCGTTTCAGCCCCCACCTCTGTCCACTATAGTCACCTCCTCCGTGTTCTACGATATCTTCGTGGCACGATCTCTCATCGCCTTTTCTTTCCCCGCTCCAGCTCTCTCGAGCTCCAGGCCTACTCTGATGCTACATGGGCTAGTGATCCCTCTGATCGACGCTCGCTGTCTGCTTTCTGCGTTTTTCTTGGTGGTTCTCTCATTGCCTGGAAGACAAAGAAGCAGACTGCAGTTTCTCGCTCGAGTACAGAGGCTGAGTTGCGAGCGATGGCTATGCTGACGGCTGAGGTGATCTGGTTACGATGGTTACTTGAGGACTTTGGTGTGACTGCTGCTACATCGACCCCCTTATTGTCAGACAGTACCGGTGCTCTCAGTATTGCTCGTGACCCGGTGAAGCATGAGCTCACCAAGCACATCGGTGTGGATGCCCACTTTGTGCGTGCTGCAGTGCAGGATCAGACTCTCGCACTTCACTATGTGCCCTCTGAGTTACAGTTGGCGGACTTCTTCACGAAGGCACAGACTCGAGCGCAGCATGCCTTTTTTCTCTCCAAACTCAGTGTTGTTGATCCACCATGAGTTTGAGGGGGGGTGTTAGATGTGTGTGTTGAGGTGTGTTGGGCGGTACTACCGCTTGGTGTAGCCGGTACTACCGCCCGAGCGGTAGTACCGCTCAGGAGTGCGGTACTACCGCTTATACTGTAATCTTGTATATGTTCTGGCCTTTGGCCCCTGTGAATGTTAGTTGCTCATTCCTAACAATGTCTACCTACTTGCATTACTTTCGTTATTGTTCTTATTTTGCTCCTCCTTAGCCTCCTTCTATTAGTGCAGTTCTTTTAAATAGCAGGGATAGAGTCCCAGAAAACATGCCTGATTACTTTTCTTAGTGGTGCACTTGCAAGTATGTGTGGTAGATTGTGTTAGTTTCTCATGCTTTTCCGCAAAGTGATAGGTTAATAATGTCATCAACAATTTTTTTAGATGCCTGCATCAATATCTTAGAAGTTGTAACTCATTAGTTTTCTTTTCCTTATCTGATCTCTAGCGAGTAGAGTGGTTTATTTTCACAATACCTGATTGTGATCATAGGTAATGACCTTCTCCTATTTCTAAGTGATATGTGTAGTTAGTTTTGCTGGAGAGCCATCAGAATTATCTTTGTGTATGAAGTCATGTTCATCTTGTATTTCGTATTTACTTCTATAGGCTGCTATGATGAATCTTACACTGCACTTGCTTACAATGTCTTCCTCTTTTTTGTAGGCAACGTCAAAGTCTGTTATTCTCAGATTTTTTGTTATCTAACAAACAACGCTTACTTACGATGTCTTCCTCTTTGTTGTTAGTCCACCATGATGCAAAAGGTTAAGGTCCCAACAAAAGTACTTCTCGATGCTATGATGCAACAGCTTCTCCTTCCAAATGTTATGATGCAACAACTTAGACGATGAAGTCATTTTCGATACAGATGTGCTAATATGATCAAAGGTGTATGTATGATGCATCTCTACCTATGTAACTTGCCTGATAAAAACAATGTAAATAAGCTGTCGTAAATTGATCTTATGCCTCTCTTATAATGTTATGTATTGACTATATCTAAATATTCTGATGTGCATAGTTTGAATGCTCACTCTTTGCTTCTTGGCTACTATAGCTTGCTTTATAAAACCGATGTACCCTATTATCAAGTGATCTCATTACTTCGTTTTAGTCTATCAAGGTACCATGTAATGGGATATAAGTATCTATTAAGTTTATTCTAAATCAGTAACATATATACGGTTTGAATACTCGGCTCGCTCTCGCTTTTTGCGCCATGGGCGCAACGGGTCATCTAGTATGTTAAATGTTAAAATACTCGAGCACACACCAGGTAGCCTCAGACCGGTTCCATATCAAGTTTGACAGCAAGCATGTGGTTTACAATTAACCAGGTTGCCTCAGACCATCTTTTAGCACTTATAATCCACAAGGCACACTGTTTGTCAGACTACAACAGTTTCAGTCAACTGTTTTTTCAAGCATAAGAAAATTAGCATCCCATTCCAAATATCAAGACTACCAAAAATATGAACATGCTGGCTAATTTGCACACAGAACAGTGCACCATGCTTACCATTATTGACTTAGATCAAAATTATGTCAATATGAACATAGAGCATATATAGTTTATCTTAAACACATGAGAGTGAGGATATTTAGTTCCTAACACTACTATGCACTGTTCTGACAGGGTTCGAGCATTGGAGCTAAATCACATGAATCTGACAGAACAAAACCACATACTGCTTTTACATTGGAGCATTGGAGCATGTTTCTTTGACCAGATCAGGAGATGTTTATGTGTGGCCGCTACTGTGTGCAATGTAATGCATGGGAAGATATTTTCCTACTCTGGTCTGTATATTTCTGAAAATAGGAGTATTTACAAAACCAGGTACTATCACTGTTACTCCAAGCACAAGCTAGATAAACAAGCATAGCTAGCTAGCACTGTTATATTTCTGAAAATAGGAGCACTATCTACTCCATTTCTGGATCATTGATGAAAAGGCAGAAATAGTGCAATACATTTATTTTATAATCTGTGAGACCATCTAGATGGAGCTGCTACCTTTTGCAATCCACCTTTGCAATCTGTGAGACCATCTAGATGAAACTGGGCATCATCTGAAAATGGAGTATATTGTCAATTTTGAATTTTGCATGGACTCATTATCTTAATGATCTGCGAAACAGTGGAGTTTTAGTGCTTCTTTTTTACTGCTACTAAAATTCAAGGTTTACTAACCTGACTAGATGAGATGTTATTTGTGAAAACTGCAATACAAAATGAAAGTTTACTTACAGGCAATGTTGGATGGACAGTTCTGGCAGCGGCTTCTTGTTTCGCTGCCTCTTTTCTATCCGCTTCCGCAAATGGATCATTCCTGTTACCACTGTTTCGCAGATCATTAAGATAATGAATCATTATTGTTTGCACTAAAACTCCATTTTCGTGTCTCACAAATCACTAAGATAACGAGTCCACTGTTTACGCCACTAAAACTCATTTTTCGTGTCAATTTTACACCACTGTTTACACCTCGCAGAGTCCTAAAACATAAAATACTCCAGAGTCAACTTGCTGCAGTAATTAAACATTTCTTTGCATAACTTTCCCAAGAATGATAAGCTTATTAGATAGAAAACTCCAGTGTTAAACATTTCTTTGCACTAATTAAACATTCAGCATTATGGAACAATACATAACTCAAGCATTCCTTCTGTTAAGTACTCTTGTCAAACAAGCATTGTGTATTTTGCAAGCAAGATGTAATCTAGTTGAAAAGGAAAATGCAAGATCAAGTGTTCTCTGAATCTTGCTTGCTCTGAATTTTGCTTCCAATGAGTTCATGGCAATAAATTACTCCATCAGTGTTTGCTTCCAATGAGTATTAGGGAAAAAAAAGCTTTATCCTAGGGTTTTAAACAAAATGCTCATGGCAACCAAGTGAGAATACTGATAAGATTAGGAGTACATGTCGGCATCATATCCTACTGCCTTTGAAGTTTTCTCTAGTTCCTCTTCAGTCCAATCAACAGCACTGTATAGGAGTACATTTATTGCATCAGTAACATCATCAAAAGATCACAAATGTAAAGCAGCTCAAATTTAATGTCCTTGTGCATTAGTATATAAAGATTTGTAGAATGGTAGTTAATTGAACCTTTTTCAAGGTTGTGAAGCAAGTCAAATACAGTTCTGTGAATTCATATTCATGGCAATTTTCAAAAATGCAGTAAAATGTTCTAAAAAATGCAGTAAATTCATGTTCATGTACTTGGGGTTTGGCTTTTGTTGCTGGGAAGATTTGCAAACACTACTGGACCAATTTCATTTGAAAATCTTTCTCTACAGTACAAGCAGACAAGCAAGCACACAAGCAAGTCCAGATGCTATAGATGATTTAGTAGAGTACAGATGCTAGTCCAGATGCTACAAGCAGGTTTGGAGTATTTCTGCACTCTGGCCACGCACGCAGTCTACTCCATTCCACACACTGCCATTGGACCAAAACCAAGAATTTTTACACTGGCACCTTCCATTCTACACACACTGGTTCAACATCACAGGCAGGATATATAGCAAGGAACAAAATAACCCTGCAAAGAATCACAAACAGGGGGTTAGCATAGGGCAGCCTGGGAAGCACCTGGAACAGTTACTTCTCAAGTAGCTGGGCTCCTTCTCACATGCACAACGCCTAGGAACCGTACATAGGGCAACCTGGGAAGCACCTGGAACAGTTACTGCCTGCTACTTCTGTGAGAAGAAGAGGCAAGGTCCAATGTCAAATTGCTACTTTACAAGAAGGTTAGATCAACATCGGATCTGAACCAATGCAAAAGACACAATCCAAAGAGGACTTTGGATCTGAAACGAGTACAAACCATACGCAAAAAAGGCAAATGCACTGCATGCTCATAATAACAAAGGGAAGAGTAATTAAAACATTTTCTATTTACTGTTGAACCAGTAAAAAGACTACTCAGTAGCTTTTAAAAAATACATGTGCATCGGATTCTCTCAAAACAGATTCCTTGGTGTAAGTAGTAAATAACAATACAAAGCCACAAAAGCATGCATATAACGGTCTTGAATTTTCTCAATCTCGCTGTCAGAGAGATGCCAAGAACTGAACAGTGCCCATTCACTACTCGCGTGCATAAGGGCCCCTTCTAGCAATGTGTCAAGCAAAAGGGACACGGAGCTGCCCTCAAGACATGGCTCTGTTTTCATGTACTGGACCAGAGAAGTTAAGAATGTGCTAAATCCACTCCCAAGTGCAAATCTATGCTACCATGTCTATTGGTTTGATCTATATATGTGTGTTAATTTGGTACATTAGCATGCACCAGCTCTTTAGTATAACCGACAATCCCATATTTAGAATCACCATTTTCTTTTACCACTGGTGCCAAGTGGTTTTCCCTATATGTGCATATTAATCTGCTACATTAGCATGCGCCGACTCTTTAGTACAATCGATAGCCATACATTTAGAACCACCATTTCTGTTGCCGCTGCTGCCAAGCTCAGATCGACCGTTTGTCTAAGAAATGAGAATGAAATGAGCGATCAAAAGTCTGGTTCCCTAATTTTCAAAAGAACATATTTAGTTCAATCAATTCCTTTGTTAGTGCCTGGTAACCAAATAAGTCAAACTTGACATGCTACTCTTGCTGTTTTCAACTTTTTTTAAAAACAAGCATGTTTTCAATACACGGATGGCTCACCGTCTCTCCTCCCCAACTGCGACCACCCCGTTTAAACCCACATCCTCTCTCTGCTCACTCCCTCACATATCTTCGCTTTCTCCAACCTAAGAGCCTACCATATGCGCTCCGTCTCTCCCGCATCACTTTCTTTTCTCGCCGCTCGCCAAAGGGAGCCTCTCCTCGCCGACCTTCAAAACCACATCGCGAGCTCTTGGCAAGCTTGGTTTGTTCAATCAATTCCTTTGTTAGTGCCTGGTAACCAAATAAGTCAAACTTGACATGCTACTCTTGCTGTTTTCAACTTTTTTTAAAAACAAGCATGTTTTCAATACACGGATGGCTCACCGTCTCTCCTCCCCAACTGCGACCACCCCGTTTAAACCCACATCCTCTCTCTGCTCACTCCCTCACATATCTTCACTTTCTCTCCAACCTAAGAGCCTACCATATGCGCTCCGTCTCTCCCGCATCACTTTCTTTTCTCGCCGCTCGCCAAAGGGAGCCTCTCCTCGCCGACCTTCAAAACCACATCGCGAGCTCTTGGCAAGCTCGGTTTGCTTGCTTTGTGTCGATGTTTTTCTGGGGAGCTATTTGAATATCTTTTACTGAGAAATTTCCTTGCTTGCTTATTTCTCTTGGGTGATAACTGCTAAATTTAACTCCAATGGATATTTACCTCCTGATAGGAATTGATAGATTCTCTGTACAAAAAACTCCCTTATTTCATATAGAGCAGTAATTAAAATAAACACATCGCCCATCTCTAAATATGAAAGAAAGGAGGGCTAAGATGTACACATGCTTTCTGGTAACTCAGCCACGCACACGAAACGTGCAAATTAGGATAACAATACCAGCAAATTAATGAAGATCAATTTTCTACCTCTCCAAACATGGAGAAGAAATTACCCTTTTTTTCTTTAGCCCTGCACTCACAACAATCACATCACACAATTTAAAACCCAATGAATGGATCAAATGAATGAATCCGAGAAGAAGCAACTATCTGTGAATACTAACTTAGTCACAATTAAGATTAGCCTAAACGAGAACACGAGAACTCATGCGGAATTAAGGATCTAACCATTGCTTGAGGAAGTCATTAGTGCCTGCTTGTTGTCAGGGCCGGCCCTGAGGGGGGGCAGAGGGGGCGGCCGCCCCGGGCCCCCCAAAGTCTAGGGGCCCCCACCCAGGTAGTATGCACGTAGGCCAAGGCCCAGGGATGCAGGGCAGGGCATGCACACAGGGCCTGTATGCATTGTCCTCCGATGCAGGTAGCTAGCCCACAGAGCCGCTGGTTCCTCGTCGATCGATCTGCTAGCCTGTACGCGTTGCCCTTGCTCAGATTTCCTTCTAATCGCGACGATATTCCCTATTCATCTATTCCTCGATCTCGCATGCTCATGGCCGAACCGAACAAACCGGAGGCAGCCGTCGTTCCTTGTTTCCCTTCCTCTCGCGGCAAGCCGGCGGTGGGGATGGATGGGGGAGCGATGTTGATGCTGGACTTCAAATGTGGTGGCCCGTGCTGTTCTATCTGACGACGGCCATGGTGGCAGCCGGAGATCTGACGTTGCAGACGCAGGTCACAAGTTGCGCGCCGGCGAACTACGCCGCTCTCCGGTCTCAGGTGATGGACGCACACATAGTGATGCAAATTGTCAAGCGCCTCCCATCACACGTCAGTCTAAACTCTAAATCGCATCATGACGATTGCCTGATCAGGTGATCAACGCTGATCCGATCAATCCGAGGTAACACCAGACTATCTACTTCCTATATCTATATTGCTAATTGAGTAATTTATTTATGTTCACATGCATGATACATAGCTTGGACTGTTCAAGCTTTGACGTAATTTAATTTTTGGTTTTTAGCAGTGCATATTATCATGTCGACTAGAATATATGCATTCGGTAAAAAGAGAAAAAAAAATGAAACAAGAACTATAAGGAGGATCTATGGGCCCCATCATAAGTGAATTTTATAAATGATTATTAGAAACGGTTGAAAGGTAATATGTATACATTATTTGATATAAGAATGTCGCTTTTGGGGGCATTTAAGCGCTAATATATATATTCTTATAATGTTTATGTCAAGGGCCCTGACTTTTGGTTTCGCCCCGGACCCCTAAATTCTCAGGACCGGCCCTGCTTGTTGTCGTGCGAAGAGGAACGGCGGCGAATGTCCGCTGCTCTCTCCAGCAGCGGATAGCGGTGGCCTTCGGGTCGCCAACGACACTACCCGGGGCGTGCGTGGCGAGGGAGTAGACCTTCGAGCCCCAGAGCGCTAGCTTTAGGGCGGTGTGGGGATTTCGGGAACGAGAGCGCCGTGTGAGATCGTCACCTCAAACGGGCCGGCAGTTCCCTTTTTATTTAGCGCTAGGGACACGGGACCCACTCCAGATAATCGTTGGAGGGCGCCTCCGATCGTGGCGCAGAAGCTACGTACGTTGAGGAGGTACGTGGGTTTGACCCCTTATCTCTCGTTTGTTAGGCTTAGGGGATAAGGAGAGTCTTATCTGTTTAAACCTCCTAATCCTTTTATGTCTTTGAACAGGTACGAGACTTGACTCGTACGTGAAGAGGTATGAGATTACTTCCAACATTCTCCCACTTAATCGAAGTGCTAATATCCACACTCAATAGAAGAGCAAACTAAATCAACGTGTTACAACGGCTAATGAGAATGCCACTGAAACTCCGTTACCTATAGCCCACTATACTATCTTGATAGGATGCTTACTTATTCTCAACGGGAGTCGGATTATTCTTACGGTCCTATTTCCAGAATCAAAATCAAAGGCTTTCTAATACACCCATGTCGGCTATGTGATCCTTAAACTGATTAGGTGATAGTCCTTTGGTAAGTGGATCCGCGAGCATTGCCTTAGTGCTAATATGCTCGATCTTGATGGTTTGATCCTGGACTCTATCTTTCACAACATGATACTTAATGTCGATGTGTTTGGCAGCACCACTCGACTTGTTGTTACTCGAATAGAATACTGCGGCATTATTATCACAGTACAATGTTTGTGGTTTTGAAATGCTATCGACCACTCTTAAATTCGGGATAAAGTTCTTAAGCCATACGGCCTGCCCGGTTGCCTCATAACATGCCACAAACTCAGCTTGCATCGTTGATGATGCCGTAAGGGTTTGCTTGGAGCTTTTCAACGAAATGGCTCCGCCTGCAAGTGTGAAGATATAACCTGATGTGGATTTCTTAGTATCAATACATCCTGCAAAGTCTGCATCTGAGTAACCTATAACCTCAAGGTCATCAGATCTCTTATATGTAAGCATGTATCCCTTAGTGCCCTGCAAATATCGCAAGACTTTCTTAACTGCTTTCCAGTGGTCCAATCCTAGATTTGACTGAAATCTGCCAAGCATCCCGGTAACGAATGCTAAGTCAGGGCGTGTACAAACCTGAGCGTACATAAGGCTTCCGACAGCTGAAGCATAAGGAATCCCTTTCATTTGATCGATCTCTAATTGATTCCTTGGACTTTGGAATAAACCAAACTTATCACCCTTAACAATTGGAGCTGGTGTGCTAGCACAATTTTGCATATCGTACCTCTTAAGCACCTTCTCAATGTATGACTTTTGACATGAGCCTAATACTCCTCTAGACCTATCTCGGTAAATCTCACTGCCCAAAACATAAGAGGCATCACCAAGATCCTTCATATCGAAGTGCGAGGAGAGAAAACCCTTGGTCTCATGTAACATATTCTTATCGCTACTTGCTAAGAGGATATCATCCACATAGAGAACCAAGATTACAAACTTGCCTCCCTTAACCTTAATGTAGATGCAATTGTCCACCTCATTTTCCTTAAATCCAAAATTTCTTATTTTCCCATCGAATTTGAGATACCATCTGGACGCTTGCTTTAAACCATAGATGGATTTCTTAAGTCTACATCCCATGTGTTCCTTGCCTTCTATGTCAAAACCTTCCGGTTGAGCCATACATACATTCTCCTGCAAGTCACCATTAAGGAACACAGTTCTGACATCCATCTGATGTAATTCTAAGTCATAATGAGCGACCAGTGCCATGACAATTCTTAAAGAGTGTTTCTTAGACACAGGAGAAAAGGTATCATTAAAATCAACCCCTTCTCTCTGAGTAAAACCCTTCGCTACAAGCTGATACATTGCAAACGTATCTATAATTTTTTATGCTCCATGCTTGTTTTCTATCCAATGCCACATGTTTTCTATGCATTTACCTTCGTTTTCCGGTTGATTTCATACACTAACATATTGACAAGATGCCCCAGGCCAGTTGCTGTTTTTTGCTGTTTTTCTATTTCAGAAATCCTCTTAAGGAAATATTCTCGGAATGGGCTGAAAATTCACGGAGATCAGTTTTTACCCGGAACAAAGACAGAGACCGAAGGAGACCCGGAGGGGGGCCAGGAGGCCGCCAGGGGGGTGCCCGGCGCGGCCCCACCCTAGGCCGCGCCTGGTGGGCCCTTGGGCGCCCTGGCCACCGCCTCTCGTCGCGTCTTCGCCTATAAATTGCCCTTAACCCTAAAAAGTTCGGAGACGGAGTTATTTTCCACGAAATCCACAGAGAGGCGCCGTCACCTCGAAAGTCCAATCTAGGGCTTCTGCAGCCCTGTTCCGGCACCCTGCCGGAGGGGGAGATCATCGCCGGAGGCCTCTTCATCACCATGATTGCCTCCACGACGATGCGTGAGTAGTTCATCTCGGGACTACGGGTCCATGGCAGTAGCTAGTTGGTAGTCTCTCTCCCTTATGCCTCCATGTTTAGAGTCTCGTGAGCTGCCTCACATGATCGAGACCACCGTTATGTAATTGTGCATATTGTGTTTGCTGGGATCCGATGAACCATGAGATTATGATATTTTGTTCATGTCATTACTGAGTTGCTTCACTTATATCTATAGAGAGTTTTAATGTTGTCTTGCAATACTCTCCGGTGTTTATGATTACCTTGGCCACGTAGTTGTTTTCACCTCCAAGAGAGGGTTTATATGCTAGATAGTGGGTTCATGCCTCCTTGTTGCCTGCGCTCGAGTGACAGAAACGTGCGGGGGGAGGATGTGCTGTTGCCACTAGGGAGAAAACAGCGGTGCTCTTGTCTACGGACGAGAACCATTGCTTACATTACGTATTGTTCTTAATGCAATTGTCTGTTGCACACAAGCAATCACTTCGTTGCTGCAACTTAATACCGAGGGATTTGCTGGATAGCTTTCTTGAGGTGGACTATTAGATATGGATGCATGCTGGATAGCGGTCCATATGCCTTGACGTAATGCCTACAGTGTTAGAACCCATGAACTGCATCTCATCATAATAGTATTGTTATACCTTCATGATTTGTCAATTGCCCAGCTGTAATTTGTTTACCCTGCATGCTTTGTTTTCTTTGGAGAGTCACCACTAGTGAAACCATGGCCCCCGGTCCTATTTTCCTCATTGTTACAACCTCCTTTTAATTGCTTTCATCATTGTTCCTTTGCTGCATTGTTTCTACTTGCATCACTTCCAAACATTCGATACGTTTAATTCTCAAGTTTCAGCAAGACCGGAAGACTGACAACCTTCCAGAAAGTTGGGGCAAGAGAGAGTTTGTGTTTGTGTGCAGGTTCCACGCTTGTTGACGCGCCAGACAGCAAGCTACCTTCTCCGAGACTGTGAAGTCCTACTGGATTGATAACCCTGGTTCCTTAATCGGGGGAAATTTCTGCTAGCCTACATCATACCTTCCTCTTGGGGTCTCCCAACGAGCGTGTGATCAAGTCTACGCCATCAAGGATTTTTCTGGCGCCGTTGCCGGGGACTTCCAGCTCGCTGCAAGGGGAGTCTCACACTTCCACTTTCTTTCTTTTGTTTTGTTCTTGCTTAGTTTACTTTATTTTAGTCTTGTTTGCTCTTTATTAAAAACCCAAAAAAAATAGTTATCTAGTTTCTAGTTATTTATTTGCGTTGTTAGTTTATTTTATTAGCATGTCTAGCTCTACTCCTTTTGCTATGTCTCCCGAGGCTGAGATCCTCACCTTCAAACAACGAGGTGGGGAAAGTTTTAAAAATGCTTGGGATAGAATTTCTACTTCCTACAAAAAGATACAACCTATGCTTGATCCAAACATATTGGTTAGATGCTTTTATCTTGGGCTATTTGGTTGGTACAAACATGCTTTAAACATGATTATAGGAGGAAACTTTCTAGAATGTGAGGATACTAAAGCTCTTAATACTATAAATGACCTAGTTAGATTCTTATCATAAGATAACGATGAAAGGGCCATACATGATAAACTTGACAAAATTATTGAGTTGCTTGGTAAATTAAACTTGAGAGAAGTAGAGAGACCTCTGCAAAGTGGCCAAGTTCTTACTGAATTGGAAAATGATTGGGAACCCTATATTAAAATTAGTATTGATAATCAAAGATTTATGGCCTATTGTGTCCTTGGTTCCATGATTTCCACTATGCCTAAGATGGTGTATGACCACTTGAAATATAAAAATATGATTGATCACCCAATTTATCACCCACATGCTAATGGAACTATATCTAAAATCAAGGGAGTAGTCAAGAATGTCCTAGTTTCTTTTCACAATAAAACCATCCCCGTAGATTTCATGATCATCGAAAAAAAAGAACAAGGAAATATAGTTCTAGGAAGATCTCCCTTAAAAACGGTGGGATGTTTAATAAATGTGAGACATGGCTATATAAATCTTTATGCCCCTATTAGAGGAAATTTCAACTTTCCTAAACGTGTTAAAGATGCTCTGGTTGAAAAGGAAAGTGTTCTTGATGTTGGAATTAAAATTGATAATACTTGATTCGTTCTTCATGCCTAGCTCAAAGGCGTTAAAGAAAAGCGCTTATGGGAGACAACCCATTTTATTTTTATGTTATTTTCTTTCAGTTTGTTTTTGTTTCTTTGAGTCTTGGAAGTTGTTACCTCTGTAGCAACCTCTCCTTATCCTTTTTATTTCGTTTTTGTGCCAAGAGTAGCCTCTAATAGAGAGGAAGTATGATTTGGGGAAGTTGCTGTCCTGAAACAGATTTCTGTGCTGCTACGAAAACTGCTATATCTCTCAGCCAGAACGTCGGATTGCTTTGAAAAAAAATAGAAACATGCCCCAGGTTGTTATCTAACTTTCATTTGTTTTGCACTTTTTGATTTGAGCAACAGAAGATTTTCGAAAAAATTCATCTTTACCAGCTGTTCTGTTTTGACAGATTTCTGCCAATATTTGCATTTGCGTCTTAATCTCTTTATTTTGGTGTTCTTTTGGGGGGAAAAGCTTTAAAAGAAGTTGGGACAGTAGCTAATGTTTTAAATGGGTGTTAGAATTGTGTTGAAACTGAACCAAGTGGATTTATTATTTTGATTACACTAACGTTGCTAATGAAGATTGTGAGAAGTTTTGTATGGAGGAAGTTTTCAAGTGTAGGGAGAGAAGGATGATATGAGAAGATGAAGGATGGACAAAAGCTCAAGCTTGGGGATGCCCATGTCACCCCAAGACATATCCAAGAGGTACAAGCGTCAAAGCTTGGGGATGCCCAAGGCATCCCCTTCTTCATCAACAAAAATATCAGGTCCTCTTTCAAGACACTATATTTTTATTGCTTCATATGATATGTGTTATTCTTGGAGCGTCAGTTATTTTTGCTTTCAGTTTTGTTTTGTTTTGTTTGCTGTAGTATATGGTTGGATCCTAGCATTTTTAGTTGGAGAGATTCACGCTCCGTTTTCATTGCTTAGAACACGCTAGTTTTCACTCTTATTACTTCGCGAGTGTTCACTTTTTGCTAGTACTGCGTTTAGCTCTTGTTTTCCACTCGTATTTTGTTCAGAGCTTGTTGGTTTGCTTCAGTTATATATGATTAGCTCTCTGGTATTTGATGAATATTATCTATGAGAGTTGTTTCAAATAAGTTGATTGGTGTTGGAGAAGAGTAAAATATTTCATGCTTATAGTGGTGCAATAGGAAGCTTGCTTAGACTGTGGCTTAGGCTTTAGCATGTCATGTTAGATGTTATTTTAATTGTGTGCTTAGTAATATATGATGTATCATGACTAGTCTCAAATAGCTGAGAGTGCTTAATGTGCCATTGAAATTAAATCATGTGTTGTTTTTATCATACCGAAGCATAGTATTGTGATATTCTCCTTTGATGATTTATTTGGGTTGACTTGGCACATGCTCACACCATGTTATGACTATAAACCAGTCACCTCTAGCCTTGATGATCACTTAATTTTTGACTTGTAATATCACTTTATGCTTTGATTAATAATGTTTTGTCGCTATGCATGATTATGGCCATTATTACTCTCTTAGTTGGTCACTCCCAGTCTCTTGCTAGCCTTCACCTGTACTGAGTATGAGCTCTACTCGTGCATCCAACTCCCAAAAACCAAAGTTTGCCAAATGTGTACACCATACCTACCTATATGTGGTATTTCACCGCCACTCCAAAGTAAATTGCTCGTGTGCTACCTTTAAAACCTTCAAAATTATTAAACCTGTTTTGTGTTCCTGTTTTAGCTCATGAGGAAGTATTGAATGCTTTATTGTTTTTTCATGTTTATTTGGCTTCACACCTTGACTAGCATGCATAATGTGCTAGTCCCTAATATTGCAAAAAGAGCAGGCAAACGGGTGCCCAGCCCACAAAAGATAAGCTACAACAAATAATCAAATAAATCTCCTCACACTATGGACTTGAGAAATCATGAACTTAGCTTGTGCAACAAAAGGAGAAGAGGAACTTTATTGTTCTCTCTATGGGAGCCGCTCTTGAAGCCATTAAACATGAGAACATGATAAATCATTTGATACCATTCGTTGACATAGACATACACCTCTCTCAAAATTATATTTTCAATACCTCTGATTTATTTAAATAAAAAGCTCTAGCACATGAGTAATCCCTGCTTCCCTCTGCGAAGGGCCTTTCTTTTACTTTTATGTTGAGTCTTCATCTTCTAACTTTATGCACCAATTAAGAGAGCATAGTTGTCATTCTGAGTATAATGTGCATAGTCCCAAAATTTATTATTGATTGATTCATGATTATGGTATTGCTTGTTCTCAAATTATCTGTATCTAGTCACCATTTGAACTTTGAAGGTGTCCTAGCATTTATGTTTGCCTATTCCATGAAGGACAAGCTGAATACCACTTTATTATGTTCTCTTTATGATTGAAACAAATGTATCACTTTCAATGCATTATTATTCATGATCTTTTATTTGTGTTACTTTTCATGTTGCAACATAGTTGCTAAGTTTACATTGTTAGAATTATATCTATCATGCATTTGTTTAAAGTACTTTGATCTCAGCTTGCAATGCTTTTACATATCAATGGTCAAGATTGTGTTGGCTTCATGTCACCTCAAAAATTATTTTGTTATCACTTACCTACTCGAGGACGAGCAGGAGTTAAGCTTGGGGATGCTGATACGTTGCAAACGTATCTATAATTTTTGATGCTCCATGCTTGTTTTCTATCCAATGCCACATGTTTTCTATGCATTTACCTTCGTTTTCCGGTTGATTTCATACACTAACATATTGACAAGATGCCCCAGGCCAGTTGCTGTTTTTCTATTTCAGAAATCCTCTTAAGGAAATATTCTCGGAATGGGCTGAAAATCCACGGAGATCAGTTTTTACCCGGAACAAAGACAGAGACCGAAGGAGACCCGGAGGGGGGCCAGGAGGCCGCCAGGGGGGTGCCCGGCGCGGCCCCACCCTAGGCCGCGCCTGGTGGGGCCCTGGGCGCCCTGGCCACCGCGTCTCGTCGCCTCTTCGCCTATAAATTGCCCTTAACCCTAAAAAGTTCGGAGACGGAGTTATTTTCCACGAAATCCACAGAGAGGCGCCGTCACCTCGAAAGTCCAATCTAGGGCTTCTGCATCCCTGTTCCGGCACCCTGCCGGAGGGGGAGATCATCGCCGGAGGCCTCTTCATCACCATGATTGCCTCCACGACGATGCGTGAGTAGTTCATCTCGGGACTACGGGTCCATGGCAGTAGCTAGTTGGTAGTATCTCTCCCTTATGCCTCCATGTTTAGAGTCTCGTGAGCTATCTCACATGATCGAGACCACCGTTATGTAATTGTGCATGTTGTGTTTGCTGGGATCCGATGAACCATGAGATTATGATATTTTGTTCATGTCATTACTGAGTTGCTTCACTTATATCTATAGAGAGTTTTAATGTTGTCTTGCAATACTCTCCGGTGTTTATGATTACCTTGGCCACGTAGTTGTTTTCACCTCCAAGAGAGGGTTTATATGCTAGATAGTGGGTTCATGCCTCCTTGTTGCCTGCGCTCGAGTGACAGAAACGTGTGGGGGGAGGATGTGTTGTTGCCACTAGGGAGAAAACATCGGTGCTCTTGTATACGGACGAGAACCATTGCTTACATTACGTATTGTTCTTAATGCAATTGTCTGTTGCACACAAGCAATCACTTCGTTGCTGCAACTTAATACTGAGGGATTTGCTGGATAGCTTTCTTGAGGTGGACTATTAGATATGGATGCATGCTGGATAGCGGTCCATATGCCTTGACATAATGCCTACAGTGTTAGAACCCATGAACTGCATCTCATCATAATAGTATTGTTATACCTTCATGATTTGTCAATTGCCCAGCTGTAATTTGTTTACCCTGCATGCTTTGTTTTCTTTGGAGATACACCACTAGTGAAACCATGGCCCCCGGTCCTATTTTCCTCATTGTTACAACCTCCTTTTAATTGCTTTCATCATTGTTCCTTTGCTGCATTGTTTCTACTTTCATCACTTCCAAACATTCGATACGTTTAATTCTCAAGTTTCAGCAGGACCGGAAGACTGACAATCTTCCGGAAAGTTGGGGCAAGAGAGAGTTTGTGTTTGTGTGCAGGTTCCACGCTTGTTGACGCGCCAGACAGCAAGGAACCTTCTCCGAGACTGTGAAGTCCTACTGGATTGATAACCCTGGTTCCTTAATCGGGGGAAATTTCCGCTAGCCTACATCATACCTTCCTCTTGGGGTCTCCCAACGAGCGTGTGATCAAGTCTACGCCATCACAAGCCTTGCTTTGAATCTTTCGATCTTCCCTCTAGAGTCATGCTTAGTCTTATAGACCCATCTGCAGCCTACTGGTTTGACTCCTTCAGGAATTTCTACTAGATCCCAGACATCATTAATGCTCATAGACTTCATCTCATCCTCCATGGCAATGAGCCATTCGGGCGAGTGCTCACTCGTCATGGCTTCCTCAAAAGAATTTGGGTCATCTACCTTCCCAATGTCACTCTCATTCAGGTAAACCTGATAGTCATCACAAATGGCAGATTTCCTGTTTCTTTGTGGTCTCCCTGGTGGCTCGGGAGGATGCTGAGGAGATGGCTGAGGAGACGGCTGAGGTGATGGCTGATGTGAATGTTGATGTGAAGGCTGAGGTGAATCATTAGTCTCCTCAGCTCGCTCAGTTCGATCTGCACCTCCATTATTGTTGGAGATGTGGGAATAATTGAAATAAAGTTCTCTTCGATAATCGGTAGTGGAACATTAACCCGAATTTCCTCAAGATCTATCTTTTGGGGTTGTGAGCTCCCACTGATTTCTGCATTCTAAGAACACAGCATGTGATGTTTCCACGAACTTAGTGGCACGGTCTGGACAATAAAAGCGGTATCCCTTTGACTTGAGAGGATACCCGATAAAGTGACAGCTCACAGTCTTAGGGTCTAATTTCTTAAGCTGCGGATTAAAGATCCTAGCCTCAGCAGGACAGCCCCATACTCGCAAGTAATTTAAGGTGAGTTTCCTTTCAGTCCACAATTCATAAGGTGTCTTAGGGGCTGACTTAGTGGGAACTCGATTTAATATGTGAACAACTGTCTTGAGGGCTTCAATCCACAAATTGACCGGCAAGCTAGAATGACTAAGCATGCTACGCACCATGTCCATAAGAGCGCGGTTGCGATGCTCGGCCACTCCATTTTGTTGTGGCTCGCCAGGCATGGAATACTGAGCCGCTATACCATTTTCCTCTAGGAATTTGGCAAAGGGCCCAGGGATTTGCCCATAGGGCGCATGCCTCCCATAATATTCACCGCCTCGATCTGAGCGCACCACCTTAATTTTAAGGTCAGTCTGGTTTTCTACTTCCGCCATAAATATCTTAAACTTATCAAGTGCCTCAGAACGATCACGAATGGGGTAAATGTATCCATAACGGGAGTAATCACCAGTGAAGGTAATAAATGAGTCAAAACCGTCCACTGATTTCACAAGAAAAGGACCACAAATGTCAGTGTGGATTAATTCTAAGCGTCCTGTGCTTCTAATTGCCCCTTTCTTCTGATGCTTAACATATTTCCCTTTAATACAATCAATACAGTGGTCTGAATCAGAGAAATCTAATGGGTGTAATATCTCTTCTCTAATGAGATGTTCCATTCTCTCCTTCGAAATGTGGCCTAAGCGACAATGCCACAATTTCAACGAGGTCTCGTCACCCTTACTCTTCTTATGCTTATTTGTACCATCGCACACATTCATCACAGAGGAATCATTCAGGAGAAGCATATAAAGTTTGTCATGCCTGATAGCAAGACCAACATTATTATTATGAAACTCAATAACACACTGATTGTTTCCAAACTTACAAAAATATTTTTCATCATCTAATGCGGAAACTGAAATCAAGTTTCTTCTTAAACTAGGAGCGAAAAGAACATTATTAAGTAGGAGAGTATGGCCGTCTGCTAATGCTAATGGAGCAACTCCAACAACTTTGACTTCCATCTCCTTGCCATTGGCGACCTTAAGGTTTCACTCCCCCTTTCTTATAGTCCTCACGGAATGCAATCCCTGCAATGAATTGGTAACGTGCACGGTGGCACCTGAGTCAATCCACCAGTTATTAGGGGGAAAATCAGCATAAAGAGACTCATCAATGGACGAAATTATATCATTACCCATTTTGGCAAGCCACTTCTTAAAGCTTGCACAGTCCTTCTGCATGTGTCCGGACTTCTTACAGAAGAGGCACATTATTTCTCCTTGAGGCTTGGGCCCTTTTGACTTACTGAGCTCCGCCTTGGGAGAGAAGTGAAGCTTCTTCTTTGCCTTAGAGGAATCCCCGTTGTGCTTTCTCTTATTATTGGGACCAGAAGAAACGACATTGGCAATGGCCTGAACACGCTGTGCCTTCTGCCTTTCCTCCTCTTCAACACAGTAACTCATCAGATCAGTGATACTCCACTTCTCCTTCTGTGTGTTGTAGCTTATTATAAAAGGGTCGAACTCACTTGGAAGTGAGGTCATGATGAAATGCACCATAAAGAAGTCACCAATGGGCATGTCCATCCCCTTAAGCTTAGCGGCCATGTACGACATAGACAATATGCTTTCTCATGCAACAAGTGTCGTTATATCTTGAAGTCAGCATCTTCATGATCAATGTGCTCGCATAAGTTTTGGAAGAGCCTTTAAATTGCTCCTCCACTGAGGCTAAGTATTTCTTTGCATCCTCGGAATCGGGGATCGCTCCCCTAATTCCAACAGATATAGAGCTCTTAATGATCATTAAAGACATGCGATTGGAGTGCCCCCATTTCTCACACTTAGTATCGTACTCCTTCTTCTTATCAGTGTAATCTGAGTCTGAGGCAGAAGGAGCAACGGGAGCATTCTCACGCAAAGCAAGGTCGAGACCTAAGACTCCAAGATGTATCATAACCTTCTCCTTCCACGCAGGGAAGTTTGTCCCATTTAGCGGCTCAATCCCATTAATGACATGGGCAACATTGTTGGTGTTCATGGCTGAAATAAATCACAACTTAGTGAGAATTATAATAAAGCATGAAAATAACCTTACGTTGGTATGATTAAAACATGCTTAGAAAAATATTCCTATTCCAAAAACACCGTTGGGCAGAAAATGGAATAGAAAAATAAACTAAGTTAACACATGATTATAAACAACTTTGGTCAGATTATAACCATGTTCAAAATAAAACTCTAATCAAAACTTAACGTTGGTTTCATTTTTGATCAGAGGGTGATTTTAGCTAAACATCAAATGAACAACAGCTTATTAAACAGGGAAACTTAAAACAGTAATGAAATTTACTAAAACAGGGTAAAATAACTAAGCAGAAAAAAGCTAGAACAAGCTAAGGGCCCTTTTGTTTGGGCTTTCGGTGGCTTTCCACGAAAATAAGCCGGACAAACGAAACAAAAGAGGTAGCTGCGCGTTAGGCTTCTCCCGAAGCACCTCGCTTTCCTTCATACTAGAAAAAGCACCTCTCGACCTGCTTCCCGAGCGTTGGCTCTCTCCTTTCGAACAGGTATACGAGTTTACCCTCCTTTCTGCGGAATATTACATCAAAACTACCACCCAAGGGCCGCTCCGCACGCACCAAAGAGCCCAAAGAGAAAACGTTTCGCACGGGAATAGAAAAAAGAAAAAGAAAACCCAAATGATAACGCCCACACGTGTGGCACGAAGCAATATGGCCCAAACGCCTCCATTACCATTCATTTTGCCACGTCAACACAGATGACATCAGCGGGAATCTTTTTGGTTTTCGGCTTAAAATGTTTTATCTCCTAATTAAAAAATCCAATTAAAAATCCGTTTTCACCATTAAATCCGTCTCGACGAGATCTTCAAACCTAGATCCCATGTTGATATGTTTCGACGATTTTTTTTTTGCCAAAAGTTACCATGATGTTTACAGTGTAGTTGCCATAGTATTTACAGTAAAGTTGCCATGTGGCAATTTTAGTTTATAGATTATGGCATTTTTAGTATTTTGACCATGGCAATTCCAGTACTTTGACCATGGAAATTATTTTTTGTATGAACCATGGCAATTTTAAGTGCATATATCATGGCAATTTTAGTTTATGGTTCATGGCAAGTTTAGTTTCTTAATTTCCTTTTTTATAATATGTCAAAATTTACTTTAAACGTAGAAGAAAAGATAGTTGAAACATACCATGGCAACTTCAATGTAAACACCATGGCAATTTATGTGCAATAGACATGGCAACTTTTAACCCAAAAAAAGTCATCGAAACATATCGATATGAGATCTAGTTTCGAAGATCTCGTCGCGACGGATTTAATGGTGAAAACGGATTTTCAATCGGATTTTAATTTAAGAGATAAAACTTTTTAAAACTGGAAATCCAAAAAAATTCCCACATGCATGCATGCGATGATGTGACAATCTGTTTCCTTTAGAGATCGTGTGGTGCGCCTCCCTTCGTGCCACACGTGTGGCAGTTATCGACGTCCAAAGAAAATCCTGTCCACAACCGCACCCCTGCTCGCGAACACCCTCCCCTGATCCAACCATGGCGCGTTCGACCGCCGCCACTGTGGGGACCCTGGACTAGTTGTCCAAGACCTCCAGTATGCATACATTCACGATCCCATGATCAGTTAGTCGTGAACAACATACTCAAGTTGGCATCTCAGAATACATCATCCATTACATAACGAATACAAGATTTACACAACTGGTCACATGACTCAGTCTTAGATAGCTGCCACGCAGGGCAGGAAATACACCAAACAGCGGAAGTCTTCAAACACAATCGTGGCAAAGCCCAAGTCATGTCTTGACTACCTACAGGCTACTGACTGGGAGACGTTCCTAGTTCACACAGTTGTCAGCGTACTCCTCCTCGCAAACTCCTCCAGGGGCTGCTCCTCAGAGTCTGACCAAGTAGATAGCCAGGGACGAAACCAATGTGAGTATGTTTGATTGTACTCTGCAAGACACCCTAACACTACTAGGGAAAACCTTATACGTGGAGGCTTATCAGTAACGCTGCTTAAAAGTAGGCGCTACTGCTAACTAGCAGCAACGAGGGTACAGAGGGAGCGTTACAGGTAATACTTAGCAGTAGCGCGGGCCCATGGCCCAAGCGCTGTTACTAAGTGGGCCACACGGCCACCCCCGGGTCTAGCCTTAGTAGCAGCGTGGTTTGCCGAAACGCGCTACAACTAAAGTGTTAGCTGTAGCGTGGGGCTCCGAACCCGCGCTACTGGTAAGACCACCTTATCCAGCCCGTCGGTTTCCTCTCCCTCACCACACTCTCACTCTCACTCCATCTCTCTCGCGCACTCTGGTCGCCATCGCCCGCCGCCTCGCCCGTCACCGTCGGCCGCCGCCACCGCCCGCGTGCCACCACCCGCCGCCGTCGCCGGCGCGCCACCACCCGCCGTCGTCGCCCGCGCGCCACCTCCAGTGAGGTACCTCCTCCTACCTCCCTCCTCCTCCCTCCCTCCCTCCTTCCCCCCCTCCTCCCTCCATCCCTTCTCTTTCTGTTATTGTAGAATGTAGGTAATTTGAATGTAGGTTTTAGAATGTAGACATTATAGAATGTAGGTTTTTAATAGAATAATTTTTTAGGTCATTTGAGTAAATGTATAGTTTATTTTGACTATTTTAGGTGTTTTGAATAGAATAGGAAATTTTAGGTCTTTTGAATAGAAATTTTAGTAATAGAAATTGTTTAGGTATAGAAATTTTTCAATATAGAAATGTACCGGAATGCCATATAAGAAATTTAGTAAAAGAAATTTTTAGTAAGAAAATTTAGGTATGGAAATTTTTAGTAAGAAAAATTAGTTATGCTTCTTAACCAAATGAAATGTTCGGGTTCTAAGAGCCACTGAAATGTTCGGGTTCCCTCCCACCATCTCCCAATCATCATTAGAGCACTAAATAGGTTTTGTGAGTACAATAGAATGTAGATATATGTAACCCTAGGTGTTCATATATATGGGTGGATGAAATTAGGTTTTTTTTTGTAATGCTTGGATAGATAGATGGATAGACAGATGGATTAAACTAGGTTTTTTTAGTAATGCTTTGGATAGATGGATAGCTGTTAGGGTTAGAACTAGGTTTTACAAATTTTTAGGAAATGTTGGTCTTTTGAATCAGCATAGTAATGTTTAGTTCATAGCTTATAGGGTTTCACTAAGTCCTAAGATGAGGATAATAATGTTTTTTGTTTATATTTTGTTTTTGCAGAAATCAAGGAGCCCCTGCATCATCCCCGCCGTCGTCCCCGTCACCGACCCCTCCGACCTCGAGGTGAGACCAGCCAAATCCCCATGTCGATGATGATGTAGATGTTTTGATAGTTGTAGTAGAGTAGTAGCTACATGAGTAGCTGTGACAATTTTCATGGAATAGAAAATTTTCAATGTAGGTCTTTCAAATATGATGGAGATTTAGACATGTGATATGTAGTGTTGTGTAGTACTAGTGCTTGCCCAAGTGGCCTATGTTTGCAGGGAACACCTCACAGTGGCCTATGTTTTGCCGGAGTGTTGATTAATTTCCATTCCGGCAAATTTCAAGCACTCGATATATGTCCTTTTTAGCAAAGGTCATGCCGGATTTTTCCGTGAATTTTGCATGACTTGTGCTAGAATATGTAGGAAATATCGAGTGGCCCGGATTTTGTAGAAAGATAATTAAACGACATTTCGGATTGACTTTAAGTCTGTCGGGACTCCACCATATATATGAGAGAAGAAGAATGCCGACTGTTGTCGTGGGGGTCGTTCTTCCTCTTCTTTCTCGTGATAGACCTTTTGGTAATGCACGGGAAGGAAGAGAAGAACGACCATCACCGACGGTCGCAAATGTCAGAGAGGAATTAGTGAGGGAGAGTCTCCACCATATATGAGAGGACGAAGAATCCCGACTGTTGTCGTGTGGGTAGCTTCTTCTTCATTCCAAGGTGCTAGACATTTTGGTGTAATGCACTTTGGAATGGCAGGAAGCTACCATCACCGACGGTCGAATATATACACCACGTGAGCTGAGAGTTTTCAAGAAAAGACTCGACAGACCGATAGTCAACCCGTGATGAATAATAATGATCTAATTTAGTTTTTGTAGTACATATATTGAATTGTACAAGTTTAATCTTTGAATTATGAACATAGGAAATGTCTGACGACGACGATAGGCTCCCGGAGTGCGACTGGTGCGGCGATGACCAGAGTCTGTGCGACAGGCCTCACCTGGTAGAAGGTCGGCGCTTCAGTATTAAGCTCCAGGAGACCTTCGATGTTGAAACGGTACGCAACGACGACAAGTGTTTTTTCGTAATTAAGCACGACTTCTGCTTTTTCAACGTGTAATTTCCGTCTTTTACAATTCGACTAGCTTATCCCATGCCATGCAAGACGCTATGTCTTGGAGAAGCTGCATTTTGAAGATCATGAAAATATGGAGACAAAGATAGTTCACCTAAGGACCCATCATGGTTATGATTTTGCTGTAAATCTATACAATTCTGAGAGCATATCCCATTTTGGTTGCCCGAATTGGGAAGCACTTTGCAAGACGTATGATTTTCATGAGGGTATGCTTGTCACCTTGGATCTTGGTGATCCTGACATCGACGAGAGAATATGGACATTTGGGTCCTTGTTGATACGCTTCCAATTCTACCGCTATGTGAGTTTCTCAAACATATTTATTAAGTAATTTATATTGTTTATTTCAAAATAGTTGACAGCTTATTTTCATTCTTCAAAAAATGTACGGAAGATGGTAGACAGAACCTACTACACTGATGGCGCAGAATTAACTTATCAGGAGAAAGATCATCTTATCTCATTTATTAATGATGTTGAGAATTACAATATCAATTATCAAACTCCTGCACATTATGGTCAATACGTGCCACTAGTGCACGTGTTGAACTACGGTAACATCTATGGAGATGGCATTGTAAGATTTTTTACTATTACGACATCCGTGCATCTTTTGCATAAATTCTTCTAAAGCTAAACTACATTGCTAACTACGACGTTATTACTATGTTTTTCAACAGAAAATCCTGAAGGATTGTGTGCCTCATCTGATGTTTCCGAAAGGTCGCCTTGATGTTATTAGCTTACGGCCAGGTCATCCTAGGCTTCACTGTTGTTCATACCGGATTTCTAAAACCGATGAAGACATGACAATCAAAGAATGGAAAAAATGTATGGACAAACGTAGGGAGCTACTTGGAAGCAACATTGTGCGAAGCGCAAGAATTGGAGACAGGATAGTCTCCATTCTCCATAATGGAGAGTCAGGGCCTATCTTGTTTTATGCTATTTTACCTTAGAGAGGGTATTAGGTCCTATGAGAGAGGAGTAGGTCCTAGGTACAATGTGTTATTATGTGCTACAATGTGTTAGAGTTGATGATGATGAGGAGGAGGAGTTGTGATTATGACTAGTGACCAAGTTGTTATATGATGTCTCATGGACGAAAATGATGATCATGAGGAGTTGTTATATGACAATGATGTATTATGATGATAAGTTGTTAATGATATGATGATGATGATGATGAGTTATTATATCATCGGGTGAAAGAACCGCGGATTAGTTTCAAGTGGATGGATCCTAAGTGACCAAGTCATGGATTATCGTGATAATCGCGGATTAGTTTCAAGTGGATGGATCCTAAGTGACCAAGTCATGGATCCTAAGTTGGGATCCATCCACTTGAAACTAATCCGCGGTTCTTTCACCCAGTGATGTAATAACTCATTATGATGTAAAAACAATCTCTAAATTGCTACTGTATGAAAACTTGTATAATGGTGTATGAATACGACATAAAATAAAAAAGAAATAGAATACATAATAATAGTAGTAGCGCGGGCAGAGAGGCGCGCTGCTAGTAATTACCAGTAGCGCTTTCTGCAAGACGCGCTACTACTAAGTACGTATAGCAGTAGCGCGTGTAAACCAACGCTACTGCTAACCTTTAGCTGTAGCGCCTTAGCAGTAGCGCGGCACCCCGCGCTACTGCTAGGCCAAAAACCAGCGCTACTGCTAGGCTTTTCCCTAGTAGTGTAAAAGAAAGCTTAAAAATGCAAGTATGCATATCTGGTGGAGATGGGTAGGCTGTACTTAGGGTTTTTCTACCCATGATGGATGGAAGATTCACCATGGTTGCATCTATATCTATATCTCTATTGAAAAAGATACTTCAAAATATATTATAGTTTCTCTCGTAGATATCGCTTTTCCACGAGGTTTTGTCAAAGATAAAGAGAAGAAGGAACTTTCTTTGTAAAACTTCTTGGAATAACTTCTTCCGGCTTTTCATCATCGGTACCTCCCAGGTACAAAATTCATTTTCCAAGTACCTCCCAGGTACTACACCATTTTCCAAATCATTCTCCTTTTTAGAAAACATCGAAACAATGCTAGCTACATGGCCATTCAACTGTCCATAACCAAGGACGCGGCTATTCCGAATAGATTTACTCTGCAGAGGTGTACACAATCCACAAGATCCAGTACATCCGCCGTGAACAACCACGGACTGTTCATGACAGTATGCAAACATTAGATAACTGGTCCTAACCATCTACTATGTCCATGCTAGTACATGACTACCTCTTCGACTAGGTTGGTTCTCCTTGGCACCGTACGACCCAACCGTCTCACGGTTTTCTATGGCATCGGACCGCCATGACAGGAGACCTAATCGGTGCACCTGGTAGCAACTTAATCTACACTTTGAATGCCCCTCTCTCATAGGCAGCAATTCAGTTCAGGGGCCATAGCCACCCCTATAGCAAATTGAGGTAGAACACGGACTAACACAGACAAGCTTCAAGCTAGACCCCGTGCCCATTTTAGGGTAATGTGGCAGTACGGTATGGTTGTCTGACGAAGACTAGGTTATGTGTCGTTTTTAGAAAAACACCTTCGAAAACATCATCTTTCCACAACCTCCCATGGACAAGGTCCCACCTTTCCATAGGGTTTTCCATAAAGCCTTTGTTTTCCAAAAACAACATTTTTGAGGTGTCCACTTAGGGACTAGTAAGAAAACATTATGTGGTGGTTATATGGATGTGGCTAAGCACTTGGCATTATACCAAGATTGGGCTATAGATAGTATTTATAGTAGTGGTAGTCATATTACTAGTGGTAATAATATCTATAGTAGTAGTAATAGTACCACACAAAAATATGTTTTTGTTTTGCAAAACTTCAGAAGTAAAACATGCATGATAGATAATGATAAGTAATTATAACAGCAAGCTTTTACAATGGCTTGCCTTGGTCTTGGTTTGTCCCTGGTCTTGAGCAATATAATAAATTCCAATCTTCCTCCAATAAATCCTGCAACTGCTACCTCTTCCTCGTCGTTATCTAACGTCGCAAAAGAAAAAAAAACACATTCAATACACAAGCAAGATCACAAGGATGCACAAGCACAAGTACACATACACACCAACACATAAGGCTAGAGAAAAACCAAACAAACATGCTCTGCAACCAAAGAGACACCAGCCTTGCTATTAGTGTTTAGGTGGTACTAGGCAGATTGTGATATTGTTGAAAACATGTCATTTACAAACATACTAACATACTTTGGCTGGTCAGAAGCAGAAGGTTAAATGCTTGTGGTGTTGCATATGTTTGTGTTTGCAGGTACCGGTATTTGAAATGCGATAGTTGCCAATATTTTGCCGGAATGTTGATTCATTTCCGTTTCGGCGAGAATTTGGCACTATGCATTCTTTTTGGTCCTATTTTTAGGCAAAGTCATGCCAATTTTTTTTTGGTTCTAAAATATCGTTTTGCTCTACCCCGCAGGCGACCATGGTTCGCTTGATGACCGAAGGCATCGTGAATAGGTTTTTGAGCTCCGCGAAGGCCGAGATGCTTCAAAAGAACGAGACGGAGATAAGATGTCCATGTCGAAGATGCAAGCTGAAGAGCCTTATGGACCCGGATTCCAGACAGGTGCGGGACCACCTGCTCGTGCGTGGTTTCATGGATGGCTATCGGTGGCAAGGTGATGAAGATGATTATGAAGTCGTCCATGGGGGCCGGGCAAGAAATAAGGAAGGGCAGCAAGACAATAGCGGCGAGGGCGGGCGAGAAGACGAAGAATCTCCAGGACATGATCACGAAGTACATGCAGGACACAGTCATCATGTAGAAGATGCCGGACATGATGATGAGGAAGATCAAGACGAAGGGCATGATCATGAAGATGAAGATGCCGGAGCAGACGACGATGGACCATCGATGGGCTGGGTGCAGGACCCTCATATTCAAGAGCTGCTTCTCAAGCAGACGGGTAACGCAAGAGCTGCCGCCCGAGAGAAAGCCAAGCTGGATCAACTGGAGATAGACGCGGTTACTCCATTGTATGAAGGATGCAGGCCCGAGTATACCCGCCTGAAAGTAACGCTCATGGCTCTGGAGATGAAGGTAAAACACAAAATGACCGACGCATGCTTCGACGAGAACATGTCATTCTGGCACGAACGTCTTCCCAAGGGGAACAAGTGCCCGACCAGTTTCGAGGAGGCGAAGAAAATCGTGTGTCCTCTGGATTTACCGCACGTGAAATACCATGTGTGCATGAACGATTGCATCATTTATCGGGACGAGCACGCGTAGATGCTCTCCCCGGCTACGCAGATATCAAGAAAGTTCTTGATGATGCTCTCCCCGGCTACGCCAAATCTGGAGGCACCTTCAGGAGGCCAATTTGTAGGTACGGCAAGCACGTGTTCACCCACGTAACGACGTTCCCCTGCGTCAAGCAGCCGCCTGGCAGTCAGAAGGATGCCTACTACGCCCTCCATCACATGCGGGCGATCGTACGGAACCATCATCAGCATATGCTACCAAATGATCTCAAAGAATTGGCCGCACGCTTGTCGGCAATCCAGGACGAGGACATCAGACAAGAATTCTTTCGCATCCAGTCGGAGTTAGCGGAAATCATCTATCAAGATGTCCTTCGTACCTCGGGGCAGTTCTACCTCAACTATCAACCGTCCAACAGTGAAATAGAAACAACGCTACAAATGCAGGCTGACAACGACCGCACATTCATGACCATCACGAAAGACGGCGGCTTCATCCACGCTCCGGTCCCTGAGTCGAGTCGAAAGTATTGATGCTATGTAGTTCTGAAATACCGATTAGCTCATGTTGTAATTAAACTTTAATGAACTTGTATGTCTCTTTAGTTTGGACAGTCGTTCAACTTATATGTAATCGATGCTATTTATTAGTAGGACCATGAACCGTGCTATTAATGTGTTGCTTTTCTCTTCCGATCCTTTTGTTGCATACTTATATATTGCTTATATATTATCTGTGAATTGCTACTAACGTTTTGTTTGTCTAGTGCATAGAGATGCCGTCGTATGTCGTGTACAAGGGTGAGGTTCCCGGAGTCTACGACGACTGGGAGGAGTGTCGGAAACAGGTTCACCATTTCAGCGGTAACAGTTACAAAGGGTACACCACTAGGGCGGAGGCAGAAGCTAGATACGCGCGCTATCTAGCGGGAGAGAGGAGGGAGCGGAGGAGGAACCGAATGAAGACCAGTTTCATCACGATGATGCTCATCGTGACCGCAGCTCTCTTCTATGTGATGGTAGTTTAGATGATATCGACTTTGTAATGTGACGACAAACTCTCTACTCGGTCTCGAGACCTAAACTTGTCTAATATTTGAACTTTGTTCGCTATTTCGAATTCGAAGACTAATATGACGAATTGTATTATATATGTGCTGTTTATATTATGTGTTGTTTTTATTCTGTGCTGTGTATTGTATTCTGTAACCTGTGCAAATACCAGAAAATCAAAAAATAATAATTCCTAGAATTAATATTAGTGGCGCACCATAATTCATATTAGTGGCGCACCCAGTTAAATACCAGGGCCCCTAGGAGGCATATCAATGGCGCACCAGGAGGCATAGCAATGGCGCACCCAGTTAAATACCAGGGCCCCTAGGAGGCATATCAATGACGCACCAGGAGGCATATCAATGGCGCACCATGTGGTGCGCCACTATTATCTGGGATACTAATGGCGCACCAGTGGTGCACCATTAGTATTTGTTACTAGTGGCGTGATAATAGTGGCGCACCTATAGTGCGCCATTAATAGCCAAAATAGGTGCGCCACTAACAGCCTTTTTTCTAGTAGTGAGAGGCTAGCAAAGGTGGAAGGTGAGAGTGCGTATAATCCATGGACTCAACATTAGTCATAAAGAACTCACATATTTATTGCAAAAGTCTATTAGTTATCGAAACAAAGTACTACACGCATGCTCCTAGGGTAAGGGTTGGTAGGAGTTAACCATCGCGCGATCCCGACCTCCACACAAAGGAAGGCACTCAATAAATAAATCATGCTCCGACTTCATCACATAACGGTTCACCATACGTGCATGCTATGGGAATCACAAATTTTAACACAAGTATTTCTACCAATCCACAATTACTCACTAGCATGTCTCTAATATCACCATCTTTATATCTCAAAACAATCATAAGGAATCAAACTTCTCATAGTATTCAATGCACTTTATATGAAAGTTTTTATTATATCCCCCTTGGATGCCCATTATATTAGGACTAAATTCATAACCTAAGCAAATTACCATGTTGTTTAGAGACTCTCAAAATAATATAAGTGAAGCAAGAGAGTTCAATTTCTATAAAATAAAGCCACCGCCGTGCTCTAAAAAGATATAAGTGAAGCACTAGAGCATATTGCCTAGCTCAAAAGATATAAGTGAAGCACATAGAGTATTCTAATAAATTCATGATTCATGCGTGTCCCTCTCAAAAAGGTGTGTACAGCAAGGATAATTGTGGAAAACTAAAAAGCAAAGACTCAAATCATAAAAGACGCTCCAAGCAAAACACATATCATGTGGTGAATAAAAATATAGCCTCAAGTAAATTTACCGATGGATTGAAGACGAAAGAGGGGATGCCTTCCGGGGCATCCCCAAGCTTAGGCTCTTGGTTGTCCTTGAATATTACCTTGGGGTGCCTTGGGCATCCCCAAGCTTAGGCTCTTGCCACTCCTTATTCCGTAGTCCATCAAATCTCTAACCAAAACTTGAAAACTTCACAACACAAAACTCAACAGAAAACTCATGAGATCCGTTAGTATAAGAAAATAAAATCACCACTTTTGGTACTGTTGTGAACTCATTATTTATTTATATTGGTGTAATATCTACTGTATTCCAACTTCTCCATGGTTCATACCCCCCGATACTACCCATAGATTCATCAAAATAAGCAAATAACACAAAGAAAACAGAATCTGTCAAAAACAGAACAGTCTATAGCAATCTGTAAACTTCGAATACTTTCTGTAACCCTAAAATTCTGAAAAATTAGGACATCCTGGGCAATTTGTATATAAATCTTGTGTAAAAAATTCAGATCATAAGCACGCTTCTGTGATTTATGAAAATTATTATACTGGGCACAAAAGTTTCTGTTTTTCAGCAAGATCAAATCAACTATCACCGTAAGCCATCCCAAAGGTCTTACTTGGCACAAACACTAATTAAAACACCAAAACACAATTACTACAGAGGTAATAATGTGTATTTTATTCAAGAACAGAAGCAAAACAAAAAACATAAAAATAAAATTGGGTTGCCTCCCAACAAGCGCTATTATTTAACGCCCCTAGCTAGGCATATTGCAATAGATCTAGGTATTGTCATCCTTGGTTTTAGTAGAAGAGCTTTCGGCAAGAGGTTTTTCAAAAGCAATATAAAACACATCATCCAAGGGTATCTTAGCATTATCAAGTTGTGTCTCCTCATAACCTCCTTGATTACCGGAAACGATCCAAGAAAATTGTTTATTGATGCCATTAAAAACTTGTTGTATAATATGCATAGGAGGCACCTCCTTTTTTGTATTCTCATCAAAAGTGTGATTATCATGAAAAAGATGTCTTAACAGGTAATCCTTATCATAAAGAATCTCATCTATTACGGGCTTCCCATGATTCATACCATAAAAATCAAAGATTTCCCTAGCTTCCCGCACTATATCATCAAATTCATTCATGAGAACAAGGGTGGCTATTTTCTTAGCCCTAGGGTTTTTTATAACAGGCAATTCATAAAATAATCTTTGCAAAGTGGGATGAGTGCGAATAAATTTTCTTTCAAGTTGGAGCACCAAAATGGAGACAGCATCACCATAATTAGTGGTTCTTTTAAGAACAGAGGCATCATCTAAAGGCAAATTTCCGACACAATTGAAGAACTCCTGGGTAACCTTTTTACCTAAGAGATTCCTGTGTCCCAACACAAAAACTTTAGCATCCAAATTAGTGGGAACTTCGATCCTTGGAAATTTTCCATCCTCACTTTTCTCCACAACAAAATCTCCCATGATAGCAAGCAAATAAAGAGGCAAAAGAACGGCGAGAGAAAAGGAAAATCTTTTTGTATTTTTCTGAAAATCGTTTTAGAAGTGGGGGAGAGGAAAATGAGAGGCAAATGGCGAATAATGTAATGCAAGAGATGAGAGTTTATGATAGGTACTTGGTAGGCTTGATGTAGACCTCCCCGGCAACGGCGCCAGAAATCCTTCTTGCTACTTCTTGAGCTTGCGTTGATTTTCCCTTGAAGAGGAAAGGGTGATGCAGCAAAGTAGAGATAAGTATTTCCCTCAGTTAGAGAACCA
This sequence comes from Elymus sibiricus, assembly GCA_039707655.1. Classification (NCBI taxonomy): domain Eukaryota; kingdom Viridiplantae; phylum Streptophyta; class Magnoliopsida; order Poales; family Poaceae; genus Elymus; species Elymus sibiricus. Next base: position 281,834,488 of record CM077672.1, read on the forward strand.
AGGTATCAATCCAGTAGGAGGTACAAGCAAGTCCCCAATCTATGCACCTGCACAAACAATCAAACACTTGCACCCAACGCGATAAAGGGGTTGTCAATCCCTTCTCGGTCACTTGCAAAGGTAAGATCTGATAGAGATAGGTATAAAAGATTGCTAAAAAGTAAACTAAATAAAAGTAAATAAAATTGCAGCAAGGTATGTTTGGTATTTTTAGTTTATAGATCTGAAAGTATATGATGGAAAATAGACCCGGGGGCCATAGGTTTCACTAGAGGCTTCTCTCATGAAGGCAAATAATACGGTGGGTGAACAAATTACTGTCGAGCAATTGATAGAAAAGCGAAAAGTTATGACGATATCCAAGGCAATGATTATGCATATAGGCATCACGTCCGTGTCAAGTAGACCGAAATGATTCTGCATCTACTACTATTACTCCACACATCGACCGCTATCCAGCATGCATCTAGAGTATTAAGTTCATAAAGAACGGAGTAACGCCTTAAGTAAGATTACATGATGTAGAGGGATAAACTCAAGCAATATGATGAAAACCCCATCTTTTTATCCTCGATGGCAACAATACAAGACGTGCCTCGCTACCCCTAATTTGTCACTGGGTGAGGACACCGCAAGATTGAACCCAAAACTAAGCACCTCTCCCATTGCAAGAACTACCAATCTAGTTGGCCAAACCAAACCGATAATTCGAAGAGAAATATAAAGATATGAAATCATGCATATAAGAATTCAGAGAAGATTCAAATAATATTCATAGATAATCTGATCATAAATCCACAATTCATCGGATCTCGACAAACACACCGCAAAAGAAGATTACATCGGATAGATCTCCAAGAACATCGAGGAGAACATAGTATTGAGGATCGGAGAGAGAGAAAAAGCCATCTAGCTACTAGCTATGGACCCGTAGGTCTGAGGTAGACTACTCACACTTCATCGGAAGGGCTATAGGGTTGATGTAGAAGCCCTCCGTGATCGAAACCCCCTCCGGCAGATCACCGGAAAAGGCCCCAAGATGGGATCTCACGGGAACAGAAGGTTGCAGAGGTGGAAAAGTATTTTCGTGGACTCTTCTGATGGTTTGGGAATATATGTGAATATATAGGCCAAGAATTAGGGTTGAAAGATCTCCAGGGGGGCCACAAGCCAGGCCCCCCCCCCTAGGGCGCGCCCTGGCGGCTTGTCGCCTCCTCGTAGGTCTTATGACCTCCTTTCCAAGTCTTCTAGGTGTCTTCTGGTCCAAGAAAAATCATCGCGAAAGTTTTATTCCGTTTGGACTCCGTTTGATATTCCTTTTCTGTAAAACTCAAAAACAGGGAAAAAACAGAAACTGGCACTGGGCTCTAGGTTAATAGGTTAGTCCCAAAAATAATATAAAATAGCATATTAATGAATATAAAACATCCAAAACAGATAATATAATAGCATGGAACAATCAAAAATTATAGATACGTTGGAGACGTATCATGTATGTCTATGTCAACGAATGGTAATGAAAAACTTATCATAACCCATGTCAATCAAAGTTTTTAGACTTTTGAGAGCGGTTTCCATTAGCACTTTTTCCTTTTTCCTTATGGTTGGCACTTCCCCCACCTTGTCTTACACAAACCATGGCTAGCCGTATCCACGGGTGCCCACCAACAATCATCAATCCATGGGGAAGTGCCTTTTAATATTCTTTGAGTTCATATTATTTGGCACCAGCTCTCTACAAATTTAGATGAGCACAGATTCCATACTCATCAGGTGAAATAAGGGAGACGAACCTTGCTTGACATGAGACATGATAAACTTTAAACCACTTCCTCATGAGATAAAACAGGAACACAAAACAAGGTTTAACAATTTTGAAGGTTTAAAGGTAGCACACAAGCAATTTACTTGGAGTGGCGGTGAAATACCACATATAGGTAGGTATGGTGGACACATTTGGAAAACTTTGGTTTTTGGGAGTTGGACGCACGAGTAGAGCTCATACTCAGTACAGGGTGAAGGCTAGCAAAAGGCTGGGAGCGACCAACTAAGAGAGCAATAACAGCCATAATCATGCATAGCGACAGAACATTATTAATCAAAGCATGAAGTGATATTACAAGTCAAAAACTAAATGATCATCAAGGCTAGAGGTGACTGGTTTATAGTCATAACATGGTGTGAGCATGCGCCAAGTTAACCCTAATAAATCATCAAAGGAGAATACCACAATACCATGCTTCAATATGATAAAAACAACACATGATTTAATTTCAATGGCACATTAAGCACTCTCGGTTATTTGAGACTAATCATGATACATCATATACTACTAAGCACACAATTAAAATAACTTCTAACATGACATGCCAAAGCCCTATTCACAGTCTAAACAAGCTTCCTATTGCACCACTATAAGCATGAAATATTTTACTCTTCTCCAACACCAACTAACTTGTTTGAAACAACTCTCATAGCAAATATTCATCAAAGACCAGAGAGCTAATAATATATAACTGAAGCAAACCAACAAGCTCTGAACAAAATACGAGTGGAAAACAAGAGCTAAACGCAGTAGTAGCAAAAACTGAACACTCACAGAACAATAAGAGTGAAAACTAGAGTGTTCTAGACAATGAAAACGGAGCGTGTTTCTCTCCAAACTAAAATGCTAGGATCCAACCATATACTACAGCAAGAAAAGAAAACAAAACTGAAAGCAAAATAAAAATGACGCTCCAAGAATAACACATATCGTGTGAAGGAATAAAAATATAGTGTCTTGAAAGATGACCTGATATTTTTGTTGATGAAGAAGGGGATGCCTTGGGCATCCCCAAGCTTCGACGCTTGTACTTATTGAATATGTCTTGGGGTGACATGAGCATCCCCAAGCTTGAGCTTTTGTCCATCCTTCATCTTTTCATATCATCCTTTCTTCCCTACACTTGAAAACTTCCTCCACCTAAAACTTCTCACAATCTTCATTAGCATAGTTAGTGTATCAAAATAATAAATCCACTTGGTTCAGTTTCAACACAAGAAAAACACTCCATTTAAACATTAGCTACTGTCACAACTTCTTTTGAACATGTTCCCCCTGAAAGATCAACAAAAGAAAGAGATTAAGACGCAAATGCAAATATTGGCAGAAATCTGTCAAAACAGAACAAGCTGTAAAGATGAATTTTTTCGAGGTACTTCTGTAGCTCAAATCAAAAAGTGCGAAACTAATGAAAGTTAGATAATAACCTGGGGCATGTGCCTGATATTTTTCAAAATATTTCGACGGCTCGGCTGAGAGAAATAGTTTTTTTGGTGGCAACACAGAAATCTGTTTCAGGACAGAAACTTCCCCAAATCGCACTACCTCTCTATTAGAGGTTACTCTTGACACAAAAAAGAAATAAAAAGGATAAGGAGAGGTTGATACAGAGGTCACAACTTCCAAGACTCAAAGAAAACAAAAGAAACTGAAAGAAAACAAGGTGAAAACATAGAGAAAACAAGGTGGGTTGCCACCAACAATCGCTTTTCTTTAACGCCTTTTAGCTAGGCATGAAGAACGAATCAAGTATTATCAACTCTCCCATTTAAATTAAGGAATTCGAATTCATCATATAGGCATTGAATTTTCCACACACAAGGTTTAGAATCTCCTTTCTCTTTTCTTTTTTGGTTTACTATTTTCATCAAAGGGATTCTCCGGGACAATCCAACCAAAATTTTCCTCTAAAGCATCGGAAATTGCTAAAAGTTTGAAAGGTATAGGGATATTAATTTCTTTTTCGCATTCAGTTTTACCCTCATATTTCAATCTCTTCACATCTAAGGTTTTCAAAGTATGATCGATACAAAGTTCATAGCCAAGCAATTTATAATGAGCCACTAGTAGAAAACATACCTTTTGTCCAGAGCATTAGTCCCGGTTTGGTTTTGAACCGGCACTAATGTGACCTTTAGTCGCGGTTCGGGACGGGCATCATTAGTCGCGGTTCGTTCCGGACCTTTAGTCCCGGTTCGTAACACGAACCGGGACTAAAGGGGTGGTGGCAGGCTGGGTGTCAGCTGGGGCCCCCACGAGCCCCTTTAGTCCCGGTTTATATCAGCAACCGGGACTAAAGGCCCCCCCCCTTTAGTCCCGGTTGGAGATACCAACCGGGACTAAAGGCCTCCCCTTTAGTCCCGGTTGGTATCTCCAACCGGGACTAAAGGCAACCGGGACTAAAGGGGGGGCCCCTGCGAGCCCCTAAATCTTAGAAAAATCATAACTAATTCATTCTAATTCAGAAAAATACAAATAATATATCAAAATTTGCAGGAAAAAAAGATTTATCTGAAGAAACTTGCTGTTTTCCGTTTCGAGAATTTTTAAAATCACAAAATTCCAAAGGGAAAATAGAGTTTTTGGACGTTTTAGACGTTTTAGGGTTTAGGCTAGGGTTTAGATTTCCAAGTTTAGGGTTAGGTTTTAGGATTTGAACCTTTAGTTTTACTGTTTAGAATAGAGTTTCGGACGTTTTAAGTCCCGGCTTTAGGGTTTTCGGTCGTTTTAAGTCCCGGGTTTAGTGCTTTTCAATTTCAGGCTAATTTAGCTCAAAAATCATTAAATCCAACAAAAAATAGCAAATGAAGTCAAAAAGGGTTGAAATTTAAGGATGTGGCTTTGAACGGTTCATATTGAACACACAAAAATTCTGGAGCTGAAATAAGATTAAAAAAAATGAAATGTCTTTATAACAGCTGAGTTTTCGTCTGAAACCCTGTTACTTCGAAAGAGATGGTCCAGTTTGTACACAAAGTGCATCCAGTTTTTGCCGTAACCCTCTCAACTTTGCAGCACATGCTATGTGGGTGAAATGATGATACCATGCCAAGTTTCAACCTTTTCAGAGTTCATTTGTAGGGCTTTTCAATTTCAGGGTCATTTAGCTCAAAAAAAATCATTAAATGCATGAAAAATAGCAAATGAAGTTAGAAAGGGTTGAAATTTGAGGATGTGGCTTTGAATTGTGCATATTGAATGCACAAAAAGTCTGGAGTTGAAATAAGTTAAAAAAAATGAAATGCCTTTGTAACAGATGGGTTTTTGTCCGAAACCTTGGTACTTCGAAGGAGATGGTCCAATTTGTACACGAAGTGCATCAAGTTTTTGCCGTAACCCTCTCAACTTTTTAGCACAAGCTATGTGGGTGAAATGATGATACCATGCCAAGTTTCAACCTTTTCAGAGTTCATTTGTAGTGCTTTTCAATTTCAGGGTCATTTAGCTGAAAAAATCATTAAATGCATGAAAAATAGCAAATGAAGTTAGAAAGGGTTGACTCTGGCTTGGTTAACCTTAGTTGTGACTCTGGCTGGGACGGTGCTAGCAGATGTGTAGTCGACGGTATGATTGGATGGACACCAAACCCGGACTAAAGGGGTTCTGAAATTTTCAAACTCTACCCCCCCGGTGGACCGCCTTTTTTAGTTTTGTAGAAAATAAACAAAAATGATAAAATCTTCAAAAAATAAAATCCTTTGAGATGTAGTTAGGTTTTAGTGTCTAGTTGGTATAGAAATTTTGAAATATGAATTTTGACCTTTTTTGCAAAAAAATGAAAAAAATGTAAAACGGCCATAACTTTTGCATACGACGTCGAAAAAAAAACTTTAATATATAAAAAAAACTAGAGAAAAATTGGGACTCGATTTCAACCGGGTTTACCCGGTGAAGTTTTCTCAGATTCTCAAAATTCCAAAAGTAAAAAAAGTTATTTCAAATCAAAAAAAAAATTAAAAAATTAATTCTATTTAAAAATAAGATGTCATATTTGGATTCCTCACATTTTTCTGATAATAATGGATATATTATTTGTCGAATTTCGATTTACAGATTTAAAGATATTAATTATGTCATATTAAATGAATAAATGGCAAAAAAAAGAATAAAATAATATAATTACTTATTTTATTTTCATTGAAATTCAATATTATTAGTACTCATTTTGTTTATTTTAATAATTGTTTAGAGTTCAAAAAATTAAATCATGTAACATGAAGACATAAGGTTTAATAGGATTGATAGCTTACTATTGTCAGGAAAACAACAAGTGCAGACTTGGAAACTAGGGTCGATAGAACCAAGAAGTTAAGCGTGCTCAGGCTGGAGCAGTGAGAGGATGGGTAACCAGCCGGGAAGTTAGACAATTTGAAATGAGTGTGGAGCAGTGAGGAGGGGTGATTAGAGATTAAATTGTCAAATAATTCAAAGATTCGAAAATAAAAAAAAATAAAAAACAAATAAAAAAAATTCAAAAAAAAAATTCAAAAAAAAATTTTCAAAAAAAAATATCAAAAAAATTTCCTTTAGTCCCGGTTGGTGTTAATACCCTGTTTTCTACTAGTGAGCAAACACTTTCCTAGCTTCTATGGCAATGTCATTAAATTCCAAAAGTAGAGCTTTCAACACAAAATCCTTTTCTTTTCCTTTCTCCATGCTATAAAGTTTTAGAAAAATTTAGGGATAGACATTTTAACAAAAAAAACAAGGAAAACTTAAATGAAGATGAAAGCAAACTAACAAAACAAGTAAAAGACTAGAAACTAGAGAACTAATTTTTTGTGTTTTTGATAAAGAGAAAACAAGACTAAATAAATGTAAACTAAGAAAGAACAAAACAAAAGAAAGAAAGTGGAAGCGTGATGTGTCCATTTTTGGTGTTCTTTTACTCAATACGTTTTTAATAAGTAGATAGGGATTTTGGTATTTTACCGTGTAAAGTGCACCATTTATGTCTGTGTATGCAGATTGTGGAAATCAAGGAGAGATATTTCATACAAGGCATAAAAGAGCAGAATTGGGATGAGATATGACGAGATCACAACATTTAATGCCATTCCAAGAAAACACAAATTCGCAGAAGTCAAGAAGAAGGAAAAGAATTACTTAACGAGCACTGGTACGGTGAATATCCACCGTACTAGCCACTGTATCAAGCAACCATCTGTATCGAAAACATCAGAAGCCACTTAACGAGTCATGGTACGGTCGCCTCTGACCGTACCAACGACCGTACCAGATGAAGAGCTCGGCACGGAGGGCGAAGCGGAGATGTTTACCGTACTAAGTTAAGTCAGTAACAGATAACGACCACGGTACGGTGAGTACCGACCGTACCACTCACCGTACCAAGGTGCGTTTAGCCTACCTTGACTAGTATATTAACCCGTAGCCTTTGGAGAAAAGAGAGAGAGCCAGAACTGCAGCCATCCCATGAAAATCCACCAAGCCCTTGCCTCCGGAAGGTGTCTGGAGGGGGAATTCGCAGAAGGGAATCCATCTCCATCAACTCCATCATCGTGAAGGCCACCGCATCGATCTCCATCGTCATCACCACCATCTACATCTACGTGATAGCATCTCCATCCCATCTCGTTGTAATTCTAGAACATTTAGTTGTGGATTTGCACGTGTACTCATTCATACATTCATCCTCCATTTATAATACCAATACTATGATGTTTACTGCCTTCATGTGTGAGTAGTTCCCTTAGTTCTTGGGGAGATGGTAAAACCCTAGTACTACTATGAATTGAGATAAAGATGCAATGTTTTCTATTGACTAGTTTGTGATAACAGTCCTCATGATATTGTGTGAAGTCGACCGCACCAATATTCTGCCTTTGTGCCATGATGAGATTGTTTGTGTTAGTTTCCAGCAGATTGCATGAGTGGGTAGGACAGGACAGAAAGTCACCCCTCCTTTTTGCTAATCTCTAACATGGGATCCACGGAGAACTCAAAGTACCAATACCACTTCCACGGGGAGACCCTTAATCACTAGCGCCAGTAGGCGTATCGCTTATCATATGGGCTACGTGGTGGTTGTGAGTAGTGTGTTAATCAGAGGCAATCGAGGCACACTAATATATGGAGCTCCGCCCTCGCAAAGTATTCATATGTAAACATAACGCACGCCTAATCAATTTAGAAATATGCTAGTGGTAGAACCATACTTCCCGAGAACGCTTTTAGCCCTATTGCAGTTCCAGTAACCAAATCATCCATATGTCTGCTCTTATTTATTTTACTGTTTATTTTATTTACTGTTTTATTCACAATCACTTGCAATCAACCAATACACCATTTTCACCACCTGTTTTAGTTTATTAGACAGCTCTTTAAGCACCCTAGAGAATAAGTGATCAAAGCTATTACTAAAAGACCATTTCCAAAGCTCCACCAGGGTTCGATACTCTTATTTCGAAACTAGCTATAACAACCCTGTGCACTTGCAGGCATCAAGCTATTTTCTGGCGCCGTTGTCGGGGAGCTCTGCGCCTTTGGTCTTTTATTTTTAGTACTTGTTTATTTTCTTTGTGTTGAATTTTTCTACAGGTTGAAACAAGCATCATGGAGGAGTACCACCATCCTTTCATCCGACTCGCCACACTGAAGTATTCAGGACAACCACCGCAAGATGCCTTTAGAAAGGTATATCCTGGAACTGATAAAGAAGGGTATGAAATTAACCCTGTAATGCTTAGTCTGCTGCATAGCAGACGATATAAAGGTGATGGTACTAAAGAACCACACAGCCATATTGATTTCTTTGAAAATATATGTGGAACCTTCAAGCTCAATGCATTTACTGAAGATGAGATGAGACTTAAAATATTTAGTCAAACTCTAGTTGACAAAGCTTTATTATGGTATAAGTCACAGTCACCAGGAGCTTTTGATAGTTGGAAAGAATCGTCCTTTGCCTTTTTGTTTCATTTTTATCCAGAGAGGAAATCCAACGAAGCAAGACGTATGATCACCAAGTATAAAAATAGACCGGGATAAAGTCTATTAAACGGTTATGTAAGGTTTCGTAAACTACTTGATTACTGTCCTCACCATGAGCTACCCTCTTGGTTAGTTTTACATGTCTTTTATGGAGGGCTAAGTAGTGAGAATAGAGAAACTTTAGACCATGTTTCTGGGAGAGTCTTTATGAAATATACAATTGATCAAGCTTGGGAACTTCTTAATGATATGCGTATGAACAAAGAAGCTTGGTCAGAAGACCTTGCTAGTAAAGGTGGAACAGAAGTAGAATATGATTGTATTCAAGAATTCATAGATGGTGGCAAACTTGATAAATTAAGTGAAACTTTGCATATGGATTCTGACATCATTTTGCAGCTCATAAAAAGATATAGTCAGTTCTTGCAGCTTCCTAAAAAGAAATGGATTAAGTATGCACCCCGAAAGGAGGTTGCTACTATTTAGGTTCCAGCGAAGGAAGAACAGGTTATTGAAGAAAAGGAAACCCCTGATGAACCACCATTACCATTCCCAGAAGCTAAAAGAATTCATGAAGAAAGGTATGAAGCCAAGTTATGTGAAGGACTATTAGAAGAAGAAGAACCACCTCTCAAGACCTATAATGATAAGAAAGAACAACAGAATCAAGAACTTGTTGAAGGAACAATTAAAATAAATCAAGAAGCAACTAAAGTGGTAACAGGTAAAACTGAAGGAAGAAGATTTGGGAGACCTGTACTCCCATGTTCTTTCGGAGGCACATCTTATTATGGTCTATGTGACTTAGGATCTTCAAATAACGTTATTCCTTATGAACTCTATTTGAAAATAAAAAATGAAATTTGTGCACCTGACATCGAACTACTAGACATGTCTATTAAGCTAGCCGATAGATCACTTCATGAACCTATTGGAATTGTCAACAATGTTCAAATAAGAGTAGGACCTCATACTTATTTAATAGATCTTGTTATTTTAGACGTACCTATTGATCCTTTTTGTCCTATCGTTTTTGGTAGATTTTTCCTACGCACTCTTAAAGCTTATATTGATTGTAGAAAAGAAACTATTACTCTAAGGTTTGGTGAAGATGAAATACTTTTTAATTTTTCAAAATTTAAGAACCAGCCTTACCATAAAGAACTAAATGATGAAGAAGGAAAAACTATAGCAGAACTTGCAGCTATATATTATGGTACACCTTATGAAGAAGATGAAGATTATGAAGACTATGAAGATGCCGATGATTAGGAAGAACCTATGATATATGAAGAAGAAATTGATCCAGAAGAAGCTAAGAGAGAGCATCAAGCAGCTGAAGAAGAAAATAATGAAGAACCACCAGAACTAGAACTCAAGCAATTACCTGAGGAATTAAGGTATGAATTTTTAGATGAATCAAAGAAACTACCAGTTATTATTAGCTCTAAACTTTCAGCTAAAGAAGAAGAAATCTTGATGATGGTACTGAGGAATCATCGAGGTGCTTTCGGATACTCAATGAAAGGATTGAAAGGTATAAGCCCTTCTACTGCTACTCATAGAATATACATGGAAGAAGGAGCAAAACCTGTGATTGAACATCAACGTAAACTTAATCCAATGATGAAAGAGGTAGTAAGCAAAGAAATAACTCGCTTATTAGATGCAGGAATCATTTTTCCAATAGAGGGAAGCAAATGGGTTAGTCCTGTTCATTGTGTACCTAAGAAAGGAGGATTCACTGTAGTTCCAAATAAGAATAAATGAACCCTGCTAGAACAGTAGTTGGATAGAGAATGTGTATTGATTTCAGGAAGTTCAACAAAGAGACTCGCAAGGATCATTATCCTTTACCCTTTATTGATCAAATGTTGGAAAGATTAGCTAGTCACTCTTGTTTCTGTTATCTAGATGGATATTCCGGTTTTTCACAAATAGCAGTTCACCCTGAAGATCAGGAGAAAACAACTTTTACATGTCCTTTTGGTACGTATGCTTATCGTAGAATGGCTTTTGGTTTATGCAATGCACCAACTACTTTTCAGAGATGCATGACTGCAATATGTGCTGATTTTGTTGAAGACATAATGGAGGTGTTTATGGATGATTTTTCTGTTTACGGTAAAACCTTTAAGAATTGTCTCTTCAACCTTGACAAAGTTTTGCAGCGATGTGAAGACACGAACTTGGTGTTGAATTGGGAGAAATGTCACTTCATGGTTACAGAGGGTATAGTACACGGGCATAAGATATCAGGGAAAGGGATAGAGGTTGATAAGGCTAAAATAAATGCTATTGAGAAACTACCTTACCCCATAAACGTGAAAGGTATAAGAAGCTTTCTAGGACATGCTGGATTTTATAGACGCTTTATAAAAGACTTCTCGAAGTTTTCCAAACCACAGACGAACCTATTGCAGAAAGGAGTGAAGTTTAATTTTAATGAAGACTGCATTTTAGCTTTTAACTACATCGAGAATGCTCTTCTTAAAGCACCCATAATAAAACCTCCTATTAGGGATGAGCCTTTTGAATTAATTTGTAGTGCTAATAAATTTGTTGTTGGTGCAATTTTGGGACAGTATGACGGTGACAAATTCAATGTCATTCATTATGCTAGTCATACACTTAATGATGCTCAACAAAATTATCCAATTTCTGAGTCTTTATGAAATATACAATTGATCAAGCTTGGGAACTTCTTAATGATATGCGTATGAACAAAGAAGCTTGGTCAGAAGACCTTGCAAGTAAAGGTAGAACAGAAGTAGAATATGATTGTATTCAAGATTTTATAGATGGTGGCAAACTTGATAAATTAAGTGAAACTTTGCATATGGATTCTGACATCATTTTGCAGCTCATAAAAAGATATAGTCAGTTCTTGCAGCTTCCTAAAAAGAACTGGATTAAGTATGCACCCCGAAAGGAGGTTGCTACTATTTAGGTTCCAGCGAAGGAAGAACAGGTTATTGAAGAAAAGGAAACCCCTGATGAACCACCATTACCATTCCCAGAAGCTAAAAGAATTCATGAAGAAAGGTATGAAGCCAAGTTATGTGTTGGACTATTAGAAGAAGAAGAACCACCTCTCAAGACCTATAATGATAAGAAAGAACAACAGAATCAAGAACTTGTTTAAGGAACAATTAAACTAAATCAAGAAGCAACTAAAGTGGTAACAGGTAAAACTGAAGGAAGAAGATTTGGGAGACCTGTACTCCCATGTTCTTTCGGAGGCACATCTAATTATGGTCTATGTGACTTAGGATCTTCAACTAACGTTATTCCTTATGAACTCTATTTGAAAATAAAAAATGAAATTTGTGCACCTAACATCGAACTACTAGACATGTCTATTAAGCTAGCCGATAGATCACTTCATGAACCTATTGGAATTGTCAACAATGCTCAAATAAGAGTAGGACCTCATACTTATTTAATAGATCTTGTTATTTTAGACGTACCTATTGATCCTTTTTGTCCTATCGTTTTTGGTAGATTTTTCCTACGCACTCTTAAAGCTTATATTGATTGTAGAAAAGAAACTATTACTCTAAGGTTTGGTGAAGATGAAATACTTTTTAATTTTTCAAAATTTAAGAACCAGCCTTACCATAAAGAACTAAATGATGAAGAAGGAAAAACTATAGCAGAACTTGCAGCTATATATTATGGTACACCTTATGAAGAAGATGAAGATTATGAAGACTATGAAGATCCCGATGATTAGGAAGAACCTATGATATATGAAGAAGAAATTGATCCAGAAGAAGCTAAGAGAGAGCATCAAGCAGCTGAAGAAGAAAATAATGAAGAACCACCAGAACTAGAACTCAAGCAATTACCTGAGGAATTAAGGTATGAATTTTTAGATGAATCAAAGAAACTACCAGTTATTATTAGCTCTAAACTTTCAGCTAAAGAAGAAGAAAGCTTGATGATGGTACTGAGGAATCATCGAGGTGCTTTCGGATACTCAATGAAAGAATTGAAAGGTATAAGCCCTTCTACTGCTACTCATAGAATATACATGGAAGAAGGAGCAAAACCTGTGATTGAACATCAACGTAAACTTAATCCAATGATGAAAGAGGTAGTAAGAAAAGAAATAACTCGCTTATTAGATGCAGGAATCATTTTTCCAATAGAGGGAAGCAAATGGGTTAGTCCTGTTCATTGTGTACCTAAGAAAGGAGGATTCACTGTAGTTCCAAATAAGAATAAATGATCCCTGCTAGAACAGTAGTTGGATAGAGAATGTGTATTGATTTCAGGAAGTTCAACAAAGAGACTCGCAAGGATCATTATCCTTTACCCTTTATTGATCAAATGTTGGAAAGATTAGCTAGTCACTCTTATTTCTGTTATCTAGATGGATATTCCGGTTTTTCACAAATAGCAGTTCACCCTGAAGATCAGGAGAAAACAACTTTTACATGTCCTTTTGGTACGTATGCTTATCGTAGAATGGCTTTTGGTTTATGCAATGCACCAACTACTTTTCAGAGATGCATGACTGCAATATGTGCTGATTTTGTTGAAGACATAATGGAGGTGTTTATGGATGATTTTTCTGTTTACGGTAAAACCTTTAAGAATTGTCTCTTCAACCTTGACAAAGTTTTGCAGCGATGTGAAGACACGAACTTGGTGTTGAATTGGGAGAAATGTCACTTCATGGTTACAGAGGGTATAGTACATGGGCATAAGATATCAGGGAAAGGGATAGAGGTTGATAAGGCTAAAATAAATGCTATTGAGAAACTACCTTACCCCATAAACGTGAAAGGTATAAGAAGCTTTCTAGGACATGCTGGATTTTATAGACGCTTTATAAAAGACTTCTCGAAGTTTTCCAAACCACAGACGAACCTATTGCAGAAAGGAGTGAAGTTTAATTTTAATGAAGACTGCATTTTAGCTTTTAACTACATCGAGAATGCTCTTCTTAAAGCACCCATAATAAAACCTCCTATTAGGGATGAGCCTTTTGAATTAATTTGTAGTGCTAATAAATTTGTTGTTGGTGCAATTTTGGGACAGTATGACGGTGACAAATTCAATGTCATTCATTATGCTAGTCATACACTTAATGATGCTCAACAAAATTATCCAATTTCTGAGTCTTTATGAAATATACAATTGATCAAGCTTGGGAACTTCTTAATGATATGCGTATGAACAAAGAAGCTTGGTCAGAAGACCTTGCTAGTAAAGGTGGAACAGAAGTAGAATATGATTGTATTCAAGATTTTATAGATGGTGGCAAACTTGATAAATTAAGTGAAACTTTGCATATGGATTCTGACATCATTTTGCAGCTCATAAAAAGATATAGTCAGTTCTTGCAGCTTCCTAAAAAGAACTGGATTAAGTATGCACCCCGAAAGGAGGTTGCTACTATTTAGGTTCCAGCGAAGGAAGAACAGGTTATTGAAGAAAAGGAAACCCCTGATGAACCACCATTACCATTCCCAGAAGCTAAAAGAATTCATGAAGAAAGGTATGAAGCCAAGTTATGTGCTGGACTATTAGAAGAAGAAGAACCACCTCTCAAGACCTATAATGATAAGAAAGAACAACAGAATCAAGAACTTGTTTAAGGAACAATTAAACTAAATCAAGAAGCAACTAAAGTGGTAACAGGTAAAACTGAAGGAAGAAGATTTGGGAGACCTGTACTCCCATGTTCTTTCGGAGGCACATCTTATTATGGTCTATGTGACTTAGGATCTTCAACTGACGTTATTCCTTATGAACTCTATTTGAAAATAAAAAATGAAATTTGTGCACCTGACATCGAACTACTAGACATGTCTATTAAGCTAGCCGATAGATCACTTCATGAACCTATTGGAATTGTCAACAATGCTCAAATAAGAGTAGGACCTCATACTTATTTAATAGATCTTGTTATTTTAGACGTACCTGTTGATCCTTTTTGTCCTATCGTTTTTGGTAGATTTTTCCTATGCACTCTTAAAGCTTATATTGATTGTAGAAAAGAAACTATTACTCTAAGGTTTGGTGAAGATGAAGTACTTTTTCATTTTTCAAAATTTAAGAACCAGCCTTACCATAAAGAACTAAATGATGAAGAAGGAAAAACTATAGCAGAATTTTCCTTGTGTTTTTCTGACAAGAAGCAATTTTTCAGAGACCAATACGGTCACCAGTACGGTGAGATGACCGTACCAGGACGGTCGTTAAACTGTCTCTGATGTTTTTGAAGTTTCTGCGAGCACTGGTACGGTGATCAGTACGGTGGAAATTCACCGTGCCATTGGTCGTTAAAATTTCCGGAAAAATTTGCGTCACGGAAATTTTTTATTCTCTTCGTAATATATTAAAAAAAACTTAAGTCGGTAATTGAAGTGGTACGGTGACCGGTAAAGTCAATAGCGACCGTACCGATGGTCGTTTCACCGCCCGACTTTCCAATTTTCTTTTATGTCTTTCCAAGTTTGTTTGGATTGTTTTCTTGGCCGACTC
Organism: Elymus sibiricus; assembly: GCA_039707655.1. Lineage (NCBI taxonomy): Eukaryota > Viridiplantae > Streptophyta > Magnoliopsida > Poales > Poaceae > Elymus > Elymus sibiricus. Next base: position 281,849,762 of record CM077672.1, read on the forward strand.
TTTGAACTAAATTTGTGATTCTCAGGCACCTGACCCCCCTTATATACTTTCCCAAGGGTTTTATTTGCTCATTAACCAACAGATTGCATCCACGAGGGACGAAGGATAAAAAGGCAACCCTACCATGGCAACCCCAGGAGATGTTGATGACACAATCGAGAAGCTGAAGGTAGAAGGGTTAAGGTTGGAGAGGGCCTTAAAAGCAAGAGGCACCACCAATATGACGGGAGCACAATTGTTCACAGAGTTCGTGGACAAATAACTTCAAGCCAAGATAGGAAAAATCGAAGTCAAGATAAAACATGCAGAGGTAATCGCACCAGGCTCATCCTATCATAATCAACTTCTGCGTGTACACCTTGATCTGCTAGATGAGAAGATTCAAAAGGGGATAGAAGCAGTCCTAGCCATGAGCATGAGGGCTATAATAAAGTTGGAAGACAAGAATAAGGAGTATAAACTTCGAATTGAAGAATTGGAGAGTTTGCTCCATGAGGCCCTTAATCCTTCAGCACCAAAGAACCGCGGTATCTAATAATCGCGAGGATTATTCTGATCCCGCATAGCTTATATATTTAAGTTATGAGAGATCTACTAAACCTTGTAAATTTATAGCTTTATTTCGTAGTTTATTTTCAGTTTTTGCTCAATAAAGTGCAGCACCCTCGAATAGGAAAGGATTCGTATCCTATGAATTATTAGTCAATTATTATAAGTGAAGCTATTTCAGTTTGTGGTAATTTTATTAGATGTTTTTGAATCAATATTGAGTTCTACCTTACACGTTACTTTGTTACAATTTATTCGGAGGACTTTCACACTTTAATTTGCTAGTTGAAACAGTGTTAGACTTCTCCCAAGTATAAGAGAACTTGTTTAGCATGATTAAGCTTTATAAGAATTATAGTGAATGAATGAGTACAGTTAAGAAAGAATCATCAAGTAACAAGCACGAAGAATGAGTAATGCTGAGGTAGAAATCTCAAACCACAACATACTGTGATTGCTTCATACTCTGCTTTGGAGTTAATTCTTCGTTTGATCACTTTTATGTCTCTCCATGAGATTTCGTATGCTTTGTTCTATGGCTCACCACTTTAAAAGGCGAGAACAATGTGCCAAGAATAACTAGGCATGCTAATGATTGCGAAGAGAAATAAAAGAGACCGTTTGAAGTAAATAAAATCAAAGAGGATGAGTGAAGCTCTAAAAATGTTTGAGGCATCCTCGCAAGCTCGTTCGGTCAAACTAAATATGTTATCCTATCTTGAAAGAATAATCTTCACTTAACAATTAGCAGTTAATAGGTGTGGAAGCCTTCTAAATATTTTCTAACCTTTGTACAGGTATAGTGTCAGAACATCGATTCCGCAGATCCCTTAGTCGACATACCAGGGTTTCGAGATAGGGAGACGTATGCACGCTGGTGATTTTGACGGCTGACAAGGGGGCAAGATTTACCCAGGTTCGGGGCCCTCGTATTATTTCGAGTAATGTTACATGGGATTTTGGGGACTCGAGTTGCAGCGTAGACGGGATCTCGCGCAAGGCTCAAGTGCTTTGGTGGGTGGATTCTGATCTGTCCTACCCGGTGATGACCCACAAGTGTAGGGGATCGCAACAATCTTCGAGGGTAAGTGTAACCCAATTTATTGATTCGACACAAGGGGAGTCAAAGAATACCTATAAGCCTTAGCAGCTGAGTTGTCAATTCAGCCACACCTGAGAAGCACTTAGCAAAAGATATTAGTAACACAAGGTGCAATAAAATAGTAGGTGGAGTGGTGTTGTGATGTTTCTCTTGCGTCCTCAACACACCTAATACAATGGCAATTGTATAGATGCTCTGGTTCAGCGAAAACATAGTTAATATGGTGGAATACGGAGAGAAACAAGTGATATTTGTAATCTGCAATAAACGGGCCAGCAAGGAAACAAGAAGTAAAAGCATGTAAAAACAGTAGCAATAATAGTAAAAGATGGACCGGGGTTCACAGGTTCACTAGTGGTAACTCTCCAAACAATAGAACAAGTGTTGGGTAAACAAATTACAGCTAGGCAATTGACAAATCATGGGGGCATAACAATGCTATTATGACGAGATATAGTTCATGGGTTCTAACATGGTAGGCATTACGTCAAGGCATATAGACCGCTATCCAGCATGCATCTATATCTAATAGTCTGTCGGAGAGTGGTTTGTCCTAGGACAGGGACTCTCAGGTAGGGTTCGAACACAGGGGCTAAACACACCCACGTCACCTCTCGAGAGGCCTGGAGAGAGCTCGCAAAGCACAACAATGGGGACACGGGGAGTTTACCTAGGTTCAGGCCACCTTGCGGTGTAAAACCCAACTCCTACTTTTCTGCTTGATTGCACTGTGGTGGATTACAGTACAAGGTGCGAGCTTGTGCTCGAGTGCAGACCAGGGAGGCTCGGAGATAGGAATTGGCCGTCCCGTCTACGGAGGCGAGGTGCCTCTTATATAGTCGCTCCGGCTCTCCTTCCCGCTCATTCTTGGCGGGAAGGGACACCACATAGCGACAGGGAGGGCGCCTACACGCGCTCCCCAATGTCCCGTGGTCTTGGTCCACAGGGACAGTGCCATCGTCTTTGGTAGTGCTGCAGGGCGCCAGGTGATGTCTCCTTCGTCTCGTAGCGCCGGCTTGGTCTTCATTCACCAAAGAGGTAGGCTTCGGGCGGCGCTTTGGCAAGCGCAGCTGTCGGCTTTGCTTTATACACGAGAATGTCAACTCTTTGCCAAAGGTGCCCTGCGGCACGGATCTGTCTTCGTCAGCGCGCGCAGAGTTGCACACGTCATCGGCACATGGCATGTCCCCTCTAGAGAGGGGGGGTCCTCTGGAGAGGAGCGGAGGCGTCGAGGTAGCGCTCCTCCCCGAGGAGATCGATGAGAGCGTACCCCTCTTGACGGGCCGTCCTCCGAAGGAGAGATCCCCTCCGGAGGGGTGCACCCCTCATCAAGGGCAGGTCTCTTCCCGAAGCGTCGTAGTGCCCAGGTTGGGCTGGGCCGCAGCCGACGGGCCGGGATACCCCGGTATCCAAGATACCGACAGTAGCCCCCGGGCCCGCGGTGGACACGCGTCCGAAGGAGGCCAGACGACGCGGGCCCTAACTGCTGCGGGGCCAGTCATGGGCACGTGGTGCGGCGGTTCGGGGAGTTGATTCCCACGATCTGCATGGTGCCTCGTAACGCCTCCTCACCTTAACTGCTCTGCCGCCGCACCGTCAAGCGGTCGTCTCTTCTACCGCCCAGTCCCGTCTGTCAGCATGGGGATTCGCCATTTTTCCCTGGCCCCTGGGCCCACAGGGAGGCGGACCGGCATGGGGGGAACGACTCCTGGCGAGGCATAAATGCCGGGCTCTCCGCCTTGTTCATTCCAGGCTCGCACTTGTTCTTCTTCCTTCGTCACTTGCCCTTCTTCCACCTTAGCCGGAGCAAGAGGGAGGAAACAGGGAAGGCGTATGGCGCGTAGTCGACGAGGCCGCGGCTCTGCGACGGAGGTGGCCGCTATCCCGAGGCGCATCTCTCGCCTTGTCCCGACGGAAAACGACGTACCGGAGGGGTCCGGCGGCCGCGGTGGGTCGAACTCCCGCGCCCGTCGTGGCCGTGGTGGCCGCGCTCCGCGAGGTCACGGCGGAGCCACAGCTTCCCTTCCTCGCGGCCACACAGTCGTGGCGGCGCACGAGTTCTTGGTGGGGCTGCACGCCCCTCTCCGCAGCCGCCTCCGTCTCCCGGTGTCCTTCTCGGAGGCCATCGGGGCCAACCCGCCTGGCGGGCTGTGGCTTCAGATGGATGACTGCATCAACGGTCCCTACTGGGTGCACGCCGGGCTTGGCTCCGCCGGACGTATGATGCTGACGCAAGGGTGGAAGACTTTCGCCCGCTCTCAGCGGCTGGAGCAGGAGCAGATTCTCCATTTCCGCTTCAACGGAGAAGACACCCTCTTCGTGAAGATCTTCGGGTACCTCGGCGGGTGCGTGGAGTGCTGCGCCGAAAGCGAGAGCAGCGATGAGGATGATGGCCCTTCGAGCGAAGAGGAGGAAGATGAGGAAGACTCCCCCAGCGTCAAGGCGGAGCCAGCCGACTCCAGCTCGGGCTAATCTCCCCCTCCTCCAGCTTTGTCCTGGAGCTTGGCCAATCTCTCGGCTTTGTCCTGGAGCTTAGCCGATCTCTCGGCTTTGTCCTGGAGCTAGGCCGATCTCTCCTCTTCTGTATCGTCTTCGTAGTTTTTCCTTGCGGAGGGAATAGCCCCCCTTTTAACCTTCCGTGCTTCTCTTCATCTCTGTAATGAACCCTGTAGCAGACTCGTGTACTGAGGTGCATCTATGAATGAAGGTTTTTAACCCTAGTGTGTGTGTGTTTATTTTGCTTGACGATGTTTCTTCGTAGCGGCTTCTTCAAAGGAAGAGAAAAAGTTTCGTGAACTTAGCTGTTTTTGCGGTGCCGAGGGGCTTGGCGAGGAGAGGCGTCCGTTCCAGGGAGGCTTTTCCCGGGAGTCCTTCTGCTGCTCCTCTGGAGGGCTCTCCTTGTGCCTTGAGGGAGTTTTCTCCTTGCTCCGCGAAGGGATGATCCTTCCTGCAACCATAGTTTTGGGCAAAGATGTGCGTTTGTTGGTTCCGTCGTAGGCGCCTCGCGAGGGAAGTCAGCACCAAGTACTTTTGGTGAGGTGTCGTGCACGGTAGCGACCCGTTTGGACAGAACTCAGTCACTTTGGTTTTAGTCTGACGGGTTCGGCCCAGTGCACGGGTACCGATCCCAGCCCCCGCTCGCGAGGAGTCCTCGAGAGGAGATCTTCAAACACGCATCTCTCGAGAGGCAAAGGCTTGCCGAGATGAAAAGAGTGCAAAAAACAGCTGGGTTTACTGCTGGAAAAACAAAGGTGTTGCTCATTACAAAACGCCGGGGGATGTCGTGACCTTGTGGTCCCCCAAGAGGCACTTGACGTCACCGTGCGGACACGGGACTCCCATCGTCATGGGGCTGAATATCGCGTGAGTTCAGGTGCTTAGTTTGAGGATGTCGTGGCCTTGTGGCGCCCTCAAAGATCAAAAGATTGCCGCCGCCGGAACGGGGCTCCCACGGGCGTGGGTAGAAGCTCTCGCGGCCTTGTGGCGACGCATGGTGAGAAGCTCCGTGAGACCCTCACGCAGAGAGGTCTTGGCGTCGTTTTTTACCGTGGCGTCACGGGTAGAACTTCTGTAAGTGTTGGATGTTCCACGGGTTGGGCACAGGCGTGCCGTCCTCCTTCTCCAGTCGTGCCGCTCCAGGGCGCGCGATGTGCGTCACCCTGAACGGCCCCTCCCACATCGGCGAGAGCTTGTGCAAGCCTTCTCTCGAGAGGATCCTCCTTAGGACCAGGTTGCCTGCCTCCAGTGTGTGCGGCCTGATGTTGTTGCTGTGGTAGCGACGCAGCCCTTGCTGGTATCGTGCCGCACGGACGGCAACCCGGTTCCGTGCTTCCTCGAGAAGGAGCAAGTCCTCGGCGTGGATTTCGCCTTGCCTGGCCTCGCTGAAGGCAAGGGCTCGGGGAGACCCATGCTTGAGCTCGGCATGGAGGACTGCTTCCGCTCCATAAACGAGGGAGAACGGTGTTTCGCCTGTGGGCTTTGTTGCGGTCGTGCGGATTGACCACAGCACTGATGGCAGCTTGTCGATCCACTTCTTGACGTGGGCTTTGAGTTTGTTGAAGCTCCTTGTCTTGAGGCCCTTGAGGACCTTGGCGTTGGCGCGCTCGGCTTGGCCATTGCTGCGCGGGTGGGCGATGGAGGCGTAGCAGATCTTCGTGCCGAGGTTGGCGCAGTAGGACTTGAAGAGGCCGCTGGTGAACTGTGAGACATTGTCGGTGATGATGCGGTTGGGGACGCCGAAGCGGCACACCAGGCACTTGATGAATTTCACCGCGGACCTCGCCGGGATGTCCCGGACTGGCTCCACCTCCGCCCACTTGGTGAACTTGTCGATGGCGACGTAGAGGTAGCGGTAGCCCCCGACTGCGCGTGGGAATGGTCCCAGGATATCCAGCCCCCAGACCGCGAACGGCCAAGAGAGGGGGGTGGTCTGAAGTCCTTGCGCAGGCTGGTGGACCTGCTTGGTCGTGGAACTGGCACACCTCGCAAGACTTGACGAGCTCGGTGGCGTCCTTGAGGGCGGTGGGCCAGTAGAAGCCGTAGCGGAAAGCCTTGCCCACGAGTGTGCGCGATGAAGAGTGGTGGCTGCGGTCGCCTTGGTGTATGTCCTTGAGGAGGTCGATCCCGTCGTCGGGAGGGACGCATCGCAACGCGATCCCGTTGGGGCGTCTTCGGAATAGATTGCCGTCGATGACGCAGTACATCTTTGCCTGGCGAGATACGCACTCAGCTTCTGCTTCGTCTTCAGGGAGGTCTCCCTTCTCCATGTAGTTGATGAGGGACTTGATACAGCATGCCTCCGCGTGAGTGAATGCCAGTATGAGGCGACTCCCTGACGAAGGGCCGCAGTCTGGTGCGCCCTCCGCTGGTGCTTGTTGGAAATATGCCCTAGAGGCAATAATAAATTGGTTATTATTATATTTCCTTGTTCATGATAATCGTTTATTATCCATGCTATAATTGTATTGATTGGAAACTCAAATACATGTGTGGGTACATAGACAACACTGTGTCCCTAGTAAGCCTCTAGTTAACTAGCTCGTTGATCAAAAGATGGTGAAGGTTTCCTAGCCATGGACATGAGATGTCATTTGATAACGGGATCACATCATTAGGAGAATGATGTGATGGACAAGACCCAAACTATAAACGTAGCATATGATCGTGTCAGTTTATTGCTATTGTTTTCTGCATGTCAAGTATCTGTTCCTATGACCATGAGATCATGCAACTCACTGACACCGGAGGAATACCTTGTGTGTATCAAACGTCGCAACGTAACTGGGTGACTATAAAGATGCTCTACAGGTATCTCCGAGGGTGTCTGTTGGGTTGGCATGGATCAAGACTGGGATTTGTTACTCCGTGTGACGGAGAGGTATCTCAGGGCCCACTCGGTAATACAACATCACAATGAGCCTTGCAAGCAATGTGACTAAAGTGTTAGCCACGAGATCTTGTATTACGGAACGAGTAAAGAGACTTGCCGATAACGAGATTGAACTAGGTATAGAGATACCGACGATCGAATCTCGGGCAAGTAACATACCGAAGAACAAAGGGAACAGCATACGGGATTAACTGAATCCTTGACATAGAGGTTCGACCGATATAGATCTTCGTAGAATATGTAGGAACCAATATGGGCATCCAGGTCCCGCTATTGGTTATTGACCATAGAGGTGTCTCGGTCATGTCTACATAGTTCTCGAACCCGCAGGGTCTACACACTTAACGTTTGGTGACGATTAGTATAGTTGAGTTATTGTGTTGGTGACCAAAGGTTGTTCGGAGTCCCGGATAAGATCCCGGACATGACGAGGATCTCCAGAAGAGTCCGGAGGTAAAGATTGATATATGTGATAATAGTGTTTTGATCTCTGGAAGGGTTCCGGAATTCACCGGAAGGGGTTCCGGATGTTTACCGAAGTGTTCGGGTGCAGCAACACTTTATATGGGCCAAAGGGGTAAAGCCCACGAGGTATTGGAAAGTGCAAAAGGAAGTTTTGCTGGTGCCTTAAGCGGTACTACCGCTGGTAAGGCAGTACTACCGCGTAAGCGGTACTACCGCTTGTGTGAAGCGGTACTACCGCTCAAGCGGTACTACCGCTTGTGAGCGGTACTACCGCTTGTACGCGGTGCTGCTGGAATCCGAGTGGGACTCTTTCCGTGCGGGCCAAACCGACCTTGTGCGGGCAAAACCGACGTTGTGGAGGCTTTCTCTCCAAGTTTAGACCCCAGGGCTCAACATATAAATAGAGGGGCAGGGCTAGCACACGGGACACATCAAGATTTCCCAAGCCGTGTGCCGGCAACCCTAACCCTCTAGTTCCTCCCGTCATAATCTCTGTAGTGCTTGGCGAAGCCCTGCAGAGATTGTTCCTCACCACCATCACCACGCCGTCGTGCTGCCGGAACTCATCTACTACTTCACCATCGCTCGCTGGATCGAGGAGGTGAAGGCGTCATCAAGCCGTACGTGTGTTGAACGCGGAGGTGCCGTCCGTTCGGCGCTAGATCGTGTTTGGATCGAGGGACGACTTGCGATTTGGATCGCGAAGACATTCGACTACATCAACCGCGTTTCTTAACGCTTCCGCTTAGCGATCTACAAGGGTATGTAGATTCACTCTCCCTCTCGTAGATGCTCATCACCATGGATAGATCTTGCGTGTGCGTAGGAAATTTTTTGTTTCCCATGCGACGTTCCCCAACAGTGGCATCTGAGCTAGGTCTATGTGTAGATGAGATCTCGAGTAGAACACAAAGGAGTTTGTGGGCGTTGATATTCAGATTGCTTCCTCCCTTGGTCTTTTCTTGTTTCGGTGGTATTGTGGGATGAAGCGGCTCGGACCAACATTACTCGTACGCTTACGAGAGACCGGTTCCATCAACTGACATGTAACTTCGTTGCATAAAGATGGCTGGCGGGTGTCTATCTCTCCTACTTTAGTCGGATCGGATTTGACAAAGGCGGTCCTTGAGAAGGTTGAAAAGCAATTTTTGTATCACCGTTGTGGTTTTTGCGTAGGTAAGAATTGTTCTTGCTAGATACCCGTAGCAGCCACGTAAAACTTGCAACAACAATTAGAGGACGTCTAACTTGTTTTTGCAGGGTATGTTGTGATGTGATATGGCCAATTACATGATGAGATATATGTGATGTATGAGATGATCATGTGTTGTATAGAATATCACGACTTGCATGTCGATGAGTACGGCAACTGGCAGGAGCCATAGTGTTGTCTTTAATTATTTTCGCCGTTTTGCTTTACTTTATCGCTATGAGTTAGCAATAGTCGTGGAAGCAACAGTCGGCGCGACAACCTCATGGCGACACGTTGATGGAGATCAAGATGATGGAGATCATGGTGTCATGCCGGTGACGATGGAGATCATGTCGGTGCTTTGGAGATGGAGATCAAAAGCACAAGTTCATGGCCATATCATGTCACTTATGATTTGCATGTGATGTTAGTCCTTTTATGCATCTTATTTTGCTTAGGACGACGGTAGCATTATAAGGTGATCCCTCACTTAAATTTCAAGATAAAATTGTGTTCTCCCCGAGTGTGCACCGTTGCGAAAGTTCGTCGTTTCGAGACACCACGTGATGATCGGGTGTGATAGACTCTATGTTCGCATACAACGGGTGCAAGCCAGTGTTGCACGTGCAGAACACTCGGGTTAAACTTGACGAGCCTAGCATGTACAGACATGGCCTCGGAACACAAGAGACCGAAAGGTTGAACACGAGTCATATAGTAGATATGATCAACATGAAGATGTTCACCATTGAAACCACCTCAACTCACGTGATGATCGGACTTGAGTTGGTGGATTTGGATCATGTGACACTCGAATGACCGGAGGGATGTCAATTTGAGTGGGAGTTTTTTAAGTAATATGATTAACTAAACTCATTATCTTGAACAATAGTCTAAGTTGTCTTTGCTATATTTATGTTGTAGATCATGGCTCGCGCAGTAGCACCCCTGAATTTTAATGCGTTCCTAGAGAAAGCTAAGTTGAAAGATGATGGAAGTAACTTTGTGGACTGGGCCCGTAATCTAAGGATTATCCTTACGGCTTCCCAGAAGGCTTATGTCCTTGATGCACCGCTTGGTGATCCACCCGCTCCAGTTGAGTCTCTAGACGTTGTGAACGCTTGGCAGGCTCGCTCTGATGATTACTCAATAGTTCAATGTGCAATTTTGTATGGCTTAGAACCGGGACTTCAAAGACGTTTTGAACGTCATGGAGCATATGAGATGTTCCAGGAGTTGAGGTTTATCTTTCAGAAGAATGCCCGGATCGAGAGGTATGAGACCTCCGATAAGTTCTATGCTTGCAAGATGGAGGAGAACGGGTCTGTTAGTGATCACATACTCAGAATGTCTGGGTACTCCACCCGTCTGGCTGAATTGGGGATGCCCCTTCCACCAGAGGCTATCACTGACAGAGTTCTTCAATCATTGCCACCTAGCTACAAGAGCTTCGTGTTGAACTATAACATGCATGGGATGAACAAGTCAGTCGCCGAGCTGTTTGCGATGCTGAAAGCCGCTGAGTCTAAAATTCAGAAGGAGCATCAAGTGTTGATGGTCAATAAAACCACTAGTTTCAAGAAAAATGGCAAGGGTAAGAAGGGTAACTCCAAGAAGAGTGGCAAAGCAGTTGCTCCTCCCGTGAAGAAACCCAAGGCTGGACCCAAACCAGAAACTGTGTGCTTTCATTGCAAGGGAACTGGACACTGGAAGCGGAACTGCCCCAAGTATTTGGCTGACAAGAAGGCGGCCAACAACCAACAAGGTATATATGATATACATGTTATTGATGTGTACCTTACCAACTCTCGTTGTAGTGCCTAGGTATTTGATACCGGTGCGGTTGCTCATATTTGCAACTCAAAACAGGAACTGTGGAAAAGACGGAGGCTGGCAAAGGATGAAGTGACGATGCGCGTGGGAAATGGTTCCAAGGTTGATGTGATCGCCGTCGGCACGCTCGCTCTTCGATTACCATCGGGATTAGTGATGAACCTGAATAAATGTTATTTGGTGCCTGCGTTAAGCATGAACATTATATCTGGATCTTGTTTATTGCGAGACGGTTACTCATTTAAATCAGAGAATAATGGTTGTTCTATTTATATGAGTAATATCTTTTATGGTCATGCACCCGAAGTGAGGGGTTTATTGTTATTGAATCTCGATAGTAATGATACACATGTTCATAACATTGATGCCAAAAGATGTAGAATTGATAATGATAATAGCACTTTCTTGTGGCACTGCCGTTTAGGTCATATTGGCGTAAAACGCATGAGGAAGCTCCATGCTGATGGACTTTTGGAGTCACTTGATTTTGAATCACTTGACACATGTGAGCCATGCCTCATGGGCAAGATGACTAAAACGCCGTTCTCTGGAACAATGGAACGGGCAAGTGACTTGTTGGAGATCATACATACTGATGTGTGCGGTCCGATGAGCATTGAGGCGCGCGGTGGTTATCGTTACTTTCTCACCTTCACTGATGACTTAAGTAGATATGGGTATATTTACTTAATGAAACACAAGTCTGAAACGTTTGAAAAGTTCAAACAATTTCAGAGTGAAGTTGAGAATCATCGTAACAAGAAGATTAAATTCCTACGATCTGATCGAGGAGGAGAATATCTGAGTTATGAGTTTGGCAGTCACTTAAGACAATGTGGAATTTTTTCACAACTGACACCGCCTGGAACACCATAGCGTAATGGTGTGTCCGAACATCGTAATCGAACCTTATTGGATATGGTGCGATCTATGATGTCTCTTGCCGATTTGCCACTATCGTTTTGGGGTTATGCATTAGAGACAGCTGCATTCACTTTAAATAGGGCACCATCGAAATCCGTTGAGACGACGCCATATGAACTTTGGTTTGGCAAGAAGCCAAAGCTGTCGTTTCTTAAAGTTTGGGGATGTGATGCTTATGTCAAAAAAAGCTTCAGCCTGAAAAGCTGGAACCCAAAGCGGAGAAATGCGTCTTCATAGGATACCCAAAAGAGACAGTTGGGTATACCTTCTACCTCAGATCTGAAGGCAAAGTGTTTACCGCTAAAAACAGAACATTTCTTGAGAAACTAATATTATTGAAACAATTACACCGGAGGAATACATAAGGGAGACCTTCTGGAACACTCCAGAACCCTGAAAAGGAAGAGGTATGTGATACGGTAAGTAAACCGACTCAAAAAATTCCATAAAAATACTTTCTGTCAGTTTTGGAATATTTATAAAAATACAAAAATAAGAAACAGCCGGGGGGACCCACCTGGTGCCCACGAGGCACCAGGGCGCGCCACCCCCCCCCCCCCCCAGGCGCGCCCTGGTGGCTCGTGGGCCCCACGTGTGCCTTCCCGACTCCGTTTTTCTTCTGAATTACTTGTTTTGCAAGATAAAAATGTTGGAAATATGCCCTAGAGGCAATAATAAATTGGTTATTATTATATTTCCTTGTTCATGATAATCGTTTATTATCCATGCTATAATTGTATTGATTGGAAACTCAAATACATGTGTGGGTACATAGACAACACTGTGTCCCTAGTAAGCCTCTAGTTAACTAGCTCGTTGATCAAAAGATGGTGAAGGTTTCCTAGCCATGGACATGAGATGTCATTTGATAACGGGATCACATCATTAGGAGAATGATGTGATGGACAAGACCCAAACTATAAACGTAGCATATGATCGTGTCAGTTTATTGCTATTGTTTTCTGCATGTCAAGTATCTGTTCCTATGACCATGAGATCATGCAACTCACTGACACCGGAGGAATACCTTGTGTGTATCAAACGTCGCAACGTAACTAGGTGACTATAAAGATGCTCTACAGGTATCTCCGAGGGTGTCTGTTGGGTTGGCATGGATCAAGACTGGGATTTGTTACTCCGTGTGACGGAGAGGTATCTCAGGGCCCACTCGGTAATACAACATCACAATGAGCCTTGCAAGCAATGTGACTAAAGTGTTAGCCATGAGATCTTTTATTACGGAATGAGTAAAGAGACTTGCCGATAACGAGATTGAACTAGGTATAGAGATACCGACGATCGAATCTCGGGCAAGTAACATACCGAAGAACAAAGGGAACATCATACGGGATTAACTGAATCCTTGACATAGAGGTTTGACCGATATAGATCTTCGTAGAATATGTAGGAACCAATATGGGCATCCAGGTCCCGCTATTGGTTATTGACCGTAGAGGTGTCTCGGTCATGTCTACATAGTTCTCGAACCCGCAGGGTCTACACACTTAACGTTTGGTGACGATTAGTATAGTTGAGTTATTGTGTTGGTGACCGAAGGTTGTTCGGAGTCCCGGATAAGATCCCGGACATGACGAGGATCTCCGGAAGAGTCCGGAGGTAAAGATTGATATATGTGATACTAGTGTTTTGATCTCCGGAAGGGTTCCGGAATTCACCGGAAGGGGTTCCGGATGTTTACCGAAGTGTTCGGGTGCAGCAACACTTTATATGGGCCAAAGGGGTAAAGCCCATGAGGTATTGGAAAGTGCAAAAGGAAGTTTTGCTGCTGCCTTAAGCGGTACTACCGCTGGTAAGGCAGTACTACCGCGTAAGCGGTACTACCGCGTAAGCGGTACTACCGCTTGTGTGAAGCGGTACTACCGCTCGTGAGCGGTACTACCGCTTGTACGCGGTACTGCTGGAATCCGAGTGGGACTCTTTCCGTGCGGGCCAAACCGACCTTGTGCGGGCAAAACCGACCTTGTGGAGGCTTTCTCTCCAAGTTTAGACCCCAGGGCTCAACATATAAATAGAGGGGCAGGGCTAGCACACGGGACACATCAAGATTTCCCAAGCCGTGTGCCGGCAACCCTAACCCTCTAGTTCCTCCCGTCATAATCTTCGTAGTGCTTGGCGAAGCCCTGCAGAGATTGTTCCTCACCACCATCACCACGCCGTCGTGCTGCCGGAACTCATCTACTACTTCACCATCGCTCGCTGGATCGAGGAGGTGAAGGCGTCATCAAGCCGTACGTGTGTTGAACGCGGAGGTGCCGTCCGTTCGGCGCTAGATCGTGTTTGGATCGAGGGACGACTTGCGATTTGGATCGCGAAGACGTTCGACTATATCAACCGCGTTTCTTAACGCTTCCGCTTAGCGATCTACAAGGGTATGTAGATTCACTCTCCCTCTCGTAGATGCTCATCACCATGGATAGATCTTGCATGTGCGTAGGAAAAATTTTGTTTCCCATGCGACATTCCCCAACAGTGCTTGTGGAAGCTCCTCCTCGAGAGGCTGCGTCGCGGAGGTTGCCTCGTCGTCTGGGGGTGGTATGATGGATGGCTTGTCGAGCCTTTCCTCGAACACCCCCGGCCTCTGTGGCCACCTCTTTGATGCTCTCTTGGCGATGTTGTCCGCCTCGACGTTGTCGCCGCGGCGGATGTGCTGGAGTTCCAGACCGAGGAAGTGTTTCTCGAGCTTGTGGACCTCCTGGAGGTACAGGGCCATGCGCGCGTCCTTGGCCTTGTAAGTCTTGTTGGAGAAGTTGACCACGAGCTACGAGTCACCCTTGATGATGAGGCGCTTGATGCCGAGGGCGATAGCGGCTCTGATCCCGGTGAGGAGGCCCTCGTACTCAGCTATGTTGTTGGAGACCTTGGCCCTGCGGCCGAAGCAGAGCTGCACAGCATAGTAGAGCTTGTCGCCTGTTGGTGAGGTTAGCACGATGCCAGCCCCTGAGCCGTCACTGGAGAACGCGCCGTCGAAGTGCATGGTCCAGCGATCCGGGGCCAGCTTCCTAGGGACCGCTGTTTCTTCTTCTAGGTCCTCCTCAGGCTGTGGATTGGTCCATTTCGCGTTGAACTCCACCAGAGCACCTCCTTTGATTGTCTTGGTGGTGAGGAACTCCAGCTCGAAAGGTTGTAGCTCGACCGCCCATTCCGCAACACGCCATGTGGCGTTAGAATTTCGCAAGATTTTTTCCAGAGGGAAAGAGGATATGACCTTGATGGGATGCCCTTGGAAATAGTGGCGCAACTTCCTGGAGGCGGTGAGGAGTGCGTAGAGGAGTTTCTGCTACACGGCGTACTTCTCGCGAACGTCCCGGAGCACTGTGCTGACGAAGTAGACGGGATGCTCGACGAGGGTGGTGGCCGGGGAAGTGGTGGCATCCTGAGGCTCGGGGAGGTTCTCCTGAAGAGTGTCCTCCTGCGTGTCGTCGCTTTCTTGAGGAGGGGCAGGGGCGGCTCCCTCATCGAGAGAGGCTGGTTTGGGCGAAGTTGCCTTCTTCTTGACGGGGACCAGTGCTTCTCTTTCCGCCACGAGGGCGGCGCTTGCAGTTTGAGGTGTGGCTGCTAGGTAAAGGCGCAGGGGCTCGCGAGGTCGCGGGGCGACCAGGATGGGCGGGCTGGCCAAATACCTCTTGAGCTCCTCGAATGCTGTGGCCTCTTCGGGGGTCCATTTGAAGGTGCCGGACCGCTTCATGATCTTGAAAAATGGCAGGGCCTTGTCGCCGAACTTGGAGATGAAACGCCTGAGAGCCGCCATGCACCCCGTGAGGCGTTGCATGTCCTTGAGGCGCCGTGGGGGCTGCATCTCTTCTATGGTTCGGATCTTGTCTGGATTGGCCTCGATGCCACGATGGGACACCAGGAATCCGAGGAGCTTGCCTGACGCGACCCCAAAGACGCACTTGTCGGGGTTGAGCATGATGTTGACCTTGCGGAGCTTTTTGAAGGTCTCCTCGAGGTCGGCGATGAGCGTGTGCTCCTTGTGAGTTTTGACGACGATGTCGTCGACGTAGGCGTCGGCGTTCCTTCCCATTTGGCCTCCCAGAGCTATGCGCATCAGCCTCTGGAAGGTAGCTCCCGCATTCTTCAGGCCGAAGGGCATGCAGGCGTAGCAGAACACCCCGCAAGGCGTCATGAACGCCGTCTTCTCCTCGTCCTCCATGGCCATCTTGATCTGGTGATATCCCGAGAAAGCGTCCAGAAAGCAGAGTAGGTCACACCCGGCGGTGGAATCTACTATCTGGTCGATCCTCGGGAGCGGGTATGGGTCCTTGGGACACGCCTTGTTGAGGTTCGTGAAGTCGACGCAGACTCGCCCTCCGCCGTTATGCTTGGGCACCACGACGGGGTTGGAGAGCCGGTCGGCGTGTATGACTTCTCGGATGATCCTGGCCTCCAGAAGCTTCTCTACTTCTCGGATGATGAAATCTTGCTTCTCGGGCGCTTGGCGCCTTGCTTTCTGCTTCACGGGCCTTGCTCCTGGGCACACGGCTAAGTGGTGCTCGATCACCTCCCTTGGTACGGCGGGCATGTCTGACGCTGTTCTTGCGAACATGTCAGTGTTTGCCCGAAGGAAGGCGACAAGCGCGCTTCCCTATTTGGGGGGCAACCCGGCGCCGATAGTGAGGGTAGCCCCCGTGCCATCAGCGTTGATGGAGATCTTCTTCGTAGCTGCCTTCTCTTGAGAGAACAGCTGCTTCCTCTTAGGGGCCCTGGCGAGGTGCTCGGAGCTGTCCTCGTCGATGGGGTGTGACGCCATGGCCTCCTTGTAGGCGCGCTCGATGGAGCACACTGCATCCTTGACGTCGCCGTGGACGGTAAGGGTTCCGTCACTTCCGGGCATCTTGACGAGGTTGTAGGCGTGGTGGGTGACGGCCATGAACTTGGCGAGCACCGGGTACCCTAGGATGGCGTTGTAGGGGAGGCCGATGGGCGCCATGTCGAAGTCGAGAGTCTCGGTGCGGTAGTTCTGGTGTGTGCCGAACGTGACCGGGAGGCGTACCCGTCCCAGAGGGGCCGTGGTTCCGTTGGTGGCGCCCACGAATGGCCTTGTGGCCATCAGGCGCTCCCGGGGCACCCGCAACTTCTCGAAGGTCTCCGCAGAGATCACGTTGAGGCATGCGCCTCCATCAACGAGCGTCTTGGAGACCGTGATGTTATTGATCGTGGGGGTGCAGACTAAGGGGATGGTCCCCACGATGCTGGTGGATCTAGGGTGATCGGTGACGTCGAAAGAGATTTCATGCTGAGACCACTCGAGAGGTTTTGAGGCTCGTCCCCCCGAGCAAATGGCGTTGACCTCTCGAGAGGCTTTCTTGACATGGCGGCTGGAGAGGGGAGCCTGAGCTCCGCTGAGGATGCACGCCGCTTGCCGGGGGGCTGAGTGGTCCCCATGTTCTCCGTCGGGGTCATGGCTAGCGCCGACCCGAGCGAAGCGCAGCAGGACCGTGCCGCCCTGGGGTTGATGGAGACGGTCGTAGTTCTGGAAACGGTTGATGAAGCGCTGGCGCAGGGTCTCCCATGTGCCGACGGATCCGTACAGGAGGTTCATCAGCCAGGCGAGTGCTGGGCCTTTGAGCGCCAAGGGGAAGTACCTCATCAGGCACCTGTCGCACCCGCCGGCCGCTAGTATGCTCCTCTCGTACTCCTGCAGGAAACCGAAAGGAGGAGCGTTGTCGCTGTAGCGTGGAGGTAGTCGAGGGCGAAAGGCGGAAGGTGGCCTGGCCATCCAGAGGCTCCTGGAGAACGCGTAGCAGCAACCGGCCCTTGCGCTGGCGCGCCACTCGTGGTAGCTGGGGCGCTCCGGGCTGGTGCGGGCGTTTTGGCGAAGGAGCCGGCGAGGCATGGCGTCCTCGAAGCTTGCAGGGGGTGAACCTTGCAGCGGGGTCGGCCACCAGCGTGGCCTGGTAGGAGGCTCCAGCGAGCTCCGTAGCAGCAGATGGTGATGACAGGACAAGCGTCCCGGGAACGGGGACTTGCTCGAACCAGGATGGGTCCGGCGAGTAGGTCTCGGGGTTTGCCGCTCCCTGCTCCGGGTGCGGTGAGCGAAGGAGGTGGTGTTGCTCATCGCGGGGGTGACTGGAGCGGTCGACATTGCTGGCCGGCGGCTCCTCACCTGCCTGCCCCATGCAGCTGGCGCGGGCGGAGCTCATGGCAAAGAGAAGGTGAATGAGTGTCTTAGCCCCCTACCTGGCGCGCCAAATGTCGGAGAGTGGTTTGTCCTAGGACAGGGACTCTTAGGTAGGGTTCGAACACAGGGGGCTAAACACACCCACGTCACCTCTCGAGAGGCCTGGAGAGAGCTCGCGAAGCACAGCAATGGGGACACGGGGAGTTTACCCAGGTTCAGGCCACCTTGCGGTGTAAAACCCTACTCATGCTTGTCTGCTTGATTTCACTGCAGTGGATTACAGTACAAGGTGCGAGCTTGTGCTCGAGTGCAGACCAGGGAGGCTCAGAGATAGGAATTGGCCGTCCCGTCTACGGAGGCGAGGTGCCTCTTATATAGTCGCTCCGGCTCTCCTTCTGGCTCATTCTTGGCGGGAAGGGACACCACATAGCGATAGGGAGGGCGCCTACATGCGCTCCCCAATGTCCCGTGGTCCTGGTCCACAGGGGACAGCGCCACCGTCTTTGGCAGTGCTGCAGGGCGCCAAGTGACGTCTCCTTCGTCTCGTAGCACCGGCTTGGTCTTCATTCACCAAAGAGGTAGGCTTCGGGCGGCGCTTTGGCAAGGGCAGCTGTCGGCTTTGCTTTATACACGAGAATGGCAACTCTTTGCCAAAGGTGCCCTGCGGCACGGATCTGTCTTCGTCAGCGCGCGCAGAGTTGCGCACGTCATCGGCACATGGCCTGTCCCCTCTAGAGAGGGGGGTCCTCTGGAGAGGAGCGGAGGCGTCGAGGTAGCGCTCCTCCCCAAGGACATGAGAGCGTACCCCTCTTGAGGGGCCGTCCTCCGGAGGAGAGATCCCCTCCAGAGGGGTGCACCCCTCATCAAGGGCAGGTTTCTTCCCGAAGCGTCGTAATGCCCTGGTTGGGCTGGGCCGCAGCCGACGGGCCAGGATACCCCGGTATCCACGGTACCGACATAGTCCACCTCAGGAAAGCTATCCAGCAAATCTCTCTGGTATTAAGTTGCAGCAACGAAGTGATTGCTTTGTGCGCAACAGACAATTGCATTAAGAACAATACGTAATCTAAGCAATGGTTCTCATCCGTAGACAAGAGCACTGCTGTTTTCTCCCTAGTGGCAACATCACATCCTCCCCCATGCATGTTTCTGTCACTCAAGCGCAGGCAACAAGGAGGCATGAACCCACTATCTAGCATAAATACTCCCTCTTGGAGACGAATACAATTATGTGATCAAGATAACCATACACATCGGAGAGCATGCAAGAACACATTAAAACACTCTAAGGATATAAGTGAAGATTCTCATATAATGACATGAACAAAATAATCATAATTCCATGGTTCATCGGATCCCAGCAAACACAACACATAGCATTACATCAGATGGATCTCTATCATGTGAGGCAGCTCAAGAGACCGTGGTATTGAACATCAAGGGGGAGAAAGTACCAACTAGCTACTGCTATGAACCCATAGTCCACGTGGGAACTACTCACGAAGCATCAGGTTCATAGCCCACGTGGGAACTACTCACGAAGCATCACGAAGGCAGAACGGTCGATGAAGATGGCTCTGGGGGCACTTCCCCGTCCTAGCAGAGTGCCAGAACAGCGACTTCTGTCCCCCGAATTAGGGTTTTCGATGGCGGCGGAGCTCAGATGCGTTTTTGGAAAAATCGTCCGGGGTTCCTCCGTTTTTAGGGTTTTAGGGATTTTATAGGCGAAGAGGCGACGCGAGGCGGTGCCCGGGTCACCCAGGGGCCCTCCAGGGGCAGGTAGGGGGGTGGCCGCGGCTGGTGCTCCCCTGGGGGCCCTGTGTGTCCCCTCCGAGCGTCCTTCTGGCTTCTGGGGTCTTCCGGTGCATAAAAATTCCTCGTAAATTTTCAGCCAATTCCGAGCACTTTCATTTTTGACCTATTTCTGCAATGCACAGACAAATAAACAGGAACTGGCACTGGGCATTTTGTTAATAGGTTAGTCCAATAAATGATATAAAACCATAGTAAAAACATAGGACAATTGGTAGAAAATGAGCATGGAGCATCAAAAATTATAGATACGTTTGAGACGTATCAGCATCCCCAAGCTTAACTCCTGCTCGTCCTCGAGTAGGTAAGTAATAACAAAATAATTTTTGAGGTGACATGCAGCCAACACAAACTTGATCAATCTTTATGTAAAAGCATTGTAAGCTGAGATCAAAGTACTTTAACAAAGGCATGATAAATATTATTTGAACTAATGAAAACTTAGCAACTATGTTGCACATGAAAAGCAAACACAAATAATTGACAATGAGCAATAATGCATTGAAAGTGATACGTTTGTTTCAATCATAAAGAAAAACATAATAAAGTGGTATTCAGCTTAATCTTCGTGGAATAGCAAAACATAAGTGCTAGGACACCTTCAAAGTTCAAATGGTGACTAGATACAAATAATTTGAGAACAAGCAATACCATAATGATGAATCAATCAATAATAAATTTTGGGACTATGCACATTATACTCAGAATGACAACTATGCTCTCTCAATTGGTGCATAAAGTAAGAAGATGGAGACTCAACATAAAAGTAGAAGAAAGGCCCTTCGCAGAGGGAAGCAGGAATTACTCATGTGCTAGAGCTTTTTATTTAAATAAAAACAGAGATATTGAAAATATAATTTTGAGAGAGGTGTATGTCTATGTCAACGAATGCTATCAAGTGACTTATTATCTTTTCATGTTTGATGGCTTCAAGAGCGGCTCCCATAGAGAGAACAATAAAGTTCCTCTTCTCCTTTTGTTGCACAAGCTAAGTTCATGATTTCTCAAGTCCATAGTGTGAGGAGATTGGTGTGATTGTTGTAGCTTATCTTTTGTGGGCTGGGCACCCTTTGCCTGCTCTTTTTGCAATATTAGGGACTAGCACATTATGCATGCTAGTCAAAGTGTGAAGCCACCAAACATGAGAAAATAATAAAGCACTTAATACTTCCTCATGAGCTAAAACAGGAACACAAAACAGGTTTAATAATTTTGAAAGTTTTAAAGGTAGCACACAATAAATTTACTTGGAGTGGCGGTGAAATACCACATATAGGTAGATATGGTGTACACATTTGGCAAACTTTGAATTTTTGGGAGTTGGATGCACGAGTAGAGCTCATACTCAGTACAGGGTGAAGGCTAGCAAGAGACTGGGAGCGACCAACTAAGAGAGCAATAACGGCCATAATCATGCATTGCGACAAAACATCATTAATCAAATCATGAAGTGATATTACAAGTCAAAAACTAAATGATCATCAAGGCCAGAGGTGATTGGTTTATAGTCATAACATGGTGTGAGCATGCGCCAAGTCAACCCAAATAAATCGTCAAAGGAGAATACCACAATACCATGCTTCAATATGATAAAAACAACACATGATTTAATTTTAATGGCACATTAAGCACTCTCAGTCATTTGAGACTAGTCATGATACATCATAAAACTACTAAGCACACAATTAAAATAACATCTAACATGACATACCAAAGTCGAAGCCACAGTCTAAACAAGCTCCTATTGCACCATTATAAGCATGAAATATTTTACTCTTCTCCAACACCAATCAACTTGTTTGAAACAACTCTCATAGCAAATATTCAACAAAGACCAGAGAGCTAATCATATAAAACTTAAGCAAACCAACAAGCTCTGAAAAAAATTCGAGTGAAAAAAATTCGAGTGAAAAATAAGAGCTAAACGCAGTAGTAGCAAAAACTGAACACTCACAGAACAATAAGAGTGAAAACTAGAGTGTTCTAGACAATGAAAACGGTGCGTGTCTCTCTCCAAACTAAAATGCTAGGATCCAACAATAAACTAGAGAAAAAAAAGCAAAACAAAACTGAAAGCAAAATAAAATGACGATCCAAGAATAACATATATCGTTTGAAGGAATAAAAATATATTGTCTTGAAAGATGACCTGATATTTTTGTTGATGAAGAAGGGGATGCCTTGGGCATCCCCAAGCTTTGACGCTTGTACTTCTTGGATATTCCTTGGGGGTTACACATGCATCCCCAAGCTTGAGCTTTTGTCCACTCTTCATCTTCTCATATCATCCTTCTCACCCTACACTTGAAAACTTCCTACACCCAAAACTTCTCACAATCTTCATTAGCAACGTTAGTGCATCAAAATAATAAATCCACTTGGTTCAGTTTTAACACAAGTCTAACACCCATTTAAAATATTAGCTACTGTCACAACTTTTCCCCCCTCAAAAGAACACCAAAAGAAAGAGATTAAGACGCAAATGCAAATATTGGCAGAAATCTGTCAAAACAGAACAGCTGGTAAAGATGAATTTTTTCGAAAATCTTCTGTTGCTCAAATCAAAAAGTGGTCAACTAACGAAAGTTAGATAACAACCTAGGGCATGTGTCTATCTTTTTTCAAAGCAATCCGACGTTCTGGCTGAGAGAAATAATTTTTTTGGTGGCAGCACAGAAATCTGTTTCAGGACAGCAACTTCCCCAAATCGCACTACCTCTCTATTAGAGGTTACTCTTGGCACAAAAACGAAATAAAAAGGATAAGGAGAGGTTTATACAGAGGTAACAACTTCCATGACTCAAAGAAAACAAAAGAAACTGAAAGAAAACAAGGTGAAAACATAAGGAAAACAAAGTGGGTTGCCTCCCACAAGTGCTTTTCTTTAACGCCTTTTAGCTAGGCAAAGTGATTTTAAATGATGCTCACATGAGAAGAAGAATTGAAGCATAATAGTAGAGAGCATCAAGAAGCAAATATAAAGCACATTTAAATCTAACCCACTTCCTATGCAAAATAATATTGTAAAGAAACAACTCATTGAAGCACAAAGCAACTTGATTCTTATTACTCTCCAAAATAGTGGGATCATCATTAGATAAAGTCATGGTCTCTCCGAACCCACTTTTGACAATATTATCATAAGATTGAACACTCTCCAAAATTGTGGGATGAATGCTACCTAAAGTCATGGAATCTCCAAACCCACTTTCATCATTGTAATCATCATAAACTAGATCATTGATGGCGCGCGTTGCTGTGCCCGTCCCTTCCTTCAATGTAATATGAATTTATTTACTTAGATATATGATTGTATGAGTGAGAGCCAATCTATATGTTACACATTTCAGAATGATCGTGCAGAGAAGCAACTACGGTCACATCTTTGTAGCACTATCAATGAATAGTCGTACATGTGCACGAGATGGTCAAACTGTACAATAAAAAACCGGTAGATTGAGGATTTTAAAAAGGTTTACCTTCAAGTGTGTTCCATGTCTAAATAAAGCTGAAAGGAAAGTTGTATATACCTCTAAGAAGATCTTGGTGGTTTTTCACCAAAACATCATACAATTCATCATATGAAGTGAAAATCTCTGCAGTATCACCTTGGTTTCTGTATATTGCAATCATGATACAAAGTACATAGCAAGAAAGAAAGCGGGAATAGTTCCACAAAAAGAGATTGGGAGTCAACCTCGAGGTTCCTTGTCTATTTGTTGTAGATGCATCATTGTTGGAGTTCAATGGCAGGTGAAGGAATTGTTGGCATATTAAGAAAACTGTAGGTACTGCAAGGACAAATTAAAATGCATTGCCTCCAAGAAAATGGTTTGAAGAATGTTCTTATACCGGGGAAACGGGGAAGAGCCCATGAGGTGATGTGCTTCTGGTAGAGAGGACTGCAAGGTGTTTTCTTATTCTGTGACCAAGTTGGGATCCTCACTTGGTTGAATCTGAATCTGGCATGAAAAAGCAATCTACTAAAATTTTGAGAGCAAGTTAAATTTTCATGATGATACTTCTTTGTATTTACCCAAATATATGAAGGTATCCAACATAAAATTAGGTTAACTTTTTTTATCAAGGATATAAACTTATTTGCAAAGAAGAAATACATTAAACCTGTACTGAGCCAGACACAACTCCAATCTAGCAAAATCACCCATCTAAGGTCCAAATTTAAACTGCAAACAAAATTGAGAAAGCAAGTACTATTTCCCAAGGGACATCCCCAAACTACTTGAGAAGGTGACTTGTCCATTTTTCATTTTGCACATAAAAGAACCTTTACCTGAATTACTATTATCTACTTGCTGAAATGCTGCTTAGTGCTTACTAAAGCAATCATATGGTTGGTCCTGCAAAACTGTCTTCCCATTGATTAGTCCATTCATAGTAGCAAGGTTCGGCAAATAAACACGTTGATGCCCACAATTTGCTAGTTGGCCATGCATAATTGAAAGGTATTTAAAACGAATAGGTACATACCCATAATTTGCTAGCTTCAGTCTGCTAGGTGCATTCAGGATATATAGTTGAGGGATCGAATACTACTGTATAACATATACTACCTCCGTTCCAAACTATAAGATGTATTGATGCGTAGTTTATAGCCTACCAAAACATCTTATATTTTGAAACAGAGGTAATATAATATTCTGTGGTTAAAGTAAGATCATTAAATCTATGTTGCTGATGTTGGTTACAAAGTTACAATTAATTAATTACCATAGGTTTCAGTTAATAAAGGTCACATACACCTCAAATACAACTACGAACCGATACCAACCATCCAGTTCACCTCCTCAGCAAACAACCTGATCGCAAGCGCCACTGTATGCATGCCCTCCATCGCCCAAGACATCTCCAGTTCTAGAACTCCTGCAGGAACACGCTAGAACCAAAACCACATAAAATCCTCCAATAGTTCATATTAATTTTATCTAAATTGTTCCTAAAGAGTGTATAGAGCAAGCCAGTACACACCTTACAGTCTTCGCGAAGTAGAATCAACAGATCATGATTGGATTTTCCACCGGCCTTGGTGCTCACTCCTAAAACAAGCACATATGGATTGGATTTGCTACCGCTGCTGCTGCGTGCACTTGCGGATGACTTCAGGAGCACCATGCTGCTCGTTGCGTCTCCATGCGGATCTGGCGCTCTACTGCAAGGCAGCAGCATGCTGAATGGGGTCCCCACGCGGGGAGGCTGTGACGAGCATGGGAAGCTGATGCGCCGCCATCGGCATTGTCACTTTTTTTTGAGAAAAGGATGCTTGTGTTCATGTTCTTAACTTCTTATACGCAGTACATAAGAACAGGCTCAACAGCACATACAAGCACTCTGTACACAAACGAAGACGGAAACAGACCACAAGCCCTGCAACCTAAACACAACGATCCTTACAACATTACACTCCAGGCTCGCCGGAACAACATGGTGGCCGGCCGCTCGTCGTCTGCTAAAGCCGTAAAAAAAGAAGCCATTTTCCCACATCAGCATCAATGGCTTTTGAGGACGCATATAGGCCATGCCCCATCGGACGGGAACCGAGGTCGGATTCCGACATATCGGCCGGGGACAATCCCCATGGAAAAGTCAGCTCCATACCTTCACCATGGATCCGGCACGCCAAAGCCGCGAGCCCGCGAAGGTAGATGAACCACCACCAACAATAACCTCAAAACAAGACCTGTAGCCTCAACTCCGTCGCCGCTCCGGTCGCCATCACCATATCCGGTGAAGCTTCCGAACGCGAGATCCGCCGCCGCGGACTATGGTCTCCCGGATCCGCAACACACAAAAGCCCCAGGATTCTCGCCAACACCGCAGTGCACCATACGGAGGTAGCCGGTGTCGTTGCCGCGCATGGAAACGTGTCTGCGGGAGGTGAGCTCCGGGGGTAGGGGGGAGGGGGAAGGCGGCGGCGACATCTTCTGGAGGAGTCACCAGTCGCGCAAGGAAGAGAACGAGAGGTCGGGGGAGAGGAACGAATCAGCTCTGGGCTGCCCTTCGATGTCTTTTTTTCTGGACTCTGTTACCCCAACGCTGGACAGGCCATCGGCCCAATCAACCACAGATGTCCGATTTTTCCACCGGAATAGCTGCCCTTCAGGACAGTCGGCCCACTTGCGTGAAGTTAGCTAACCACAGAGAAATCCAACGGCCAAAAATATCTGGGATGCTCAATCGAAGGGTCAGAAACGTGGAATACGTGAGAGGGCTCACTTTAGGTCCAGTTTTACTGTCCTTAATAGGTGGCATATTATAATCATACTCAATTTTCTCTTCCAAGCTAGGTGAGCTAAGAAGTTCATTTTCAGTTATTATATCATCATCATAAGCACTAGGACAATTATAATTGCTAGCAAAGTAATTTTCAAACATCACATTATTAATGGCAAAGATATTTTCAAACCCATCATCGCCAAGCTTAAAGCTTTCCATATCATCATTAGAAGGAACATGGGTAGAACTAATAGCATAGCAATTGTTGATATCATCATTTTCAGAATTGGTGCCAAAAATAGTTCCAAGATTATAAGTAATATCATCATTGTCCCAATCATGATCATCAAATTCAGTAGTAGGCATAAAATAATCATCTTCAATAGTGCCTACAGACTTAACATCACAATAATAACCAATATAACAATCATCTATATCATCTTCAATATTAATTTTCGAATCATACTCACTAGGAATAACCATGAGAGGGGCAACATGCTTAGGGGAAGGTAAAATATCCTCTCCCTTTTTCTTCCTCCTCCTCTTCTTCTTCTTCTCCTTAGCCGCCTTAGGAGAGAGTGGTGGGACAGGAAGCTTCTCCACGTACTCTGATTTATAATTAGAAACAATAGGAGAAACTTGGGAGATTTTCTCCCTTTCGTTAGTGGCAATAAAAGAAACATTCTTACTTTCATAATTTGGTAAAGTTCCATTCTTTCTAATTCTTTCAATGTAAGAATTTTCATGGCAATTAATAGTGCAATACGAATGACATTCCTGCAGAATGTTCTTTATCCCCAAAGTATTCATGTCTAACCCAAAGGTTTTTCCTAATAACTCCTCACACCCCACAAATAATGTAAGTTCATCATAAAGATCAGAGGTGATCATGTCATCACAAAGGGGATTAATGATTCTATCACAAAAGTCTAAGCATTGGAAATTAAAGTGACCCACTTCATTGCAAAGTTCACAAATAGAAGGATAGTGGTCTTGCACTTTTTCAGCAAATTCATTTAGATCATTACTCCATATGCTAGTTTTTTCATGCTTATGTTGCTTACAATAATTATCTTCTTCAACCCGAGTACTTTCACAAGGTCTATGCACTCCACAAAAATTAACATGCTTATATAGAACATTATTTTCAGAAATTGGATCACGTCTATTGCAATCATTATCAACTATTTCATTTTCATTGCAAATGTCTTTAAAAGGTTCATGATACTTGGTCCAATTCTCTTTAGTAACATTCATATGAGAGGCAAAAGATTTGCAAAAATAAACACCTATTGGAGAATCAAGTCCAAACTTAGCACTAAGCTTATTAAAATTTTCAGTTTCAACAAAAGACTTAATGCAATCGTACTCATAATCTATACTTGATTCTTTACCTTTGTCGATATCCCAATCTTTAGCGTTGCGTTGAATCCTTTCAATAAGGTCCCATTTAACATCAACTTTCTGGTTTGTAAAAGAACCCATAGAAGAAGCATCAAGCATATCTTTGTCCTGACGAGAAAGCCTTGCATAAAAATTGTGAACAATAATTTCATTTGAAAAGTTATGATTGGGGCATTTAAGCATTAATGATTTCAGTATTCCCCAAGCTTGAGCAATTCCCTCTCCGTCACGAGGCCAAAAGTTATATATATAATTCCTGTATTGATGCATTTCCTGAAGAGGATAAAATTTAGAGTAAAAGAGAGACATAAGATCCTTATAATCCAATATGTGAGAATCGTCTAGTAGCATATACCAATCATGTGCCTTATCTTTCAGTGATAAGGAAAATATTTTCCTCATGATTACTTCACTTGATACACCTGCAATCTTAAACAACATGCACAAATCTTTAATATAAAGCAGATGCACACTTGGATGGACAGATCCATCTCCTGCATAACGATTATTCATAACATGATCGATTATCCCCATAGGTATGGTAAAAGGAACAGTTTCAGTAGGTGGAGGACCTTTCTCTACCACATGAGTGGTTGAGGGGTCATTCCTAAACAGCCAGCTAATAGTAGAGGTTTCCATAATAAAGCAAAGTAACAAACAAAAATGAAAAACAGCACGTAAGATGAAACAAGAAACAAGTAAAAATAAGACTAACTAGTGAAAATAAAAACAAGAAACAAAAAGACAAAATTGCAAGATCTAAAGAGATACATTCAAGCGCTAACATCCCCGGCTACGGCGCTAGAAAATAGTCTTGATGACCCACAAGTGTAGGGGATCGCAACAGTCTTCGAGGGTAAGTGTAACCCAATTTATTGATTCGACACAAGGGGAGCCAAAGAATACCTATAAGCCTTAGCAGCTGAGTTGTCAATTCAGCCACACCTGAGAAGCACTTAGCAAAAGATATTAGTAACACAAGGTGCAATAAAACAGTAGGTGGAGTGGTGTTGTGATGTTTCTCTTGCGTCCTCAACACACCTAATACAATGGCAATTGTATAGATGCACTGGTTCAACGAAAAGATAGTTAATATGGTGGAATACGGAGTGAAATAAGTGATATTCGTAATCTGTAATAAACGGACCAGCAAGGAAACAAGAAGTAAAAGCATGTAAAAACAGTAGCAATAATAGTAAAAGATGGACCGGGGTTCACAGGTTCACTAGTGGCAACTCTCCCAACAATAGAACAAGTGTTGGGTAAACAAATTATAACTAGGCAATTGACAAATCATGGGGGCATAACAATGCTATTATGACGATATATAGTTCACGGGTTCTAACATGGTAGGCATTACGTCAAGGCATATAGACCGCTATCCAACATGCATCTATATCTAATAGTCCACCTCAAGAAAGCTATCCAGCAAATCTCTCTGGTATTAAGTTGCAGCAACGAAGTGATAGCTTTGTGCGCAACAGACAATTGCATTAAGAACAATACGTAATGTAAGCAATGGTTCTCATCCGTAGACAAGAGCACCGCTGTTTTCTCCCTAGTGGCAACAACACATCCTCCCCCATGCATGTTTTTGTCACTCAAGCGCAGGCAACAAGGAGGCATGAACCCACTATTTAGCATAAATACTCCCTCTTGGAGATGAATACAATTATGTGATCAAGATAACCATACACATCGGAGAGCATGCAAGAACACATTAAAACACTCTAAGGATATAAGTGAAGATTCTCATATAATGACATGAACAAAATAATCATAATTCCATGGTTCATCGGATCCCAGCAAACACAACACATATCATTACATCAGATGGATCTCTATCAAGTGAGGCAGCTCAAGAGACCGTGGTATTGAACATCAAGGGGGAGAGAGTACCAACTAGCTACTACTATGAACCCATAGTCTACGTGGGAACTACTCACGAAGCATCACGAAGGCAGAACGGTCGATGAAGATGGCTCCGGGGGCACTTCCCCGTCCCGGCAGAGTGCCAGAATAGAGACTTTTGTCCCCCGAATTAGGGTTTTCGTTGGCGGCGGAGCTCAGATGCGTTTCTAGAAAAATCGTCGGGGGTTCCTCCGTTTTTAGGGTTTTAGGGATTTTATAGGCGAAGAGGCGACGCGAGGCGGTGCTCGGGTCACCCAGGGGCCCTCTAGGGGCGGGTAGGGGGGTGGCTGCGGCTGGTGCCCCCCTGGGGGCCCTGTGGGTCCCCTCCGGGCGTCCTTCTGGCTTCTGGGGTCTTCCGGTGCATAAAAATTCCTCGTAAATTTTCAGCCAATTCCGAGCACTTTCATTTTTGACCTATTTCTGCAATGCACAGACAAATAAACAGGAACTGGCACTGGGCATCTTGTTAATAGGTTAGTCCAATAAATGATATAAAACCATAGTAAAAACATAGGACAATTGGTAGAAAACGAGCATGGAGCATCAACAATTATAGATACGTTTGAGATGTATCACCCGGGGGGTCCTCCTAGCCTTATATAGGTGGCTGGGCGTCGGTACCCGAGTCCGGGTAGGTTACAACATACATCTTAAGACGGTAACTAAACTACGTCTTGTTCCGCACGTTGGGTATCCTGATGGGCTTCTATTGGGCCTTCGTATCTTCAGCGATGAGGACTCTCCACAGGGCCTGAAGGCGTAGCCGGACCCGATAGGCCCACAGTGGGGACCCACGAAGCATCCCCACGTTAGTAGCCCCCGAGTGTCTAGTCGACTCGAGGAGTCGAGTAGAAACTCAGAGACAAAGAGGACTCAAGAGTCTTCAGGAGTCGAGTGATTTTTCTTTTCCTGAAGGATTAGGACTTGTAATTTCAGAGTCATTGCGTGTATGTTTTAGGTACTTTGGCAAGAGATTTGGTACAGCTGCTTGGTGCACTCGACGGATCGGGACAATTTAATTGCTCTCGGGCAAACACATGACTGACCTTCTCAAACTCGAGTCCCCTGGCTCGAATCTGGAATAGTTAAAAACTTTCGACTCGTGAAGTCACGTTTAACCTTTTGTAAGTACCTAGAGCGTCCGCCAAGGATTTTTCGTCGTACTTCTAGTAAGGAATAAACCAAGGAACGCAGCATGAGTACGACTCTTGGGCCCGAAGGAAAGATCCTTGGGTCTTACCTTCACATCGTAGTTGCGGCATCCAGGCGTGCCGTCGTGGCTATACGTCCCGGGAGTCGAGATGTTTGTCAATGACCGGAGTCGCGATATTTTTGTTCAAAATTGTGGCGAGTGCCGTATCTTCGGAGATTTAAAGAAAATTAATCCGTTGGCTGACACATGCCATGACGTCACGGCGCACTCGCACTGTCTCCCGATGGGATGTGTCGAGTGGTGTCAGTGATATGACGGGACATGGTGGGTCCCACGGTCAGCGCTAACCAGAACGTGCCATCGTGGAGGCGAAATTACCGCGGCGTGGCGGATTTTTCGGCGCGTGGGCGCCTTGAAGATCGCGCGGGGTAACGGCTGCTAGTCTCTTCGTATCCTTGCGCCACGTGGTGGCTAGGATGTATGCCACGTGGCTGCGGCAAATCACTCGACAGCTGGGATTACTCCAGCCACCGTATAAATGAAGGGGGAGGGGTGAAGTTCCTGGGCACTTCCCTCCGTACCGCTTCATCCTCTTCCTTGCGCTCTGCCCCTGCAACTTCTTCCTTCCAACCTTGTCCATGGCGGGCCCCAAGAAGCGTGCTGCGGGAGGCGGAAAAGGCACGTCCACGAGTTCGTCGGTGCCGAAGAAGAAAGCCGGCGACTGGAGGCCCTCCATCGTCTCAATGAGGACCCTCATTGCTCTACAGAAGGAGGGGCAGATCCCGTCGGGGTCCGGCGGCATCCGCAAGCCGGACAAGGACGAAGAGGTGCCTCGACCCCGAGGTAATGAGCGTGTCGTCTTCGCGGACCATGTGCCGCGGGGGCTTTCCTTCCCCTTGCATCCTTTTCTCCGTGCGTTACTGTACATGTATGGGATCCAGCTGCACGACCTTCCTCCGAACGCCGTGCAGCACATCGCCTGTTTCATCGTCCTCTGCGAGTGCTTTCTTGGCATTCGCCCACACTGGGGACTCTAGAAGCGCATCTTCTTCGCGAAGATGCACAGGGAGACCCCAGCAGAAGGCGAGAAGTATGTCGTCCTCTGTGAGTACTGGTGGATTCGGGATCGAGGTGAAGAAAGACGTCGAGTACTTCGACATGAAGTTTCTCGCGTCTATCCAGAACTGGAGGAGGTGCTGGTTCTACGTCCGACACCCGGACTCGAGGGAATTTCCCAAGTTCGAGCCGCACGCCGTGTTGGTTCGCAAGAAGTCTTGGCGCCACCGAGTAACAACTGATGACATTGAGGAGACCGCTCCTCTGATGGATCAGATTGCCTCCCTCCGGAAGACAGAGTCCGGTTCTTGGATCAACGGAGTCCACCTGGCGTGCGTGTTCGTGAAGCGTCGAGTCCAACCTCTCCAGGCCCGCTCTCGCCCTATGTGGGAGTACTCGGGCCTTAAAGATCCTTCGAGGACCCGAGCAGATGAATTGTCGAACAACGAGTTCGACCCTCGGATCCGCGCTATCACTCACATTGTGGGTGAACCTACTCCAGTTTTGCCTGCAAGGCCCTTTGATAAGGATAACCTTCCAACTGAGGTATTCTTCGAGTCCTATTTTACTTTGATCGTTGATTTTCAGCGAGTCTTCGTTATTTATTGTCTTCTACTTTTCTGCAGAACTTGGCGTTTGGAGAACACTGCCCTCCACTTCCTGAAGATGGTGGCGCGTTTGACCTTCTAAATCCCGCACACGACCCTAGTGTCGCGGACTCGGAGTCAGACGAAGAAGAAGAAGAAGAAATTGAAGAAATGGAGCAGAGTGCATCCAAGGCTTCCCTCAAGCGTGGCCGCAGCGAAGATCCTGGGGACGAGGTGACTTTGAAGCACACTTCTTCGATTGAAGCTGGAGTCGGGGTCTGGACCCGAACGCGGTTCATGATGTTGTCCCTTTGAATACCCGTCCTCCTCCTCCTCTCAAGAAGCTACGCCAGGAGATTACCTGCCAGGATAGCCCGTGGAACCTGGATGTCCTGGACGAGGATGATGATGACGACGACGAGTAAGTTCTCCACTCATCTTTTTTATTCTTCGTATCTTTCGTGTCTTTTGTTGATAGATTCCTTTTCCTTCAGCGTCTATGAAATCCCCAAAGATCAGGCTGCTCCTTCGGCTCATTCGTCTAGGCCTAAGGACAACGACCCGAAGACCAAGGAAGTGTCGAGTCCGAAGGGGAAGACCCTGAGTCGAGGCAAAGATCTCGCCAGCTCCGAAGGTCAAGCGGCGAAGGCGAATGCGACTCCATTTTCTCAGGTGAGACCTGAGGTTATTGGAAGCTCGCAAGATCCACTGTTGACTTCGAGCGCGAAGGTAAGTGAAGTTCTTTTGTCTTTAATTTTTATCGGGTGCACGACAGTGCTCCCGATGGGAGTAGCCCCCGAGTCTATGTGCGATTATTTATAATCGGGTATAGACTCGAGAGGTTATTTGTTATCGTGACTCATTGAATTCTTGCAGACCATCATGAGTACTCTGACAGAGTACGGACATCGCCTGATACTTGCAGAGGCTGAATGTGAGAAGCTTCGCCAGGAACTCGAGGCTTCCAAAGGTACTGTCTTCAAAACTCTTCGAGCTATGCTCCTTGTCCTTTTCTTGCTTAACCGATTGTTCTCTGGTTCGTGTAGATAAAACTACTGTAGCCGAGACGGAAAAAGAGAGCGCCTTTCTCCGAATTGCCGATCTGGAGGAGGAGCTGAAATCTGCCAAGGAGTCGTCTAATGAACTGGCCGAGGTCAAATGCAAGCTGAAGAAGGAAGGCCAAGCTCACGACGATGAGCTGGCGGGTGTACTTGTCCCTGTCGCTGAAGCTTTGTCGGGTAACTCAGTCGACAAAAATTCTTGTCTTTAGCGTTTTTGCTTTGTAGGTAGTTGTTCTGGGACTTAGTCTTTTCTTATGATTTCTGCAGGAGTACTCAGAGTTCCTTTGGGTATTCCCGGGCAATTCCGAGTCGACGCTCTTATGGATGCTGCGACCCAGGTCCAGGCACACGGAGTAAAGGCCAAGGAAGTACTTGAGGAGGTTGCCGCTGTGCTGACCCCCTTGTTCAGTAGGCAGTTCCCCGGACGCCCAGTACCTTCGACTACGCCTGACCTCGTAAAGGCTTTCTTGGAGGAAGATGATCCTCTTCGCGGCTATTACTTGGCTCAGACTCAGACTGGAGCAAAGGCTGCCATCCAGTTTGCTTTGGCGAGCGGCATCGACAGAGATTACGAGACGGCGTACTCGGACATTCCGAAGAGGCCTGACGGCAAAAAGGTAGCTCTGAAACCATATGCCGTTCGTGCTGGGAAATTAGCCGAGCTTGTCGCGAGACTCCTTGCTGCCAGGACTTCGACTAGCGATGCTGTATCCGCTGCTCCTTAGGCTAGGACGTCTTTATGTTTCCTTTAGCTGGTTGAACTCGTTGTAATGAACTCGCCTTTTTTGGGCTGATGCTTTTGTTGGTTGAATCGTTATTCTTTCTGTTGCATCTGTTGGTGTCTTGAATTCATCTGAGTCGATTTCCTCCCGATGGGAGTAGCCCCCGAGCCTGAGTCGAGGTTTTTAGTACTGAAATTTCGTCGAGTGCTCGAGTCTGTTGTCTTAGCACAATAGTGTCTGCTTTTTCAGGATGCTTCAACCAAAACTGGTTCTTCGACTGCTCCTCCACCTGTGGATATCACTGCTTTAAGCAAAGTGAATGAGGCGGGTGTGAAGACTATAGCTTATTTGCGTAGTCAACTCGCCAGTTCCGAACAGAAATTGAAGGCTCTGCAGGGTGTCGTGGATGTAGCGGCATCCAAGCTGAAACTTGCTGCAGAACGTGAAGAGTATCTTCTAGAAGAGCTAGGACATACTGCGAAGGATCTTCTCTGTAAGTAGAAGCCCCCGAGTGTGTTTTGTTTTCCTTTGAGTTTGTTCGTGACTGATTGTCTTCTGCCGTAGGCATTGAGCCGCACCCGAATACTGAAAGGCAATGGGTGGAGGGCAAAATTGCTGGCGGTTCAGGGAGTTCCAATCCACATGCCTCCAACTTCTGGTCTGATAGACATAGAGGGTTTATCTTGGCAACCCTTCAGGCTCGAGTCCAGCAGGTTCGAAATTTTGTCGACTCCTGCCGAGAGGCTCTGTCTTCCGTGCACAGGGCGATGTACCCTCTGGATGCGCAGCCAGGACGTCTTAGCACATTGCTAAGGTTATTTCGTCGAGTCGAAGATATGAAGAAATGCGTATGCCAACAACTGATTGGTGGTGCCAAAGTTGCGTTGGCGTTTGTTCGAGTGCGAAATCCAACCCTCAACTTTCAGGAGATGCATAAACTACCTCCGCCAGCTGATAATAGGGTAGATTTTGCGCCTCATTATGCTGTTGTCGTGGGTCCGGCTGAGAAGATCATTGATCATGCAGAAGCCGAGACCGATCGATTGCTTCGTGAAGCTGCACGTCACTAGTAGTCGCAGACTATGTGGCTTGTGTTTGTATATGCTATGTATAGCTTGTTTGTGAAGTACTCGAAGAGTAATATTTGTTGTGATTAGCGATATTTCTGAATATTTTGTAGAGTAACATGTTGTGTTCCCGTTGGGATTGTGTTGTGTAACACGATGTTTGTTTATGCTAGATTGGCGTAGCCCCCGAGTATCAGGGTATAGCCTTTAGCATGTAAAGAAAGAAAAAGAGACATTTGTCATAGAGGACCCGATGGTTCTTTATTGCTCATGGCTGAAAAGCCTTATTGTATATAGTGTGTTTACACTGATGGCTGAGTAGCCTTATTGCTCGAAAGGTAAAAATCCTAAGGGTAAAACTTGCGCAGCTGGGGGACGTTCCACGAGTTTTTGTAGATTCCACCGGTGTCTGGATCTTTCAGGCGGTAGGATCCACCCCTGATGACTTCGTGTATGATGTAGGGTCCTTCCCATGGGGGAGAAAGCTTTTGGTGGCCCTTCTGCTTCAAGCATAGTACGAGGTCTCCTTCGACGAAGGACCTGCTGCGGACTCGACGACTGTGATAGTTGCGTAGTCCTTGCTGGTACACAGCAGATCTGGCGAGTGCGATGTCACGAGCTTCGTCGAGTGCGTCCATATCCTGTGCGAGGGCAGCGTTTGAAGCTTCCTCTGTGTATGCAACAACTCGCGGAGCGCTGAAGCGAACATCAGAGGGTAGCACAGCTTCCGCGCTGTATACCATGAAAAATGGTGTGTACTGCGTTGATCGGTTTGGAGTTGTGCGTAGGCTCCAAAGGACGGAGGGGAGCTCCTCGACCCAATGCCCTGCTGCCTTCTGTAGTCGAGTCTGCAGTCGCTTCTTTATGCCACCCGTCACTAGTCCATTTGCTCTTTCGACTTGTCCGTTTGTCTGCGGGTGAGCCACGGATGCGAAGCTGAGGGTGATGCCCTTATCGTGACATAATTTTTGTGTTTCTGCTGCGATGAAGTTGGAGCCATTGTCCGTGATGATGTTGTGGGGGACCCCAAATCTGTTGATGATGGAGTCGATGAAGTCTACTGCACATTCTGCGGCTTGTGATGTTATTGGGACTGCTTTGATCCACTTCGTGAATTTGTCGATTGCGACCAACAGGTGAGTGTGTTCTCCAGGTGTCGACTTCCGAAGGGGTCCTACCATGTCGAGTCCCCATTGAGCAAAGGGCCAGGACAGAGGGATCATGTTGAGCGCTGTTGCTGGCATATGTGGTTTGGACGCGAACTTTTGGCAAGCGTCACATCTCTCGACTAACTCCTTCGCGTCTGCTGCTGCTGTGAGCCAGTAGAATCCTGCCCGAAAGGCTTTGCCTACAATGGCTCGACTGCTTGCGTTGTGTCCACAGTCCCCTTGGTGTATGTCTCGTAGGATTTCCCTGCCATCTTCAGGTGCGACACATCGCTGGAAGATTCCCGAGATGCTTCTTTTGTATAACTCTCCATTGATTACTGTGAAGGACTTGCTGCGTCACTCAATTTGTCTTGCTTCTGATATATCTTCTGGGAGTTGGTTGTGGAGCAAGTAGTCCAGAAACTTTCTTGTCCATACTAGCTTGACCAGGTAAACTTGTTCAAGGGCTGGCTCTTCTCCTGTCATAGCTACACCGGGTTTGCTGCTACCTGGAGTCGAACTTCGGTGGACTCGACAGGTTTTTTGACTTTGATGGATCTCCTGTTAATTTGCTCTAGGAACACCCCTGGTGGTATTGGTGCTTTTATCGAGCCAATATTTGCTAATCTGTCGGCTTCGTCGTTACTCGATCTTGCCACGTGACGTAGCTCGCAACCGTCGAAGCTTCCTTCGAGTAGATTGTACATGTCGCGGTATGCTTTCATGTTTTCAGAAATTGCATCGCACTCCTTCATTGTTTGCTGCACAATGAGGTTCGAGTCTCCATATATCATCAGGCGGGTAGCTCCATAGGCGAGAGCCATCTTCATCCCGTGCAAAAGTGCTTCATACTCAGCGTCATTGTTGGAGGCTTTGTCATTTCCAGGAAAATTGAGTTACAAGACATAGCGAAGCTTGTCTCCTTTCGGTGATGTGAGCACGACTCCTGCACCCGCGCCTTCGTTTCTCTTTGAGCCGTCAAAGTACATTGTCCAGGAGCTGGATCGATCAGGAGGACCCGAAGTTTGTAGTTCTGTCCACTCTGATAAAAAATCTGCTATGACCTGCGACTTGAGGGAGTCGCGGCCTCTGTATATGATGTCCCAGGCTACTAGCTCGATGCGCCATTTGGCGACTCATCCTGTTGCCAATGGGTTGTGTATGATGTTCCTGAGTGCTGCATCTGTGAGTACTGTCACAGTATGTTCTTGGAAGTAATGCTTGAGTTTTCGAGCCGTGAAGACAACTCCGTAGGCTAGCTTCTGATAGTGTGGGTTTGCCAGTCTCCTTGTCTCTGTACGCGTGGAATGAGCAGTACTCCTCCAGTTGCTCGCTGATTGGTTTTTCTTCAGGCTTTTGTTTCCAGTCGCGATTTCCGCGGTATCCTTCGTCGCGGCTTTTGGAGAACTCAGCAGCGACGTACTCTGCGTCTCCTCCTTCGCAAGTCTTCCGTCTCTTGCGGCGTTCGCTGTTGCGGTTGCCGTCGCCATCGTCTCCTGGTGAACGGGCTCGATCGTTGCGCAGGTGCTCTTCTCCATCTGCCCATCTATTGGCGACATCCATCACCTCGCCAATTGTTTTTGGCTTGCAGCGTCCAAATTCTTCTTTGAGTGCAGTTCTTCGAACGCCTCCAGTGAAAGCGTAAATCGCTGTTTCCTCGGATACATCCTCTGCCGAGTTTTTGAGTGTAGTCCATCGCTGGATGTAGCTGCGTATGGACTCGCCCTTTTCTTGTCTGCACGACCGTAGTTCTTCAACTGAGGCTGGCCTCTTGCATGTGGCCTGGAAGTTTTTCTCAAAGTCGCGAGAAAGTTCTTCCCAGGATCTGTAGCACCCGCGGGGTCGATTTTCTAGCCAAGTACGTGCGAAGCCTATGAGTAGTAGGTTCAGGTACTGCATGGCTGTTGTTTTAGTTCCCTTCTGGCACTTGACTGCTGTCAAGTAATCCTTTAACCAGGTCTTGGGATCTTGAGAACTATCGTACTTCTGTACTTCTGTTGTGAGTTTGAACTTCTTGGGCAGCTTCGTCTCGCGAATTTCGCGACTGAAGCACGGCGCGCCGCAGACTCCATCGTCGGAGTCGGAGGAGGATGAGGATTCGCGACGTCGAGCGCGAGCTTTATCCACCTTGCTCTGGGTGATGTGGCTCCGAGCGTTGTATGGGGCGGGGTCGCGATCGTCATGACGTCGCGGCTCCTTGCTACGATGTCTCGACTCTCGGTGTCGTGGCTCCCTGCTGCGGTGGCGCCGAGGCCATGCCTCCTCGCGGCGCCGCGGCTCCCTGCTCCGTTGGCGTCGTGGCAACTCCTCGCCTCTGCGGCGTGGCGATGCCACCTCGCGATTTCGAGGTGATTCCTCCCTGCGTGGTGCAGTCGCGGCTGCAGGCTATCGCGGAGTCCTCGGAACGATCGCGGCTCCGACCATGCCTAGCCCGAGTATCGTCTGGCGATGTTGCTCCGCGCGTGGGTCGCCTTCCGGGGGCTGTGTGAGTTGCAGGTACGTCGTGGCTGCGAGGACGGCCGCTGCGGGAATCTTGGGTATCACGTTTCCGTGATTATCGAACGTCATGAAGGAGGACTCGAGGCTTCGTGTAGTTTCCGATCTTGAGTGCTCACCGAAGCGGTTTAGCCTGGATGATAGCTGAGCCCTCCGTT
Source organism: Elymus sibiricus (assembly GCA_039707655.1). Lineage (NCBI taxonomy): Eukaryota > Viridiplantae > Streptophyta > Magnoliopsida > Poales > Poaceae > Elymus > Elymus sibiricus. Next base: position 281,888,167 of record CM077672.1, read on the forward strand.
GGCGTGCGTCCCGTCGAGTTTGCACCGTGGATGGATGATAGCTGAGCCCTCCGTTGACTCAAAGCGTCTGCTTGGCGCTTTCGCTCGTCGAGTGCCGCCCTCTCCGCGGCCATCTCCCGGTTCTTCTTTGACAGGAGGTAGTGGTACGACATCAGGTCTTCTCGAGTAGTGTCTTGAGGCATCGTGATGGATCTGTCGACCGCGTCCTTTGCCCTGGTCCACGCCGCTTCAGTGACGTTGATTGTCCTCCGCTTGGCGCTGCTCATGCTCGAGTCCGCCATGCAGATGTGGGCGAGGTAGGGTTCGCGTCGATTCTTGTTGTGGCTCCTCCGGTGAGCGCGATTGTCGATGACACGATCGGCGTCGTAGTCGATAGATTCCTCCGTTGCGATCGAGTGGTAGTCGTAGTCGTCGTAGAAGATCGATGCAGTACTCGACCCCGAGTCTTGGTCGGAGTAGGAAGATGACGATGATGAAGTCGCCGCCGTAGATGCTGATGCTGGTTCCGATCCCGTGAGTGGGGTGGAGTTGGGAAAGCGCAGGATGCCCTCCCGGTTGGCGTGGAAGCGGAAATCGCCAAACGCCAGATCGATGCCCTCGTGGAGAGCGTCGAACGCCGGGCTGAAAGCCGGCGAGTGTGGGGTGAAGTCGACGGACCCGAAGAAGATCGAACTCATAGGAGTCGAGGATCCGAAGCTTGACGTCGGCGAAGCCGGCGAAATAGTGAGTCCAGCGTGTGCCGTTCCCACAGACGGCGCCAACTGTCGGAACATCGATTCCGCAGATCCCTTAGTCGACATACTAGGGTTTCGAGATAGGGAGTCGTATGAGCGCTGGTGATTTCGACGGCTGACAAGGGGGCGAGATTTACCCAGGTTCGGGGCCCTCGTAGAGGTAAAACCCTTACTCCTGCTTGTCTGGTATTATTTCGAGTAATGTTACAGGGGATTTTGGCAACTCGAGTTACAGCGTAGACGGGATCTCGCGCAAGGCTCAAGTGCTTTGGTGGGTGGATTGTGATCTGTCCTACCCGGGGGTCCTCCCAGCCTTATATAGGTGGCTGGGCATCGGTACCCGAGTCCGGGTAGGTTAGAACATACATCTTAAGACCGTAACTAAACTACGTCTTGTTCCGCACGTTGGGTACCTTGATGGGCTTCTATTGGGCCTTCGTATCTTCAGCAATGAGGACTCTCCACTAGGCCTGAAGGCGTAGCCGGACCCGATAGGCCCATGGTGGGGACCCGCGAAGCATCGCCACGTCATATAGTAGCATTCATGAGTATTCTAAACTCATCTACTATTGTTATCAGTTTACTAAAATGACCGCATTCATTTTATCGACTCATGCTTCAAGAACACGATGATCTTGTTCCTTTGCATAAACTTGCTCAGGGACGAGCAAGAGTCTAAGCATGGGGAGGCTGATGCGTCCATTTTTGGTGTTATTTTACTCAATAATTTTTTAATAAGTAGATAGGGATTTTGGTATTTTACCGTGCAAAGTGCACCATTTATGTCTGTGTATGCAGATTGTGGAAATCAAGGAGAGAAATTTCATACAAGGCATAAAAGAGCGGAATTGAGATGAGATATGACGAGATCAAAGCATTTAATGCCATTCCAAGAAAACACAAATTCGCAGAAGTCAAGAAGAAGGGAAAGAATTACTTAACGAGCACTGGTACGCTGAATATCCACCATACTAGCCACCGCATCAAGCAACCATCTGTATCGAAAACATCAGAAGCCACTTAACGAGTCATGGTACGGTCGCCTCTGACCGTACCAACAACCGTACCAGATGAAGATCTCGACACGGAGGGCGAAGCGGAGATGTTTATCGTAATAAGTTAAGTCGGTAACAGATAACGACCACGGTACGGTGAGTACCGACCGTACCACTCACCGTACCAAGGTGCGTTTAGCCTACCTTGACCAGTATATTAACCCAAAGCCTTTGGAGAAAAGAGAGAGAGCCAGAACAGCAGCCATCCCACGAAAATCCACCAAACCCTAGCCTCCGGAAGGTGTCCGGAGGGGGAATTCGCAGAAGGGAATCCATCTCCATCAACTCCATCATCGTGAAGGCCACCGCATTGATCTCCATCGTCATCACCACCATCTACATCTACGTTATAGCATCTCCATCCCATCTCGTTGTAATTCTAGAACATTAAGTTGTGGATTTGCACGTGTACTCATTCATACATTCATCCTCCATTTATAATACCAATACTATGATGTTTACTGCCTTCATGTGTGAGTAGTGTTGGAAATATGCCCTAGAGGCAATAATAAATTGGTTATTATTATATTTCCTTGTTCATGATAATCGTTTATTATCCATGCTATAATTGTATTGATTGGAAACTCAAATACATGTGTGGGTACATAGACAACACTGTGTCCCTAGTAAGCCTCTAGTTGACTAGCTTGTTGATCAAAGATGGTTAAGGTTTCCTAGCCATGGACATGAGATGTCATTTGATAACGGGATCACATCATTAGGAGAATGATGTGATGGACAAGACCCAAACTGTGAACGTAGCATTTGATCGTGTCAGTTTATTGCTATTGTTTTCTGCATGTCAAGTATCTGTTCCTTTGACCATGAGATCATGCAACTCACTGACACCGGAGGAATACCTTGTGTGTATCAAACGTCGCAACGTAACTGGGTGACTATAAAGGTGCTCTACAGGTATCTCCGAGGGTGTCTGTTGGGTTGGCATGGATCAAGACTGGGATTTGTTACTCCGTATGACGGAGAGGTATCTCAGGGCCCACTCGGTAATACAACATCACAATGAGCCTTGCAAGCAATGTGACTAAAGTGTTAGCCACGAGATCTTGTATTACGGAACGAGTAAAGAGACTTGCCGGTAACGAGATTGAACTAGGTATAGTGATACCGACGATCGAATCTCGGGCAAGTAACATACCGAAGAACAAAGGGAACAGCATACGGGATTAACTGAATCCTTGACATAGAGGTTCGACCGATAAAGATCTTCGTAGAATATGTAGGAGCCAATATGGGCATCCAGGTCCCGCTATTGGTTATTGGCCGTAGAGGTGTCTCGGTCATGTCTACATAGTTCTCGAACCCGCAGGGTCTACACACTTAACGTTTGGTGACGATTAGTATAGTTGAGTTATTATGTTGGTGACCGAAAGTTGTTCGGAGTCCCGGATAAGATCCCGGACATGACGAGGATCTCCGGAATAGTCCGGAGGTAAAGATTGATATATGTGATAATAGTGTTTTGATCTCTGGAAGGGTTCCGGAGTTCACCGGAAGGGGTTCCGGATGTTTACCGAAGTGTTCGGGTGCAGCAACACTTTATATGAGCCAAAGGGATAAAGCCCACAAGGTATTGGAAAGTGCAAAAGTAGTTTTGCTGCCGCGTAAGCGGTACTACCGCTTGGTGAAGCGGTACTACCGCCGGAGCGGTACTACCGCTTGTGTGAAGCGGTACTACCGCCCAAGCGGTACTACCGCTTGTATGAAGCGGTACTACCGCTTGTGCGCGGCTGTGCACGATTCGGCAGGGTCCGAATTGGACTCTTTTCCTGCGGGCCAAACCGACCTTGTGCGGGCAAAACCGACCCGGAGGAGACTTTTACTCCAAGTTTAGACCCCAAGGCTCAACATATAAATAGAGGGGCAGGGCTAGCACACGGGATACATCAGGATTTCCCAAGCCGTGTGCCGGCAACCCTAGCCCTCTAGTTCCTCCGTCATAATCTCCGTAGCGCTTGGCGAAGCCCTGCAGAGATTGTTCCTCACCACCATCACCACGCCGTCGTGCTGCTGGAACTCAACCACTACTTCACCATCGCTCGCTGGATCGAGGAGGTGAAGGCGTCATCAAGCCGTACGTGTGTTGAACGCGGAGGTGCCGTCCGTTCGGCACTAGATCGGAAGGATCGTGATTGGATCGCGGGACGCTCGGCGATTTGGATCGCGAAGACGTTCGACTACATCAACCGCGTTTATTAACGCTTCCGCTTAGCGATCTACAAGGGTATGTAGATTCACTCTCCCTCTCGTAGATGCTCATCACCATGGATAGATCTTGCGTGTGCGTAGGAAAATTTTTGTTTCCCATGCAACGTTCCCCAACAGTGGCATCATGAGCTAGGTCTATGCGTAGATGAGATCTCGAGTAGAACACAAACGAGTTGTGGGCGTGGGTGTATACATATTGCTTGCCGTTACTAGTTGATACTTGATTCCGCGGTATTGTGAGATGAAGCGGCCCGGACCGACATTACGCGTACGCTTACGCGAGACTGGTTTCACCGCTGCGTGCACTTGTTGCATAAAGGTGACTGGCGGGTGTCTGTCTCTCTCACTTTAGTTGAATCGGTTCAATGAAGAGGGTTCTTTTAGAAGATCAAAAAGCAATCACTACACCACGTTGTGGTTTTGCGTAGGTAAGAATCGTTCTTGCTAGATACCCGTAGCAGCCACGTAAAATTTGCAACAACAATTAGAGGACGTCTAACTTGTTTTTGCAGGGTATGTTGTGATGTGATATGGCCAATTACATGATGAGATATATGTGATGTATGAGATGATCATGTATTGTATAGAATATCACGACTTGCATGTCGATGAGTACGGCAACTGGCAGGAGCCATAGAGTTGTCTTTAATTATTGTATGACCTGCGTGTCAATCATTAAGCGCTATGTAATGCTTTACTTTATCGCTAAACGTTAGCTATAGTCGTGGAAGCAACAGTCGGCGCGACAACCTTATGGCGACACGTTGATGGAGATCAAGATGATGGAGATCATGGTGTCATGCCGGTGACGATGGAGATCATGCCGGTGCTTTGGAGATGGAGATCAAAAGCACAAGTTCATGGCCATATCATGTCACTTATGATTTGCATGTGATGTTAATCCTTTTATGCATCTTATTTTGCTTAGGACGACGGTAGCATTATAAGGTGATCCCTCACTTAAATTTCAAGATAAATTGTGTTCTCCCCAAGTGTGCACCGTTGCGAAAGTTCGTCGTTTCGAGACACGCCGTGATGATCGGGTGTGATAGACTCTACGTTCGCATACAACGGGTGTAAGCCATGTTACACGTGCGGAACACTCGGGTTAAACTTGACGAGCCTAGCATGTACAGACATGGCCTCGGAACACAAGAGACCGAAAGGTCGAACATGAGTCATATAGTAGATATGATCAACATGAAGATGTTCACCATTGAAACCACCTCAACTCACGTGATGATCGGACTTGAGTTGGTGGATTTGGATCATGTTACACTCGAATGACCGGAGGGATGTCAATTTGAGTGGGAGTTTTTTAAAATATGATTAACTAAACTCATTATCTAAGAACAATAGTCTAAGTTGTCTTTGCTATATTTATGTTGTAGATCATGGCTCGCGCGGTAGCACCCCTGAATTTTAATGCGTTCCTAGAGAAAGCTAAGTTGAAAGATGATGGAAGTAACTTTGTGGACTGGGCCCGTAATCTAAGGATTATCCTTACGGCTTCCCAGAAGGCTTATGTCCTTGATGCACCGCTTAGTGATCCACCCGCTCCAGTTGAGTCTCTAGACGTTGTGAACGCCTGGCAGGCTCGTTCTGATGATTACTCAATAGTTCAATGTGCAATGTTGTATGGCTTAGAACCGGGACTTCAAAGACGTTTTGAACGTCATGGAGCATATGAGATGTTCCAGGAGTTGAAGTTTATCTTTCAGAAGAATGCCCGGATCGAGAGATATGAGATCTCCGATAAGTTCTATGCTTGCAAGATGGAGGAGAACGGGTCTATCAGTGATCACGTGCTCAGAATGTCTGGGTACTCCACCCGTCTGGCTGAGTTAGGGATGCCCCTTCCGCCAGAGGCTATCACTGACAGAGTTCTTCAATCATTGCCACCTAGCTACAAGAGCTTCGTGTTGAACTATAACATGCACGGGATGAACAAGTCAGTCGCCGAGCTGTTTGCGATGCTGAAAGCCGCTGAGTCTGAAATTCAGAAGGAGCATCAAGTGTTGATGGTCAATAAAACCACTAGTTTCAAGAAAAATGGCAAGGGTAAGAAGGGTAACTCCAAGCAGAGTGGCAAAGCAGTTGCTCCTCTCGTGAAGAAACCCAAGGCTGGACCCAAACCAGAAACTGTGTGTTTTCATTGCAAGGGAACTGGACACTGGAAGCGGAATTGCCCCAAGTATTTGGCTGACAAGAAGGCGGCCAACAACAAACAAGGTATATATGATATACATGTTATTGATGTGTACCTTACCAACTCTCGTTGTAGTGCCTGGGTATTTGATACCGGTGCGGTTGCTCATATTTGCAACTCAAAACAGGAACTGCGGAATAGACGGAGGCTGGCAAAGGACGAAGTGACGATGCGCGTGGGAAATGGTTCCAAGGTTGATGTGATCGCCGTCGGCACGCTCGCTCTTCGATTACCGTCGGGATTAGTGATGAACCTAAATAAGTGTTATTTGGTGCCTGCGTTAAGCATGAACATTATATCTGGATCTTGTTTATTGCGAGACGGTTACTCATTTAAATCAGAGAATAATGGTTGTTCTATTTATATGAGTAATATCTTTTATGGTCATGCACCCGATGTGAGGGGTTTATTCTTATTGAATCTCGATAGTAATGATACACATGTTCATAACATTGATGCCAAAAGATGTAGAATTGATAATGATAATACCACTTTCTTGTGGCACTGCCGTTTAGGTCATATTGGCGTAAAACGCATGAAGAAGCTCCATGCTGATGGACTTTTGGAGTCACTTGATTTTGAATCACTTGACACATGTGAGCCATGCCTCATGGGCAAGATGACTAAAACGCCGTTCTCTGGAACAATGGAACGGGCAAGTGACTTGTTGGAAATCATACATACTGATGTGTGCGGTCCGATGAGCATTGAGGCGCGCGGTGGTTATCGTTACTTTCTCACCTTCACTGATGACTTAAGTAGATATGGGTATATTTACTTAATGAAACACAAGTCTGAAACATTTGAAAAGTTCAAACAATTTCAGAGTGAAGTTGAGAATCATCGTAACAAGAAGATTAAATTCCTACGATCTGATCGAGGAGGAGAATATCTGAGTTATGAGTTTGGCAGTCACTTAAGACAGTGTGGAATTGTTTCACAATTGACACCGCCTGGAACACCACAGCGTAATGGTGTGTCCGAACGTCGTAATCGAACCTTATTGGATATGGTGCGATCTATGATGTCTCTTGCCGATTTGCCACTATCGTTTTGGGGTTATGCATTAGAGACAGCTGCATTCACTTTAAATAGGGCACCATCGAAATCCGTTGAGACGACGCCATATGAACTTTGGTTTGGCAAGAAGCCAAAGCTGTCGTTTCTTAAAGTTTGGGGATGTGATGCTTATGTCAAAAAGCTTCAGCCTGAAAAGCTGGAACCCAAAGCGGAGAAATGCGTCTTCATAGGATACCCAAAAGAGACAGTTGGGTATACCTTCTGCCTCAGATCCGAAGGCAAAGTGTTTGTCGCTAAAAACGGAACATTTCTTGAGAAAGAGTTTCTCTCGAAAGAATTGAGTGGGAGGAAGATAGAACTTGATGAGGTTGTTGAACCTTTACTTCAACCTGAGAGTAGCGCAGCGCAGAAAGTTGTTTCTGTGGAGCCTACATTAGCTGAAGAGGAAGTTAATGATGATGATCATGAAGCTTTGGATCAAGTTGCTATCAAACCTCGTAGGTCGACAAGGACGCGTACTGCTCCCGAGTGGTACGGCAACCCTGTCTTAGACATCATGTTGTTAGACAACGATGAACCTACGAGCTATGGAGAAGCGATGATGAGCCCGGATTCCGAGAAGTGGTTAGAGGCCATGAAATCCGAGATGGGATCCATGTATGAAAACAAAGTATGGACTTTGGAAGTATTACCTGAAGGGCGTAAGGCCATTCAGAACAAATGGATCTTTAAGAGGAAGACGGACGCGGACGGTAATGTCACCGTCTATAAAGCTCGACTTGTGGCAAAGGGTTTTTCACAAGTTCAAGGAGTTGACTACGATGAGACCTTCTCACCCGTAGCGATGCTTAAGTCCGTCAGAATCATGTTAGCAATAGCTGCCTTTTTCGATTATGAAATTTGGCAGATGGATGTCAAAACAGCGTTCCTTAACGGTTGCCTTAAGGAAGAGTTGTATATGATGCAACCAGAAGGTTTTGTCGATCCAGAGGATGCTGACAAAGTTTGCAAACTCCAGCGATCCATTTATGGACTGGTGCAAGCATCTCGGAGTTGGAATCTTCGTTTTGATGAGGTGATCAAAGCGTTCGAGTTTATACAAGTTTACGGAGAAGCTTGTATTTACAAGAAAGTGAGTGGGAGCTCTATAGCGTTTCTAATATTATATGTGGATGACATATTGCTGATTGGAAACAATATAGAAATGCTGGAAAGCGTAAAGGAATATTTGAACAAGAGTTTTTCAATGAAGGACCTAGGAGAAGCTGCTTTCATATTAGGCATCAAGATCTATAGAGATAGATCGAGACGCTTAATAGGACTTTCACAAAGCACATACCTTGAGAAGATTTTGAAGAAGTTCAAAATGGATCAGTCCAAGAAGGGGTTCTTGCCTGTTTTGCAAGGTGTGAAGTTGAGTAAGACTCAATGCCCAGTGACTGCAGAAGATAGAGAAAAGATGAGTGTCATCCCCTATGCTTCAGCCATAGGCTCTATCATGTATGCAATGCTGTGCACAAGACCCGATGTCAGCCTTGCCATAAGTATGGCCGGAAGGTTTCAAAGTGATCCAGGAATGGAACACTGGACGGCGGTCAAGAATATCCTGAAGTACCTGAAAAGGACTAAGGACATGTTTCTCGTTTATGGAGGTGATCAAGAGCTCGTCGTAAAGGGTTACGTCGATGCAAGCTTTGACACTGATCCGGATGACTCTAAGTCGCAAACCGGATACGTATTTATTCTTAATGGGGGTGCGGTTAGCTGGTGCAGTTCCAAGCAAAGCGTGGTAGCTGATTCTACATGCGAAGCGGAGTACATCGCAGCCTCGGAGGCGGCGAAGGAAGGTGTCTGGATGAAGGAGTTCATGACAGATCTTGGAGTAGTGCCTAGTGCGCTTAACCCAATGACTCTGTTTTGTGATAATACTGGTGCCATTGCTCTAGCCAAGGAACCAAGATTTCACAAGAGGACCAGACACATAAAACGACGTTTCAATTCCATCCGCGATTACATCAAGGAGGACGACATAAATATTTGCAAAGTACACACGGATCTAAATGTTGCAGATCCGTTGACTAAACCTCTTCCAAGGGCTAAACATGAACAACACCAGAACTGCATGGGTGTTCGATTCATTACAATGTAAATCACATAGTGATGTGAACTAGATTATTGACTCTAGTGCAAGTGGGAGACTGTTGGAAATATGCCCTAGAGGCAATAATAAATTGGTTATTATTATATTTCCTTGTTCATGATAATCGTTTATTATCCATGCTATAATTGTATTGATTGGAAACTCAAATACATGTGTGGGTACATAGACAACACTGTGTCCCTAGTAAGCCTCTAGTTGACTAGCTTGTTGATCAAAGATGGTTAAGGTTTCCTAGCCATGGACATGAGATGTCATTTGATAACGGGATCACATCATTAGGAGAATGATGTGATGGACAAGACCCAAACTGTGAACGTAGCATTTGATCGTGTCAGTTTATTGCTATTGTTTTCTGCATGTCAAGTATCTGTTCCTTTGACCATGAGATCATGCAACTCACTGACACCGGAGGAATACCTTGTGTGTATCAAACGTCGCAACGTAACTGGGTGACTATAAAGGTGCTCTACAGGTATCTCCGAGGGTGTCTGTTGGGTTGGCATGGATCAAGACTGGGATTTGTTACTCCGTATGACGGAGAGGTATCTCAGGGCCCACTCGGTAATACAACATCACAATGAGCCTTGCAAGCAATGTGACTAAAGTGTTAGCCACGAGATCTTGTATTACGGAACGAGTAAAGAGACTTGCCGGTAACGAGATTGAACTAGGTATAGTGATACCGACGATCGAATCTCGGGCAAGTAACATACCGAAGAACAAAGGGAACAGCATACGGGATTAACTGAATCCTTGACATAGAGGTTCGACCGATAAAGATCTTCGTAGAATATGTAGGAGCCAATATGGGCATCCAGGTCCCGCTATTGGTTATTGGCCGTAGAGGTGTCTCGGTCATGTCTACATAGTTCTCGAACCCGCAGGGTCTACACACTTAACGTTTGGTGACGATTAGTATAGTTGAGTTATTATGTTGGTGACCGAAAGTTGTTCGGAGTCCCGGATAAGATCCCGGACATGACGAGGATCTCCGGAATAGTCCGGAGGTAAAGATTGATATATGTGATAATAGTGTTTTGATCTCTGGAAGGGTTCCGGAGTTCACCGGAAGGGGTTCCGGATGTTTACCGAAGTGTTCGGGTGCAGCAACACTTTATATGAGCCAAAGGGATAAAGCCCACAAGGTATTGGAAAGTGCAAAAGTAGTTTTGCTGCCGCGTAAGCGGTACTACCGCTTGGTGAAGCGGTACTACCGCCGGAGCGGTACTACCGCTTGTGTGAAGCGGTACTACCGCCCAAGCGGTACTACCGCTTGTATGAAGCGGTACTACCGCTTGTGCGCGGCTGTGCACGATTCGGCAGGGTCCGAATTGGACTCTTTTCCTGCGGGCCAAACCGACCTTGTGCGGGCAAAACCGACCCGGAGGAGACTTTTACTCCAAGTTTAGACCCCAAGGCTCAACATATAAATAGAGGGGCAGGGCTAGCACACGGGATACATCAGGATTTCCCAAGCCGTGTGCCGGCAACCCTAGCCCTCTAGTTCCTCCGTCATAATCTCCGTAGCGCTTGGCGAAGCCCTGCAGAGATTGTTCCTCACCACCATCACCACGCCGTCGTGCTGCTGGAACTCAACCACTACTTCACCATCGCTCGCTGGATCGAGGAGGTGAAGGCGTCATCAAGCCGTACGTGTGTTGAACGCGGAGGTGCCGTCCGTTCGGCACTAGATCGGAAGGATCGTGATTGGATCGCGGGACGCTCGGCGATTTGGATCGCGAAGACGTTCGACTACATCAACCGCGTTTATTAACGCTTCCGCTTAGCGATCTACAAGGGTATGTAGATTCACTCTCCCTCTCGTAGATGCTCATCACCATGGATAGATCTTGCGTGTGCGTAGGAAAATTTTTGTTTCCCATGCAACGTTCCCCAACAAGTAGTTCCCTAAGTTCTTGGGGAGATGGGAAAACCCTAGTACTACTATGAATTGAGATAAAGATGCAATGTTTTCTATTGACTAGTTTGTGATAACACTAGTAGAAAACGGGCCTTTAGTCCCGGTTCGTAAGGGCCTTTAGTGCCGGTTCTCCAACCGGCACTAAAGGGTGGGGACTAAAGGCCCCCCTCCTTTAGTCCCGGTTCGTCACGGCCCGGCACTAAAGGCCCACCACGTGGCACCTGCCGGCGCCGTGGGCTGGGGGACCTTTAGTCCCGGTTGGTAAGTGTTACCAACCGGGACTAAAGGTGGAGCATTTAGTCCCGGTTGGTAACACCAACCGGGACTAAAAGTATTTAATTCTTTTAATTTTGGTTTATTTTTCCTTTTAATCCTTTAGGGGTTTATGAATTAATTATGGTTTATTTTTCCTTTTAATTTTGTGTTTTCCATTTAATTATTTTTCATTTCAAACATATATTACGCTACTACATACTGTACACGTTGTGCATATATATATAAATAGAATTTCTCGTACGACGACCATTCACATACATATATATATATACAATTTGGTATATACAATTTCTCCTACAATTTGCGGATCATTACATATGCAGGGCATTACTGCTTGATCTTGTAATGGTATTCTCCTTTGGGATCTATGACCTGGTCGACCAGAAATCCAGCTATTTCCTCTTGAATTGCTCGTACGCGAGCCGTTGGTAGGAGCTGGCCCTGCATCTCCTTCAGCTATAATCAGGAGATCAAGATGAATATATTAGTTGTGTGTATATATATTAGCTAGATCATGATAAAAAAAATTATGGATAGTGTTCTGGCAAACGTACCCAAAGAGTTCTTTCATCTATTCTCCTTTCAGACGTGATCATGTGAATGTTCTCGCAAACCTAGTATGCGCATAAAGCATTCCCCTGCTCCTGCTTCATGCACTTTACGAGAATAAAATTCAATCAGGTAATAATTAATCAAGCATGATAATGGTATTGAAACTAGAATTAAAGAGATGCACGGACGTAGCTAGCTAGTACTACTTAATTACCTTAGGTCGCACCCATTTCAGCTGTTGTTTCCATTGGCCGGGGACCTCTTCGATGAACTTTTGCCAAGCCCTGCCCGCCGGCAAAGAAAATGAATAAAGGAGTTATTAACTAGTTGATATCAGGAAATGAAGTAAAGAGGCCGACATAGTGCGATAATGATTGAAATTACCTGTTGACCATCCCCCTCACGGTTGCGTATTCGGATGGATTCTTATATAGTGAGTCCAGTACTTCAACTTTTCCCTTGTCAACTTCCATGATTAACAAGATCCAGTGATAACTGCATGCGCACACATTTTTTATAAATAAGCGGGCATGTGCATAACTCATCAACTACACTTATTAACATCTAGTAAGCAAAAAATAGAATTTGTAGTACAAGATATAGTAACACTCACCCGAAGTTGTAAGGAAGTAGTATTTCTGGTTGGGTGTTTAGTTGCTTCAAAAACTCTAGCAGGAATCTCTCTGTGTCTTCTCTCGAATATTGATCTTCCCATATCGCCTGATTAATCGTATTTGGGTCAATGAACCCAACTCCATAGCGTCCAGTTTTTTTCATTTCATACATCTTCATTCTGCATAATACCACAGAAAAGAATATAGTGAGGATAATTACAGGTAATGAACGAGAGCACATCTAGCTAGCTAGCTAGAGACTTAAATTACAGAAAGAAATCACTTACAGACAATAGCAACTGACGATAGATTTGTCGAGTGCGTCTTGTTGGAATAACTGAAACAACTCTGAATAATGAATCCACAAATCTTTTTTATGGAAGTAATGCTTTCTCTTGACTTTCACCATGAGGGACTCTTCATTGGTATTTGCTGTTTGTTGCATGTACCACGTATGCAAATTGTACATTCTCGTTGGTAGAAGCTTGACATCGTCAGCTTGCCGCGGACATATTGGTATTTTACTTCCTCCTCTGTAATCCCGGGGATTTCCTCAAGGCCTAGGAGTTGTTCAACAGTGACACCGGCCTCTTTAGCCTGCCTTCTAAGATCGTCGGTTATTACCAGCCGATCGGCGGTACTCACATGTGTTTGTACAATGAGCGGGGGGATCGATTGCACTGCCTGTTCTCCCAGCTGGGGAACAGTTTTCCCGCTTTTTTTGCCAACTGCTTGGCTCGAGCTCGAGCTCGACTCCTTTTGCCCTGCAAAATATGACTTCTTGATAGACCGCACATAGTTGGAGTCCTTCTGATTGTCAGCCGGTCGAGCCATATCAATAAAGTGTTGTGAGACATGCTCAGGTACTTTCTCCTTTGGCGGCAGGAGCGGTTTCGGTCCACAATGGGCCTTCACTGTGGCATCCACTACGGCGTCGAGTTCCTCCTGATTCAGGTAGTAAGGCAACTTCGGAAGAGGCTTGAGGCTTGGACCATATTTGAATTTCTTGCCTGTTGTACCGCTAGCCGTCGTAGCTGCGGCCTCTCTCTTCCGCTGTTGCTTAGGCGGAGCACGCTGAGTCGGCCGAGACGGCAGACGCGGTGCCGGACTTGGAGGAGGGGGAGTCGGCTGACGCCGTGCCGGACTTGGAGGAGGAGTCGGCTGACGCGGTGCCGGCGGACTTGGAGGAGGAGGAGTTGGCTGACGCCGTGCCGGACTTGGAGGAGGAGTCGGCTGACGCGGTGCCGGACTTGGAGGAGGAGGAGTCGACTGACGCGGCGGCAGACTTGGAGGAGGAGGAGTCGGTGGCCTTGGAAAGACGATGCAATCCTTTTTCCATAGAATGATACGATGTATCGCCTCTCCCAGTGTTCTCTCCTCGTCACCTCCAAGAATTTCAAGTTGTAGCTCGTGATATCCTGACATCACTTCATCAACCCCGACACGAGCATAGCCAGCTGGATTGGGATTGCAATGGAAGGTTGCTTCAGGGGGATTTGCTAAAGCATAGCCGTCCGCCACCTTCATGGATAAGTTCTTCACTTTCATGTGTAGCTCACAGTTAGTCCTGTCTTTGATATCATCCACAGGGTAGCTAGCTAGCAGTGCATTATCGATATCGGCCGAGGCGGAACCCACGCTGCTTCTCGGCATAGATGGGACGGTGCTATCCAATGCTGGATCGATCTGCTCATGCTGCCGCTGAGACGCCCTTTCCTGGCTGAGTGAGTCGATCTGCTCCTACTGCTGCCTGACAAATCGTTCCAACTCCAGGTGCTTTGATTCTAGGTCTTGAAAGCGGAATGCTTCCTCCTTCTTCTTCTGCTCCTCCTGCTTCTTCTTTCTCGCACGGCTTCTATAGTCGTCGTTCCAATCCGCAAACCCCTCATACCACGGAACAACGCCTTTGCCTCGTGTTCTTCCCGGGTGTTCAGCATTCTTCAGGGCGCGCGTAAGCTCGTCGTTATCTCTGTTGGGCATGAACACCCCCGTTCGAGCTTCTTCTATTGCAATAAGTATTTCGTCCGCCGCTTCTTTAAGACTTGCCTTCACCATAACCAGCCCTGTCTCTGGGTCTAACTTCCCCCCATGCGCATAAAACCATGTCCTGCACCTGGGGGGCCATGTCAATGTAACTGGACTGACCCCTTTACTAATCATCTCTTGCTCAGATTGATCCCACTTAGGCAGGGCCACCTGGTAGCCACCTGGCCCCCGATGATGGTGCCACTTCTTTTTCGCAGCATTAATCTTGTTTTTTCTCGACCGTTCCTTAGCTTCTTCCGATTCCTTGAACTTCACGAAAGCGTCCCAGTGATCTTTTGCCTTCACCAGTGCTCCCGTGAATTCTGGAGTCTTCTTTTTTGATTTGACGTACTTAGTCCATGCATTTTTCTTGAAGGTGTTGAATGCGATCGCCATCTTTTTAAGAGCATAGTTTCTGACTTTCTTCAGATCTGCATCTGTCAAATTATCTGGTAGGGTGAAATGTTCCATGAGCGTAGTCCAAAGCACATCTTTTGCTCTTTCGTCGACAAAAGTAACTCCTGCTCGATCTCCCTTTGTTGGCTTTCTCCATTCTTGAACGGAGATCGGGATTTGGTCCCTGACAATAACTCTGCATTGATTCTTTAACTTGGTTGCATTTTTCCTAGGTTCAAGCGGTTCGCCAGTTGATGTTTTGATGGAATCGATGTTGAACTTTACGCCTTTGTCCAACTTTTTGGCCGGGCCTCGAACTACCCTGTCGCTTGTAGAAGATTTGCTCGATCCGGAGGCCTAAAAGGATAAATATCGATTCATTAATACATACAAATCAATTAAGACATGTAATGATCACCGGATGGCTTATATATTAAATATACCTCGCCGGTCTTTGTTATTTGAAGAACATTTTCTTCGTCAACATCGTTGTCGTCACCTTCATCTATTCGGTCGTCTTCATCAAACATCATACCCTCACCCGAAGGGTTCAGATATTGCGAGCCGTCATCATGATCATCTGGGCTCGGGGAGCGTATGATGTCGAACAGAGCCTCTTCTCCTTCTCTGCCGGTATTGTCCATAGCTTTTATTTAACTAATCCAGAAGAAAGATAAAACAATTTAGTATTCAAATTAGAATGCATGCAATCAATAAGGAAAAACTGAATCATAGTAGATAATATGCATCTTGAATAATCCAGATAATATGCATCATCGAATATAATCTCGAATGCATCGTCTCGAATATTATCGAATAATATAATCTTGAATACATCGTCTCGAAAATAATCTCGAATACATCTCGAGTATTATCACTAATACATCTCGAACATTATCATATATATATAACATCACTAGCT
The DNA here is from genome assembly GCA_039707655.1 of Elymus sibiricus. Lineage (NCBI taxonomy): Eukaryota > Viridiplantae > Streptophyta > Magnoliopsida > Poales > Poaceae > Elymus > Elymus sibiricus. The sequence continues at coordinate 281,904,278 of CM077672.1, forward strand.
AATACAGATCGAATATTATCGAAGAATCTAGTTCACTCGCGGTTCCTGAGGCGTGGGCGGTGGACACCCAAAGAGAAGGAACCATCACAGGATCATAGCTCGGGTGAGATCCCTGAAGAACCTGCCAGGTATTGGAGAACCTGACGTGCAACGCATCCATGTAGCGACGGACGTGCTCGTCCTCCTCCCTGACACGGCGACGTACCACCTCCGGCGGGGCCGGCTGCCTCTGCACTGAAAGTGGCCCACGCGAACGCCACCAAAGAAGCTTCGGGTCGACGACGGGACCCGGGGCCGGGTTCCTCACCAAGTTGCGCGCCCCTGAAGGTAGCACCTCCCAGTGCCAGCCCAGCGGAGCCCAGTCCCGAACGTTGCCCCTCTGAAGCAGGACGTCGTCGCAAACGAGTCGACGACAAGGATGCGGGCCGGGCATCGTTGACTCCAAGAAGAAATTCTATGCAAATTTAACATTTTTTAAATGCTTGATTGTGATTTCTTATATACGAGGAACCTTCAAAATCATAACGGATTCTCTTAACCTTTAAGGGATTTAACAAAATGGCGCCATTGTGGATGTGCAGAAAATGGTCCATATTTTTCCTGATATCATCTACCCTTCTATATGCAAATCTAACATTCATCTAACATTTCTATATCTTTTTTATATCTAACATTTATCTAGCTATAACTAAAAGTATAAAAAACTAAAAAATATTCATCTAACATTTATATATGTAACATTTCATCTAACATTTATATATCTAACATTTCTATAACTAAAAGTATAAAAAACTAGAAAACAGAAAAACAGAAAATAAGAATGTGTGTGTGTGTGTGTACGTGTGTGTGTGTGTTCATGCATGCGTGTGTGTGTGCGGGCTCTATGGGAGGGGCGGCCATGGCGGCAGGGGCTCACAGCGGGGCGACGCCGGCGAGGCTAGGCGAGTCGGCGGCAACGGCGACGACGCACGAGGTCGAGGAGGGGCGGCGCGACGGCGTGTCGGGGCAGGCCGGCGCGGGCGGGGATCGGCGAGGAGGGCGCGTCCGGAGTCGGGGGCGGTGTGGGCGGCCGGCGTCGGGGGCGGCCGGCGTCGGGGGCGGCGACGGCGTCTATCGGGGCAGGCGGCGGCGCAGCAGCAGTTTGGCGTCGAGAGAATGGAGAGGCCGATGGTGGAATTTTTGTAAGTCCTGCTTATATAGGAAACCCTTTAGTCGCGGTTGGTGGCTCCAACCGCGACTAAAGGCCACCTTTAGTCGCGGTTGGAGCCACCAACCGCGACTAAAGGCCTGGCTTCCGGCCGCTTGGCCTGGGTGAATTTCACCTTTAGTCGCGGTTGGTGGCTCCAACCGCGACTAAAGGTAGGCCTTTAGTCGCGGTTGGAGCCACCAACCGCGACTAAAAGCCTGGCTTCCCGTATTGAAATGTTTAGTCCCACCTCGCTAGTTGAGGGGAGCTCGCACCGGTTTATAAGCCCCGCCGTGGCTACCGTGTCGAGCTCCTCTCTAATGCAGGCCTACTGGACCTACCACACCTCTGCCGCCCTGTTGGGCCTACTGGGCCGTGCGGGCCTGCATCCTGGCCCAACTAGATGTTGGGTTTCTAGTCGTATGCAGGCCGTAGCGGCCCAATAGCCGGGCTTTTTTTTATTTATATATTTTTCTGCTTTATTTATTTTCTTTTGTTTCTGAGTTCTTTTTTACTTTATTTAGAGTTTCTTTGTGAATATTTTTGCTTTAGGTAAAAAAATTATAAACTTTCTGTTAGTGCCAGTAGTTTTCAAATTTGAATAGTTTAAATTTGAATTATTTGAAATTTGTGTGAATCACTAGTTTGTGAATAACTTTATTATAAAAGTAGATTTTTCAGTGATTCTTTTTTCTGCTGTTTAATATTAGCGTGTTTTATCATTATATTCAATTTGGTAATTCTTAGGTTATTTAAAAAATGAAATGCCTTTGTAACAGACGAGTTTTTGTCTGAAACCCTGATACTTCGAAAGAGATTGTCCATTTTGTACACGAAGTGGATCCAGTTTTTGCCGTAACCCTCTCAACTTTTTAGCACATGCTAAGTGGGTGAAATGATGATACCATGCCAACTTTCAACCTTTTCTGATTGTGATTTGTAGTGCTTTTCAATTTCAGGGTCATTTAGCTCAAAAAAATCAGTAAATGCATGAAAAATAGCAAATGAAGTCAGAAAGGGTTGAAAATTGATGACGTGGCTTCGAATGGTGTATACTAAACACACAAAAAGTCTGGAGTTGAAATAAGGTTAAAAAAATGAAATGCCCTTGTAACAGACGAGTTTTCGTCTGAAACCCTGATACTTCGAAAGAGATAGTCCATTTTGTACACGAAGTGCATCCAGTTTTTGCTGTAACCCTCTCAACTTTTTAGCACATGCTATGTGGGTGAAATGATGACACCATGCCAACTTTCAACCTTTTCTTATTATGATTTGTAGTGCTTTTCAATTTCAGGGTCATTTAGCTCAAAAAAACCAGTAAATGCATGAAAAATAGCAAATGAAGTCAGAAAGGGTTGAAAATTGATGACGTGGCTTCGAATGGTGCATACTGAACACACAAAAAGTCTGGAGTTGAAATAAGTTTAAAAAAATGAAATGCCTTTGTAACAGACGAGTTTTCGTCCGAAACCCTGATAATTCGAAAGAGATTGTCCATTTTGTACACGAAGTGCATCCAGTTTTTGCCGTAACCCTCTCAACTTTTTAGCACATGCTATGTGGGTGAAATGATGATACCATGCCAACTTTCAACCTTTTCTGATTGTGATTTGTAGTGCTTTTCAATTTCAGGGTCATTTAGCTCAAAAAAATCAGTAAATGCATGAAAAATAGCAAATGAAGTCAGAAAGGGTTGAAAATTGATGGCGTGGCTTCGAATGGTGCATACTGAACACACAAAAAGTCTGGAGTTGAAATAAGTTTAAAAAAATGAAATGCCTTTGTAACAGACGAGTTTTCGTCTGAAACCCTGATACTTCGAAAGAGATTGTCCATTTTGTACACGAAGTGCATCCAGTTTTTGTCATAACCCTCTCAACTTTTTAGCACATGCTATGTGGGTGAAATGATGATACCATGCCAACTTTCAACCTTTTCTGATTGTGATTTGTAGTGCTTTTCAATTTCAGGGTCATTTAGCTCAAAAGAATCAGTAAATGCATGAAAAATAGCAAATGAAGTCAGAAAGGGTTGAAAATTGATGACGTGGCTTCGAATGGTGTATACTGAACACACGAAAAGTCTGGAGTTGAAATAAGTTTAAAAAAAATGAAATGCCTTTGTAACAGACGAGTTTTCGTCTGAAACCCTGATACTTCGAAAGAGATTGTCCATTTTGTACACGAAGTGCATCCAGTTTTAGCTGTAACCCTCTCAACTTTTCAGCACATGCTATGTGGGTGAAATGATGATACCATGCCAACTTTCAACCTTTTCTTATTGTGATTTGTAGTGCTTTTCAATTTCAGGGTCATTTAGCTCAAAAAAACGAGTAAATGCATGAAAAATAGCAAATGAAGTCAGAAAGGGTTGAAAATTGATGACGTGGCTTCGAATGGTGCATACTGAACACACAAAAAGTCTGGAGTTGAAATAAGTTTAAAAAAATGAAATGCCTTTGTAACAGACGAGTTTTCGTCCGAAACCCTGATAATTCGAAAGAGATTGTCCATTTTGTACACGAAGTGCATCCAGTTTTTGCCGTAACCCTCTCAACTTTTTAGCACATGCTATGTGGGTGAAATGATGATACCATGCCAACTTTCAACTTTTTCTGATTGTGATTTGTAGTGCTTTTCAATTTCAGGGTCATTTAGCTCAAAAAAATCAGTAAATGCATGAAAAATAGCAAATGAAGTCAGAAAGGGTTGAAAATTGATGGCGTGGCTTCGAATGGTGCATACTGAACACACAAAAAGTCTGGAGTTGAAATAAGTTTTAAAAAATGAAATGCCTTTGTAACAGACGAGTTTTTGTCTGAAACTCTGATACTTCGAAAGAGATTGTCCATTTTGTACACGAAGTGCATCCAGTTTTTGTCATAACCCTCTCAACTTTTTAGCACATGCTATGTGGGTGAAATGATGATACCATGCCAACTTTCAACCTTTTCTGATTGTGATTTGTAGTGCTTTTCAATTTCAGGGTCATTTAGCCCAAAAAAATCAGTAAATGCATGAAAAATAGCAAATGAAGTCAGAAAGGGTTGAAAATTGATGACATGGCTTCGAATGGTGTATACTGAACACACAAAAAGTCTGGAGTTGAAATAAGTTTAAAAAAATGAAATGCCTTTGTAACAGACGAGTTTTCGTCTGAAACCCTGATACTTCGAAAGAGATTGTCCATTTTGTACACGAAGTGCATCCAGTTTTTGCTGTAACCCTCTCAACTTTTCAGCACATGCTATGTGGGTGAAATGATGATACCATGCCAAGTTTCAACCTTTTCTTATTGTGATTTGTAGTGCTTTTCAATTTCAGGGTCATTTAGCTCAAAAAAACCAGTAAATGCATGAAAAATAGCAAATGAAGTCAGAAAGGGTTGAAAATTGATGACGTGGCTTCGAATGGTGCATACTGAACACACAAAAAGTCTAGAGTTGAAATAAGTTTAAAAAAATGAAATGCCTTTGTAACAGACGAGTTTTCGTCCGAAACCCTGATAATTCGAAAGAGATTGTCCATTTTGTACACGAAGTGCATCCAGTTTTTGCCGTAACCCTCTCAACTTTTTAGCACATGCTATGTGGGTGAAATGATGATACCATGCCAACTTTCAACCTTTTCTGATTGTGATTTGTAGTGCTTTTCAATTTCAGGGTCATTTAGCAAAAAAAAAATCAGTAAATGCATGAAAAATAGCAAATGAAGTCAGAAAGGGTTGAAAATTGATGGCGTGGCTTCGAATGGTGCATACTGAACACACAAAAAGTCTGGAGTTGAAATAAGTTTAAAAAAAATGAAATGCCTTTGTAACAGACGAGTTTTCGTCTGAAACCCTGATACTTCGAAAGAGATTGTCCATTTTGTACATGAAGTGCATCCAGTTTTTGTCATAACCCTCTCAACTTTTTAGCACATGCCATGTGGGTGAAATGATGATACCATGCCAACTTTCAACCTTTTCTGATTGTGATTTGTAGTGCTTTTCAATTTCAGGGTCATTTAGCTCAAAAAAATCAGTAAATGCATGAAAAATAGCAAATGAAGTCAGAAAGGGTTGAAAATTGATGACGTGGCTTCGAATGGTGCATACTGAACACACAAAAAGTCTGGAGTTGAAATAAGTTAAAAAAAATGAAATGCCTTTGTAACAGACGAGTTTTCGTCCGAAACCCTGATACTTCGAAAGAGATTGTCCATTTTGTACACGAAGTGGATCCAGTTTTTGCCATAACCCTCTCAACTTTTTAGCACATGCTATGTGGGTGAAATGATGATACCATGCCAACTTTCAACCTTTTCTGATTGTGATTTGTAATGCTTTTCAATTTCAGGGTCATTTAGCTAAAACAAAATCAGTAAATGCATGAAAAATAGCAAATGAAGTCAGAAAGGGTTGAAAATTGATGATGTGGCTTTGAATGGTGCATACTGAACACACAAAAAGTTTGGAGTTGAAATAAGTTTAAAAAAATGAAATGCCTTTGTAAGAGACGAGTTTTCGTCTGAAACCCTGATACTTCGAAAGAGATTGTCCATTTTGTACACGAAGTGCATCCAGTTTTTGCCGTAACCCTCTCAACTTTTTAGCACATGCTATGTGGGTGAAATGATGATACCATGCCAACTTTCAACCTTTTCTGATTGTGATTTGTAGTGCTTTTCAATTTCAGGGTCATTTAGCTCAAAAAAATCAGTAAATGCATGAAAAATAGCAAATGAAGTCAGAAAGGGTTGAAAATTGATGACGTGGCTTTGGACATAATATTTCTTCGCGTTTCAAATGCGAAAAGACATAAGTCGGAGTTCTATTACAAAGATTCCCTCTGGTTTGTCTGAAGTGGGACTTTCCAGATATATAAGTCCGGAAACTAACTAGAGAAGCCGGTCACATCCCAGAGTGGGATCTTTGGGTATAAAACTTTTTCTTCGCGTGTGTCCCTTTGCGCCGTAACCATGGACAATCTTCATCGTTTAACTTGATGCTCGGGTCAACATTCACTGTGAAGGGAGCAATTTCATGAAACTTTTCATAATCTTCTGACATGTCTGTCTTGTCCTCCACTCCCACGATGTTTCTTTTCCCTGAAAGAACTATGTGGCGCTTTGGCTCATCGTATGATGTATTCGCTTCCTTATCTTTTCTTTTTCTCGGCTTGGTAGACATGTCCTTTACATACAAAACCTGCGCCACATCATTGGCTAGGACGAATGGTTCGTCTGCGTACCCAAGATTGTTGAGATCCACTGTTGTCATTCCGTACTGCGGGTCTTCCTTTACCCCGCCTCCTCTCAGATTGACCCATTTGCACCAAAACAAAGGGACCTTCAAACCAAGTCCATAGTCAAGTTCCCATATCTCCTCTATGTAACCATAATATGTGTCCTTTGGTCTATTGGTGTTTGCTGCATCAAAGCGGACACCACTGTTTTGGTTGGCGCTCTTTTTATCTTGGGCGATCGTGTAAAATGTATTCCCATTTATCTCGTACCCTTTGAAAGTCAATATAGTCGAAGATGGTAACTTGGAAAGCAAGTACAGGTCATCTGCAACAGTGTCGTCATGCATGAGACGTGTCTGCAACCAACCGGCGAAAGTCATAGTTTGT